>AP025047.1:5838287-5949966 GCA_036186865.1 Eustoma russellianum | reverse complement strand
AAAAAAAAAAAAGAGCGAATGAGTTAGAATCGATCAGCGTTCTTAACCTGTTGTGTGGGCGAAATGTGACGAGATTTCATGAAAAGCAGGGCTTTTGACTATAAATCTGCGGAAAAGTTAAGATATTTGTCAAAGGGAGTGGGACAAGGAGAAGTTGAAGATTGCCCGGCCTCCGGGGACGGTCGATTAGGCTTAGGGACCGAGAAATTTGGACCAACCCGGTGTCTTTTAATTTCGAAAGCAACCCTATTCTTTCGCGCGCTACTATGATCTATGAACTTGTCGATAACCAGTTGAAGTAGTATAATTATTTTTCAATTGATCACCTTTGCCCTAATGTAACGAAATGAGATCTATTCACCTCTCACACCCTCACTCCTTTGTTAACCGTCCATCACGTGGCAACAAGGTTGGGTGGTGATGCTAGATGAGTGTCACCCGCATCTAGTCTCACCATCCTCTTGCTGCCACGTGGCCGGCGGTGGGCAAAGAGGTGAGAGTGTGGAGGTGAGAAGATCCGGTCCCTAATGTAACTCCTTCCATCCTAAACATATTACACAGTCAGCGAAATAGTTGATCAAATATTAATTAAATCAAATCTTCAAAGTATATAACGCTGCTTTTATCAAAATAGTTATCACAATATTTAGAACTACAACAACAACATTATCACATTGTCTTAGCGGCTTCCGTCTATGGCGGGTATGGGAGAGTCGGATATACGTAACCATACTTATGTGTTAGAAATACACAGAGGTTGTTTCCCGATGACTCATAATGAAAATTGCGTCAATATGTATCGGTCAACTGCTACTTCACAATATAAGTAGTGCAACCAATTTAACGAGTCATTTTACTTTAATCAATCATATTCCAAAGTCAAAGAACATTTAGAACTAAATTTCACATAACAATGTATAAAAGATTTTGACAATTTGATTTTAGATAAGATTTGACCAACATGTGACAATATTTTTTAGATTTGAGGGGTATGCTGCATCATGTTTGGTTAGTGCTTTAAATCACAAAACATATCCTTTAAATATCATACACATTCTTCGTCGTAACTTTTAATTTAACGTTTTCTTTATCATACTTTTCATTATACAAGAGAAATAAGTGTTGTACCCATAATGACATTATTTGTAATATTCGATTCTATCATATTAAAAAACTCATTTGAAGATTAAAACGAGTATCATATGTAATATTTTATACATCATAAATTGATAGGATATTCTACAAACAATTTTGAGCCATATTTCTTTAAAATGTCTGATGCCAAACATGTCTTAAAACAATCATTCTCATAAACACCATATTGCGATTTTCAGGTGGTAGATTGCACTCAAGCGTGTATGTTTAAATCATGACAGCTACAATATAAGTGTTTGGTCCTTACTATCAGCTCTTTATATCCGAGTGATTTAGACATGGACACTTTATGTACATCAAGTGTTGTTCTTTAAAAGTAGACGACCGTTGAATTATCTTAATTTGTATCTTTTATATGGCTAGACACTTGGGACCATAAGAGTCAAGATATGACCCTTTTTTTTCATCCAACCATATCACCCCAAAAGTCTTAAACAAGTGGGCCTTCGGGGTCATATCACATTTTTGCATCTAATAATATCATCCCCAAAAGCGTTAACCAAAAGCATGATGTCGCTGCATTTGCATATGTACTAGCATTAGCTGCCTTCCTTATGAAGTTTTCATGAAATTTTTATATTTCTTTGTCTTTCTCTTTAACATATATACACACACACACACTTACCAAGTAATTGAGCCGTCATTCCGTTTGGAGATTTGTTTTTTAGAGACATGTATGATCTTCAAGATTTGAAAAGTTTGATCGAGTTGAATTCCTGCTCAAAGTTTGAAGGGGACACCAAGGAAAAGTATGCCAATTTTTGCCAACTTAACTGACCCGGGATCGAAACCACGTACTTCCGTATATCTACTTATGATCTCAAGATGATAAGAGATATTATGTATGCATGTGCTCTTCAAATGTATTACTCATTCGTCTTAAATTGATAATCACCTTTTGAAGCTTCAAGATTTTAAGAAACGTTATTTATTTAATGTGTTGTTTAATTATTAAAACTATAATGCAATTTTATTTTAATTTTTGTTGTATTATTGGTCAGAGCATTTAATTAATGTGTGGTCCTTTTTTATTATTAATGAGGACTATTTGATTAGAACATCAAGATAGAATGATAGTGCAAGCTCTTACATAAAACGCATTAAATTCACTATATTAAATTCCAATTCGAGCGTTTCATTGTCCACATTTTTCAAAACAAGTTTACACATAAATAGTATCTTTAATGTTCACAAAACATGTCGGTAAATTCAAGTTTACTAATTTAAGCACTCAAACATTTCAAACATTAAAGCGTAGAACCAATTACTGAAGCCTCAAAATCTAAGTTTAAGATAAAATCCTACCCTATTTATAGACTAAGAGGACACCCATAAGGCTGAAAAAATAACAAAGAAATCAAAGTATAAAAGGAAAAGAAACCTAAGTTAGAAAGAAAAACGACAACCTAATATAACTAAGACTCTAACTTTTCATCAACTTGGTCAACTTTGACACACGGTTTAGACCTTGTTAATTACTGAATTTGATCTTGAACTTTTTTAGAAAAGTAGATATAAAAAAGAGTTTTCTATAGCATTTTGAATCGTACAATCTGATATGCGTAGCTCAAGATATGACTCAACAATCAAGAGTTGATTAAACCAAAAAGTATACTCTAACATACAATTTAAAATCAAATGTTGTTTTACAATGACAAATCCAAAAAAAAAGTACAACATTAAGTGAACATTTTCTTTAATTTTGTGTGAGTTTGAGACGGACAATTAAGGAGTAACATTTCAGATTATAGGGTTCACTAAACCTCTTTTTTTCCTGATAATTCTTGCATTGTAAAATGTTCTAGATGCCCATTTATGAAAGGATTCTGGCTTCAATGACCATTAAGAAAAAAGAAAAGAAAAAGAAAAACCATTTTGATTGTGCCGTGATTTTCTTTCTTGTTTTCTTGAACGGTCTCCTCTAATTAGCGCAGTACTACCGGAGATAAACATCAACGTTCAATTTGACAACCGCTTGTCGGAGATATTCTTCGGTGTTCGATCCCTGATCATCAGAATAGTGTTTCAGGCATTTTTGGACTGTTAATTTGCTGATTATTGGCTTAGTGTTACCGGAGTTGTTGGAACGTTGGTTCGTCGATAATAGTTGTGATTTTATCCGACTTGTTGGTACGAGAAGGTAGAGTAAAGGCTTCTGACTTCAGTGCTAAAACCTGCTGCCCGGAACTGCTAGATGGACGAGCAGCAGATTTCTCCGGCTGGGTCGCATGGGAGTCCAGCCAAGGATCAGCAGGCAGCCGGGGTTGGAATTCTTCTTCAGATAATGATGCTTGTACTATCTTTCGTTCTTGGCCATGTCCTTCGTCGTCGCCACTTCTACTATCTTCCAGAAGCCAGTGCCTCCCTTTTGATTGGTATTAATAAGCGCTTCATGTTTATAGTTCCCTCGTTTGCCCGGAACTTCTTTTAGCAAAAGCTTTTATCTATGTAGCCTGCATTTTTGTTAGTGGTTCATCTTCCTGATTGGAAAACAGTACCGCCGGTTGTTTTGATTTCTCACCGTTCTTTTGCTGTATTTGATTGCTCTTGGTTGCTTTGGCGGCATTTTCAGAGGATTCATAATTGATTTTGACATATCACATTGGAATTGTGGATGTTTGGAGTTACAAAAATCTTGTAAGACGATTAGTTTTGGATCTTTTGATGTGGAAAACGATCAATATTAACATAAGAGTAAAATATGCAATATGCTACTTGCAGTAACATTTTTTTCACATAACATTTCATTGTTTTGTACCACTTCATTTTTTTCAGGTAAGATAGACGTTAATGAGTCTTTGGACGTTAAATTTGTCCCTGTATGTTTGTGTCTCTGTGTGTGTTTTTTCCTTTTTTGGATTAGGATGGACTTAAAAGTCTAATTATAATTTGTCCGTACGTCACCTTAAATTTTGGATCTGCATCGTTTTGTGATTAGCATAGCGTGAATTAACTTGTAGGTGTACAATGGTTACCTAGAAATAGTGGCATGTATTAATATTATTCTGTTTCCTTTCCTTACATTCCTGCATATATGTTTCTCAATAACTAGTTTTCTTTTTCCAGGTTTAACTGTTGGTGGACTTGCCAATGTTTCAAATACAGAAACTAGCATCAGGCGTGTGCATCTTGCTTTCCCTTTGTTTGTTCATAGTGCAAGACTATTACTTTTAGTTTGTTGTCTTTTGTTTAGCTTTTTTCTAATTGGTTTATTACTGCTTTGTTGTTGTTTCTTCACTTTTTCTTGTTTGGCAGGGCATGGTTTAACTTCCATGAGGAGTTCTTCTTCTTGTTCTTGTTGCCTCCGATCATATTATATCCTTACTTTCAGTTCTTGTGCAATAACAAACTCATCTGACTTCTGCTTAAGTTTTTATGGTTTTCGCCTGTTGGTTGCAAAAATTTTGTTATTCTTGACTCGTTGCTCACCCAATCTGGATTCAGGCTGCAACCTGTGAGTTCTTTCTATCTAATTTTGATACTTGGTTGTGGCATATCCTTAACATCCGTTTCTACATTCATGAAGTTTGTGATAATGGAATTTGCAGAAACCATTCTTTTCTAATTTCGGAGCCATCGTAACCTTTGCAATCCTGGGAACATTTATGGCTTCTATTGTTACTGGGATTCTGGTGTGAGTGCACCTTTGTTTCAAATTTTCCATTTCCTAGCAAGTTATATTGGATTGAAGGAAATATATATTGAATTTTTGTTCAGTTTGCACTGTCATCAATGTAAAGCTAGGTATTAGTTGAAATTAATTGTGATTGGATATTCTTATTCTGAATGGTTGCTTTTCTATCTCTTTCGGCAGCTACCTTGGTGGTGTAATGTACCTTATGTACAAACTACCCTTCGTTGAGTGCTTGATGTTTGGTGCTCTTATATCAGCAACTGATCCTGTTACTGTTCTTTCAATATTTCAGGTACCATGGTACTAATGTCCTGCTACCTTATATCCTGTGTGTACCTATAGCATTCACCGCATGCAACATATATAGATAGTAGATGATGATTGTAAAGATAATGAATAGGCAATCTTATTACTGGTTGACTTAATAGAATACATACTCCTATTTATAGTCTAACCATAGACTGATGAGAGATCAATCAGATCTTTGTATTGTAGGTGACTACTTGAATTTAGACTATCAGATCAATGTGATGTCTCTATATATGAAAATCATATATTCACCCTTAATAAACCTAATGTGGTTTGATCGTTACTATACCACCTAAGTATGGTAACATGTATTTACATTTACTCTGGCATATATTCTTATTTACCCGTATATTTCTACATCCCCTTAAGTTTGGTTGTAGATATTAATACAATCAATTTTGGACAATAAATGTTGAAATACTTTGAGTGAGACTGGCTTGGTCAGAAGGTCAGCCAACTGATCTTTGGTGAATATATGCTCCAGTTTGATAAGTTTGTCTTCAAGTTTCTCTTTGATAAAATGTTTACCAATGTCCACGTAATTAGATTTATCATGCTAAACTTGATTCTCTGTGTATTGATTGCTAAGGCATTGTCACAGAATACTTGGACAAGGTTGACACTCTTCTGTGTAAGATCTATTAAGATTGTCTTGAGCCATATTCTTTCACATATACCCAATGATAAGGCCCTTAATTCTGCTTCTGCACTGCTCCTGGCTACTACTATTTGCTTCTTGCTTCTCCGTGTTACCAAGTTGCACCACACATAAGTACAATAGCTTTTAGTAGACCTCCTGTCTATCTTTAAACCGACCCAAGCTGTATTTGTGCATATTGTTATGTTTTTGTCTTGTGTTTTCTTGAAGTGTAAGCCTTGTCCTGGTGTGTTTTAGGATGATTAGTTGGCCAATTTCAGAAGTCTTTAGGAATAAAGTATGATCACCATGGTACTGTACAAATGCCTGACTTTCTTGGTAATTTTCTAGAACTAAACCCTGGGGGATGGCTTGCGTCCATACAGATATTTATTTAGCTTACAGGTTATGTCCTTGTTAGTTTCATTTTTGTAGCCAGGAGGAACATGCATATATACATCTTCTTGTAATTCTCTATTTTAAAAAGCATTTTTCACATCTAATTGATGTAGTCCCTAATCTAAATTTATTGTTAGGGAGAAGATTGCCGTAACAATATTCAATTTTGTTACAGGGGCAAATATTTCTAAATGGTTTATACCATAGGTTTGAATAAATCCTCTAGCTATTAATTTGGCTATGTATATGTTTATTGTTCCATCTGTCATCATCATCATCATCATCATCCGGACTCAGTATATCCCAACGACAGCAAAAGCTATCGTTAGGGTCTGGGGAGGGTAAGTGGTAGGCAGACAATACCTCTATTCCAAGGGATAGAGAGTCTGCTTCCAGTGAGACCCCCGGCTCTGTACGTACCTGCATAAATGACATAATAATGGAGATATTCTGTGTTAGTGTGTCAGTGAAGAAATTCAAGAAGTGGAAAGGGTAAACCCTTTAAAGCTTGATATAGGGATTATATCTGCTAGTCCATTTTTTTATACGTATCTAATCCAAGACATATAAAACATGATGGACCTGAAACAAAACTTATTGTTCCATCTGTATTGTCCTTAATTGAAAAATCCATCTGCAACTAACTAGATTAACCCCTTCTGGTAGTTGTGTTAACTTTTAGGTGTTGGTTTTTATTAATGCATTCATTTATTCATTTACAGCCTCCTTCCAGTGTGGTATTAGTATTGCTTCATGAATGTTTTTAGAGATGAGTTCAGTATCTAGATTACATGTGTGTGCTTGACACTGTCGGGCATGAAGTTGTATATAGGATGTTTTGTGTATTCTCTGACTCATTTTCTAAGAACTATAGGCATGTCATCTAATGTTTGTCTTTCTTCATACTTTTTCTTACACTGTTGATGTTGATCCGTATACACATTTTTTTCCGTATGTGGATGTTGGTCAATATTCACAGACCTTTATGATAGGGGGTTTTGTCCTTTATAGTTGGTTCTATGTCATGTGAGCCTTCAGATACCGATGACTTTTGGGGTTGTGTTTGTGTTTTTTCTAGATTTGATAAATCTTCAGGTCTGAATTGTGTCGTCTTAGGTCAATTAAGTTTCAAATACTCTCCTGGACTGGATTATGAGTTATGTCTTCTTATAAGGCTTGTATTTCATTAAAGGTCACATCTAGTGTAGTATATGTTTTTTTTGTGTTTGGGCTATAACGCTTGTAGCCTTTTTGGTTGCCAAAGTAGCCTATGAATATACATTGTATGGATTTAAGATCTAGTTTGGTTCTGTTGTGGGCGTGAATGAGAACATAGCTGTGCAACCAAAGATTTTAAAAGGTAACTCAGACACTAGGTTAACTTGAGGATGGATGGCTACCAACACTTGTTTCGGATTTTTGAACTTTAGAACGTTAGATGACATCCTATTTATGAGGCGTTAACACTATTTCTCCCCAATAGTGTTTTGACACTTTTATAAAAGCGATAAGTTTACAGAAGGTTCTGAATATGTTCTCTGCTTCATTTTTGTGTTTCATTAGATAGACTCAGGTTACCTATGTGTGATCATCCACAAATGTGAAAACCCACCTTGTTCCACTAATGATGACCTGGGATGACCTGTAAATGTCAGTATGCACTAGATGGAATGGTTGTGTTTCCGTATAGGATTTGGGCCTCATCATAAATATAGAATTTTTACACCTTTTAGGTTATCTGAAATGAGAGGCGGGTACTCTGGTAGCTTTGCTGCTACAGAGGCAATAGGGAAAATCGTTTGGTCAAGCCAAGAAAGGCCTGAAAGTCTTTAGGCTTGGGCTGAGTTAAGTTCATGGCATGTATGCTTCGTGTGTTTATCTAGTTGGCATGTTTCACACGTAAGTAAATCAGGATCAACATGAATAAACAAATCAGGAAACAAATGTTTTAATATTGAAATTTTGGATGTCCTAGTCTCCTGTCCCAGAGTATGATTTGGATACGGACTTTACATTTATTTATGTCTATCTGGCTAGGGACTTTACACTTACTTATGCTTAGTAGGTTACTGCGTGTCCCTGAAGATGCGAAAGTATTTGGTGGATCAGCTTGAAGAAGAAATAGTCTCCTTGTGTCTTTAGCAATACCAATCCTTGTTTTCAAACCGGTGTCCTAAAAGTAACATGCATTAGGTGAGAATTCAACATTGCATTTAGTATATCTCATTAGTTTTTCCATAGAGAGAAGGTTAAATATTAAGTCAATATATGTAGTACATCTCTTAGTATCAGGTTAAGATTCAGTTTTACTGATCCTTTCTCTATGATTTTCCTAGGGATACTATCAACAAGCTATACATATTTAAGTATAAGAAGTTTAGCATACTCAATTATAATAGTACCTTCATTGGTCACGTGATCAAAAGACCTGGAACCAAGGATTTAGACCTACCCATATTCGGGTGACTAAGTTTGGGAGGATGTTGTGAACCTCCCCCCAATTTCTGAATACTCTTTTTGAGAATGATTGGAAGTTTTGGTTCCTAACCTTGGCCTCAACTAAGCCAATGTTGTTTATTCCTTTGGTGTTTATAAAGGTTTTAACTTCTTTTTGTTTTAAGGGGGAGTTAAAACCCCTTATATTCCAACACGCGATTCTAATCATCTCTTAGCTTTGGCCCCTCTTGGCCTTCCTCTGCTCCTATTCCTAGGTCTAGAAGGGGGGAGATGGAGTTTTCTAACCCGTTGTATGATGTTTCCCCAGGGCCATCCGGAGTTGTTAGTTTATGAGAGTTGTTTTTGGTGATAACTGATTTCAGTTTTGGGGTTAGGTGTTGGGCTGATTGAGACTTAGTTGTTGTTTTTGAGTAGGAACTAGAGCCTTCCTCTTCCTCAGAGCTAGATGAAAGATACCAGCTTGAGTTGTTTTGATCTTTATCCAGTTTAGAGTTAATGCTTCTAATATGTTCAGCTAGTGTTTTGTTGTAATCCACCTCTAACCTTTCCTCTCCATCCGGCTCTGAGTCCAGATCTTTAGAACCTCCAGTTTGGTCAGAGGTATCATTACCCAGGTCCTTATTGGGAGGGTAGGAGTAACCAACCTTCTCTTCATTGTTAATGTTCATTAATGGCCCAGATTTGTTCTGATTGGAATATGTTTCAAGCCTAGTGGGACTACTAGTGGGTGAGGGGGAGGGCAATCTAGAGGTTTGTGGATCCTTAGATAGCCTAGGGGTTTTGACTACAATCTGATCCTTCCATTTTTGGTCCAGTCACCTTTGTAGCGTTGTTTTTAGTTGGAGAGAGGGAAAGGAAGGGGTTGATCTATCCTTGGTTATCCCGGTTTTGTACCTTTCTATTCGAGACCTTGGGTCTTTGGGTTTGAGTTTGGGGGTATTTGTTTTGTGTGTTGTGGTATAGTGCCCCCTGTGACTCCTTTGGCTTGACTAGGGGAGTTGGGTGCAATTTTGGCCGAAGGTCGTGCATTTAGGACATTGTGATGGCAACCATTCGTAAATAACCTCTTGGGAGCATTCTTTGCCATCTTCATCTCTGAAATAAATTACCTTGGGTGGTTCTTCTCCAGCTTTAATTTCTACACAAATCCTAGCGAAAGCTACACGGTTTTGGGTAATTGTAAGTTTGTCCATAAACCGTGGTTTGCCTATTAGCGAGCCCAAACCACTTAGGACATTGGCATTGAAGTAGTGGGAGCTTAACCCAGACAGGTACTGAGTCCAGGCTAAGCCTTTGTATTGGTTTCTCTGGAGTCCAAGGCCAAAGGAAGAGGACTCCATTACCGAAGGGAAAGGGGGAAAGATACAGGATGCTTTGCTTCGAGTCCTCTGATTGGAAGCGAAAAACAAACAAATCTTCCTCCTTCCTCTGGACTTCGAGTAATCCCTTCGAAGTCCAGTTTTCCTCAGCAACTTTTTCATATTGAAATAGGAGGAGGGGTTTTCCATTACCTGACCAATGGTAGCGGTGCTCCATTTCTTCTTGGACGAGATAATATCATCTGGGTTGATTTCGAAGATTTTCCTACCTTTATCCGTGTGAATCTGGGTATGCATGAGGGTTGACGCTGCATCTGGGGTGAAATCCGGCTTGAGCAGTGAAGCCCAAGCCGATTTAGCCCTAAGTACCTGCTGCATGTTTGAGTTATGGTTGATCTATGGTGAGACGAGCCATAAGTAGTAGTATAAATGTAGATTTAGCTACTCCGATTGCTTGTACTAGCGGCCGGGGAGGATTGGCTATTTTCTGTGCAAGCGCAAGATTTAGAAGAAATTGTTTGGATATCTGGGGAAAGAGAGAAAGAAGGGTAGAAGAAAGAGAAAGAGGTGGGAAGGAGAAGGGGAGGAGAAGAGGGGAGAACGCGGTGGAGATTCGAACGTTTGGGCGGAGGTTAGGTAGGGTTGGCCGCTGATG
This sequence comes from Eustoma russellianum, assembly GCA_036186865.1. Taxonomy (NCBI): domain Eukaryota; kingdom Viridiplantae; phylum Streptophyta; class Magnoliopsida; order Gentianales; family Gentianaceae; genus Eustoma; species Eustoma russellianum. The sequence goes on along the minus strand of AP025047.1, from coordinate 5,939,401 downwards.
GAAGGGTTTTTTACCGTTAGGGATTTTCTTTTTTAGAGAGAAGGAGGAGCGTTTTTCGTAGAGATAGTTTGACGAAATTGATTTTCATTGTATACAGAAATCATATATACACCTTAAATAAACCTAACCTGATTTGATATTACTACACTACCTAAGTATGGTAACATATATTTACATGTACTCTAGCATATATTCTTATTTACATGTGTATATTTCTACTGATTGAAATTGCTCTTTTCTCTTTCTGCAAGGACTAGGTAAATTTGTTTTCTACTGTGTTCGATAGCCTTGTCGAGTGTGTATACTCGAGTTAAAGTCCCATTGACATGTCTTTTCTTTTTTGATGAAAAAGCTGTGTGGACTTATTTTTTTAACCACCAAATTGGTAACTCATAGCCACCATTGACTGGCATAGTTCATGTTACCTTTATGATGGTTTCTGTTTTCCGTCTCCCTCTCTCCAACTCTCTCTTTGTATTGAACTGACTTTACACGTGTGCCTTCTGCCTATTTTGAAATTGCTCTTTTCTCTTTCTGCAAGAACTAGGTAAATTTGGTTTCTACTGTGTTAGATAGCCTTGTCGAGTGTGTATACTCAAGTTAAATTCCCATTAACATATCTTTTTTTTTTATGAAAAAGTTCTGTGTAGACTTATTTTTTAACCACCAAATTGGTAACTCATAGCCACCATTGACTGGCATAGTTCATGTTACCTTTATGATGGTTTCTGTTTTCTGTCTCCCTCTCTCCAACTCTCTCTTTGTATTGAATTGACTTTACATTTGTGCCTTCTGCCTATTTTGCCTTTGTTTCCGAAAATGCTGAATATTTTTTCCTAAAGATATTTGGACCTTGGCCATGTGTTTTCTTTCATTTGTACTTTGGTTTAAGAGCTAGGTCAAACTATCTTTTATGCTCAAATTCTGTCTCTTTCTTATCAGCTGCAGATAAGCTGACTATTACAATAGTCCTTTCCGAGAACAACCCCCTTTTTGGTTAACTTCTGTGAATAAGATATTGTGTGTAACCTTTACTTGCGCTGTCTCAATTTATATGCAACTTACACCAAACAGGATGTATTTTAGGAACTTGGCACTGACACGAATCTCTATGCTTTGGTCTTTGGTGAATCAGTTTTAAACGACGCGGTAAGTCTCGTCATTTTTTTTGGTTATACTTAATTATTTATCTTTTTTTAGGTAACGAGCACTTTGCTTCCTTTATTCGAGCAGATTGCATATTTTTCATAGCAGGTTATGAGCAATGATATTGTAACAAGTTCGCTTGGTGCTCGCCTGAAGATGTATCCAGTGTTCATTAGAATGCTAAGATATATTGGGCCCTTGTCTCCTATCGATAATTTATAGGAGTCAAAACGCCTTTCTTTTTTCCTTGTTGAAAGATGTAGATGCAGCTCCATCTGCCTGTTTCATAGCCTTTATGAAAACACCCCATGGCAGACCTTTTCTTTCCGTGTGTAAGTTGAAGAACCTTAATTAGACATGTTAACTGCCTACAGAGTGTGGGGGGCAAGTAGTTAGGAGCATCTTTTTAATATATACTTTGGATAATATGCTAACGTCAATCAATGCAACATGAAAGGTTCTTCAAACTGTTATTGAATTTGTATTTCCTTTTCAATGTTAAGAGAGCATTGCAATATTGTTTTTCTGGTTTGGTTGATTTCTTATGGAGCTGAAATGTATAAAGATATCCTCAGACTGAAGTTCAATGAGCCACATGCTATTGGTTTTTTCACATCCTAAATTGATTTTCTAACGCCCAAAGGTTGTGGTGATATCCATATTCCTCTGTCATTGATTGTCCACACATTATCACACTCTTTCTTGTTACTCAGCAATTGAAGAAACAAATTTGGCTACCCCCATAATGGGTTTAGGATTTACTCATTTCAACCTAGTATTATTATTATCAGCAGTATCCATCCCTCTTAGTTCTAAGGGATTTTTTGGTAGCCAATTTGGATGCCCCTATAATGGATTTAGGTTTTACTCGTTTTATCCTAGTAGTAGTATCATCATCATCATCACTTCTAAGGGATTTTTTGTGTTTTTGAATGTGGTAAAGTTTCATGACTTTGACTGGACTTGGTTTGGCGGTAGAATATCTGATAGGAAACTGAGATCCACTTGTATTTTGAGCAAGTGTAGCTTGCTGGCTAGCTTGCTGTCGCCACTTTTCGTGACCAATCATTGTAAATTTGCCTGGTTGGACCCATATATGAACTTTTAACTTACAAAAAAGCGGAAAAACAAATACTCGTGACTTTATATTCTGCTTTTGCCTTTTAAAAAAGATAATTTTCGCTGTTTGGGTCCGTGGTTAATTGTATAATGACTTATCCGTTTGTTTCTGTTTGCCATGACTTGGAAGATGGCTATCTCCTTGTACAGGTAAATCAAACTTCATTTCTTTTTCGCTTTTTCTTAAACTTGAGCTTTGTAAGTTACAGGACCCTTTTATCATTTTCTAGGACCATGTCATTAGTGAGAGCTCATACGTCCTCTGAACAGAATTTCTTCATGATCATTTTGAGATTTCTCGAGACCTTTGCTGGATCAATGTCATCAGGTTTGTCAAGACTTGCTCAGCGTGAGATTAAACAGCATAAAGTTTGTTACATGAATCATTTGCTCTGTACTCTTGCTAACATCTACTAATCAACTGGACAATTCTCCCTCCCCCCTCCCCCCTCCCCCTCCTTTCGCATCTCTTTCCTTCTCCCTTTGGAATACTTCAAATTGAGTTTGAAGTGCTTGATACATGTTGAAAGCATTTCTCTGATGGATGCTACCTGCAATGTCGTCTCGGTTTTTTCCTTTTTGGGTGGGGGAGAGGACGGTTAAGAAAGAGTGTAGCATAGTGGTCTAAAATGTTTAACCTATTCTGGCACCAAGCTAGCTTCACTTTCCTTAGGGTCAGCTAACCTTTTACCTCACATACCTCAGCAATTTAAAAGTATTAAGTTTGCTAAGCGATGAACCAGGGCCAAAAAGTCTCTCTGGTGATGCGGAGTATGCTAAGCTAGTGTATATACATATATGCATATATATCATCATATGTGTGTGTATATACATATACACGTACACATACATGTGTATATATACATTTATACATACATATAAACCCACAAAATTTGGATTGTGTGACACTTTTCGTGAACTCCTGGAGGGCAGTAATTAAAATGACTTTTTGAGTGTGTAAATTACTCCTCTCTCTAACAGTTGTTTTAGATGAAATGGCAATCTGACTGATAGCAGAACAGGAGGTAGCATCGTAGGAGGATAGGAGGTGCTGGTTCCAGAAATCCTGAGTTATGCTGCAGTATTCTTACCATTGTCCAACATCTCTCCCCCCCCCCCCCCCCCCCCCCCCAAACAAACAAAAAAAAAAAGAAAAAAGGAAATGAAAATTCTTTGCCCCCCTCCCCCCATCTCCAACTGTCGGTATCACCAGCCCATTCCGCTTCTCATTATATCTCTCATGATTCCCCACCTCCCCTTTTCCTTCCTTTTGCAAGTCATCCTTCTCTGTCCCCACCCCCCATCACCAACTCCCAATTGGCGGACTCACCATTTCACCTTTCTTCCATCCCCAAATTGCCATTTATTCATTCCAAGATGCACCCCACCCCCCCTTTTTCAAACCACAAAAAAAAAAGAAAGCCAAAATTGCCATTTATCTAGATAACTTTGACGAAGTTATTGTTTTTGTCCTTGAGATAATATATTATTTCTGCTAAGATCTCTTGGCATGACTCTTGACATATTTTGAAGTTCTTTCTGTTTCTTGGACTTTCCTCTTGTGCTAAATTTTGTTCCCTTTTTCTCAGTCTAAAGAGAGTTTGAAGACAACTAACTGAACTGTTGGTATAAAACTGCAGGTGTTGCTGTTGGGTTTACCTCTGCTCTGATATCCTTCCTTCCATTCATCGTTCATTACTCTTGATTTTATATTCCTCAATTTTACTGTTATATTTACTCTGTTTGTTAAAGCCTTGACTGCCAGAACCTTTTTAAGTATGCTGGTTTGGATATCGACAGGTAAGATCTTATAGATCTTCTCATACCCCTATTAGAAAATTCTCAATTACTCACTTGCCAATAATTGCAGTCTTCAGAATCTGGAGTGCTGTCTGTTTGTGCTTTTTCCATATTTTTCGTAAGCCTTCTACCTTTTCATTTAGTTTAACTTTCCTGATTCCTAAAATTAGCTGTATTACTATACAGCATCCTTTTTTTTTTTTTTTCAGGTATATGCTATCTGAAGGTCTTGGTCTGTCTGGTATAGTGTCCATATTGTTCACCGGAATGGTACATTAACTATCATAAGTTTGTTTGACTTGTTTATCTTCTTCAAACATGCCTTATAAGAGGTTCTTACGTTCTTTTGATTAGGTCATGAAGCACTATACATTCTCAAACTTGTCAGACAGTTCGCAGAGATTTGTGTCTGCATTTTTTCATCTCATATCATCATTGGCTGAGACTTTCGTGTGAGTTAGCTATTGAAACTTTATATCCGCTTTTTGGAGAGAGACGGACCTGAAAATATGACTTATTCTGCAGGTTTATATACATGGGACTCGATATTGCCATGGAGCAACATAGCTGGTCTCATGTTGGATTTATCTTTTTCTCAATTGTATCCATTTGGATCCGTATTGTATTGTTATGAAGTGAATTATTACGTTTCCTTCTTTTGTTAACTTCTGCACTTCCTTAACTAGCTCCCTTGGTCCAAGTTATTCATTGGAATTGCCAGGTATGGTTGAACAAAAGCAATTTATTCTTCCGTGCAATATGGTAGTCATAATGGGCATTTATTTTGTTGGTCTCTGTTAGAGATGTGTATTCATATCCCCTGTATATATGTCTATATTAATTGAATCTCTCAGCTGTTTGTTTTCTTACCTGTTACAGCTATTTGTGTAGCTTATAAAGCTGCTCGGCTGATAGCTTAAGCAAGCAATTAAACCCTTATAAATAAGGAAGGGTCTTTACTAAATTCTTATGCATCATAGAGATATGTCTTTTGTTACCGCTGCAAAGTCCTTAACTGGAAACAAAATCTATCCAAATGTTCTGGTCGCTATTGATTATATATCTTAAGCTGGGTCTGTCCTCGTTCAAACTGTTGGTAGTTTCACAACCATATAATTCTGCTACTTGAACTATCTCAGTGATCAAAAATTGAACGAATTGTGGTTAAATTATTTCATCTTCCCAAGGTAAATCATTGTCTTAACTAAATTTAAGGAAAAAAGGAAGGAAAAAAAAAGGTAACACAGCTTGTCGTACTTCGCGTGTTTAACTAGTTCTCTTTACCAATCTTTTTGTCTATCCTGAAACGGATACTGTGCTACTTAAAGAAATTTTTGGAAGTAGCACATGGTTTTAACTTGACTATGTTTATTTTTTCAAAAAGAAACTATTAGATTGTAGTTTTTTATTTTTTATTTTGTGGTGATATTAATGTTGATTGCTCTCTTTAAAATTTTTCTCTCCTACGGATAGAAATCAAACCTAAAAACCACTCCACCGTCTCTTTTCATCCTCTTTCACTACTGACTTTTCTCTCTCCATCTCTTTTCCGTCTTCAACTGTCTTTTCTCCACCATACTTTAAACCTCATCTCTTGTTTTCGATTTGATTGATTATACCTCTCCACTTTCTTCTCTGGTCTTCGAGGCCATTCCGACCACCGATACACGCGGTCAGAGACTAGACGAGTTCATTCCACCTCGAAATGGATGGGCTACATTGAATTAGCTTAAATCTTTAACGATCTGTAATTGCAGCCTAGAGTAAGGGAAAATCAACTTGGACTTTATTGCTCAAGCCCGATTTATACCAAGAACCTTTGTCTATTCTTGTCCTGGTTCAAACTGTACCTGATAAAGGAAAGAAGTCTTTCGCTATTAATCTGCAGAGATAGTGGATGATAAACTGAAATAGAGCTCCTCCATCGTGGGACAAGTTGTGGAGAATAATGCATCATACTTCAACATGAAAAGTTTTGCGGAACAAAGATGGAATTCAAAGGACTTACTGGAAGTACAAAGAGTTTAAGAAGATTTTTTTGTCTTTCGATTTTATTTAGATGAATCGAAGCAAAGTATACTAAAACTATCCATAATGCCATTTGAGAATATGATTCTTTTTTTATGGCCCAATCCTAAATAAGCATATCCAAACGCTAAAATTGAAAGTTGTCCCTGTATTGGTTCAATTCACTAGGCTTAGACCTTGCTACTTCAACATGCATGTTCTCATCGGCTTGGGTAGTCTAATTGGGAAGCCTATGTTCATAGATATATTAACGACATCCAAATTGCGAGTTGCATTTGTAAGATTATATTTTGAGATAAAGGCTGATGAGGTTTTCCCTAATTGCATCAGCTATATGGATGAAGATGGGAAGGGTTGTGCTCAAGAAGTTGTATACGAGTATATGCCTGCACAATGTTTGAAATGTATGATATTTGGCCACTCATGTGATGCCAAATTGCCAACAAAAAAGAAAAATACTACCAAAGGCTCTCAATCAAATCAACAAAGAGGGACGGACAAGCTCACACGTGGAGGGTACAAGGGAGTAAAGGGCATGGAACTATCCTGGAGCAAGGTCAAAGGAACGACAAGAGAAAGGAAAAAATCATCGACAAGGAAACTAGGAAGGAGATAATTGTCCCAAGTAAGACATAGTATATAACTGACACAGATACTAGTGATGATGGTATCAATCTCCATCATCAAATAGTGCGGGGAAGAAAATTGGGGAAATCCAAAGTCTCTTGCAAAAGCAAGTCAAAAGCACAGGAACAAGGATAAGTACAATATTGAAGAAACCAATGTAATGGTTTCTTCTCCCACTTCTTATAAAACTTGACTAACAAATTTAACACTATTGCAGGTATGTACATGGACACCAACAAAGATTTGGTTTTCCACAATCAGGAAGAGGATTATACCAAGGAGACTGATCTGGGTTACTACTCCTCTTCTGAAGAGGAAGCTAGAAAATGTTCTGTGAAGGGTAATGATGTTAACAAACAATATATTCCTTGTAATGAAGAGTACTTAGACGTCTCCTTGGATGGCCTAACCCCTTTAGGGAAGATACTTGACAAAGTGGTGTCTAGTGTCAAAACTAAGGATGTTAGGGTGACTCAGGTAGAAAGGGATTGTGCCGGTGAAGGTAATGTTCCTCCAGATGTTAGAAGTACTGGGAAACGTTTCACTAAAAACATCTCCAAGATGAAAGAGAATGATAAGGAGGTTGCGAAGGTTGGTTCTGATATAGTTCCTTTACCCCAGATGTAGGAGGTTATGGAAAAGATGCTTCGTATAACACCTTTAAGAAAAAAGGAGATGCTAAGGAGGATATCCCAGATCCAAGTGTCTTTGAAGGACTAAGGATAGGAGGACAAGGATACCCCGCAGTTTAGACAATACAACAGAGGTGCAAGCAGGGGATGACTTAGAGGCCGAGGGAACAAACGAGTAAGATGATCAAGATAGCCTGTTGGAATATGTGAGGACTAAACTCCTCTCTTATACAACACGAAGTTAAGGATTTCATTAAGAAAAAGAACATAGGTTGAATAGGATTAGTAGAAGTTAAAGTTAGAGAACAAAAACATGATTGTGTAGCTAGAAACTTATTCAGTTCTTAGGAAGTAGTTCACAATTGCTTGCCCAACACTGTCTCTAAGATTTGGATAGCTTAGAGCCTTAGGCTGTTTCAAGGTCAACTACTGCATACCACTGAGCAAGTTGTTACTTGTAAGATGAGAATAAACTCCTCAAAGATTGAGGAATTTATTCTAACTTTAGTCATGAAAGGAGTAATAAGAGGTAGCTATGGAGAGACCTAAGATATCGAAACCAATTATATGGGTCTCAGTCTTAGCTTATTATGAGTGACTTCAATATAATCTTGGATGGAAGATGGAAAATGGTTAGGAAGAAGATTCATATAAATGTCATAAAAGAATTCACTGATTGGTTCCGGGATTTAGACATGGTGAACATACCCTCTAGAGGCTCTGAATATACACTGTCCAATAAAAAGAAAGAAGAGGATAGAATGTATACCAAGATTGATCATATGTTCTGCAATGAACATTGGAAAAGCCAAGTCCCTCACTTCCAGTTAGACTATGAAGGTCCCATTTCTTCATACCACTCTCCGGAAAATATATCCATCCAAATGAGTCATAAGTTTGGCCCTAAGCCTTTTAAATTCATGGAAGGTTGGATGAAGCACCCTAGTTTCAAAGACATCCTAAATGAGAGCTAGAAAGAATTTGAATAAGGAAATCCAATAGTTAGCTTGACTAAGAGATTTAAAATGTTGAAAGACCTCTCAAGGAACCTAATAAGGAGAAGTTGGGAATATCGTCAAAAAGGTTGAAATAGCTAGGATGAAGTTGGAATAAGTATAAGCAAGGTTAGTGAAAGAATTCCAAAACTCTCATGCAGACTGAGGAAAAGAACTTACTGGATACATACACATCACTCTTATCTTTGAAGAACCCTTTTTAAAGGAAAAATCAAGGATAAAATGAATGAAGGAAGGGGACAAGACCACAAAGTTCTTTCATAGAAAAGCGAAAGTGCGCAATGTTAGGAACAAGATCCTAAGGTTGCAAAATGAGGGGGACGTTATGATTGAAGACTACATCCGAGTTCGAAATATGGCTACTGATTTCTTTGAGAAGCTCTTTACTGACCTTTTTCCGTCAACAGCTCCAAACCAGGTATGGTCTGAAAAAACCTTAACCGACACATGAAGTCACTCTCTTAGCCTTCACTCAAGATTAGAGACCAATGATGCTCTCTTTTCCCATAAAACCCGAAATTACTCTGGACCTGATGTTTACACGACTGATTTTTGTAAAGGAAAATTATACCATTGTGGAGGATGAAGTCATGGCAACTATTGAGTACTTTAAGGAAAGCTATATATATTACCCTATAAATGCCACCACCATCTCACTGATTTGTACAGTAAACAACACAATAATGATGAAGTTTAGACCAATCTCATATTGTAATTTCACATATAGAGTCATTTTGAAGATATTGATAAATAAGCTTATACCTCTGATGCCTTTTCTGGTCGATGAAAACCAGGCAGTCTTTGTTGAGTGTAGAACTATTCAATATAGCATCCTTCTTATGCATGATCTTGTAAGAAATTATGAGAGATCAAGGGTCCTATATGTTGTGCCATTGAAGTAAATATAATGAAGGCCTTTGATACCGTTAGATGGCAATATTTGTTGATGATTCTTAGGAAGATGAATTTCCCTGAAATGTTCATGAAATGGTTTTTTTGGATATGCATTTTCATGACATTTTTCTCTAGCAGCCTAAATGGAGCATTCGTAGAGAACTTCAAAGCAACAAGAGAGCTTAGACAGGAGGATCTCCTATCTCATTGCCTTTTCATTCTTGTTATATGAGACTTTACACAACTATTGAAATAGAAGAATCTCAACTCTTGATTCACTTCTCATCCTAAATGTGAACATCTTAACCTCTCTTCTTTGGCCTTTGCGGGTGATTTGTTTATATTTTCTAAGGATGAACCACAATTGGCAAAATTATAAGGGAGTCACTTGGGGAATTCCAAGCTTTATCTGGAATTCATCCCAATCTTCAAAAGAGTGAAGTCTTCACTTCTGTATCATTTATTAGGACAAAACTGCAATTCCTAAGATTATGGTTGGGCTTCTGACTATTAGATATCTTGGAGTTCCTCTTATTGCATAAAAACTATCTTTTTTAAACCGTGGGTTAGTCTTAGACAGGCTTAATTGCAGAGTGCATGGCTGGGCCAACCAGAATCTTTCTTTTGGAAATAGATTACAGCTAACCAACTCTGTGTTGATTGCAATATTTTTTTTCTAGACAACGTCATATTTTATTCTTAAAATGATCATAAGAGAGATTCAGAAGATACTAAGAGTTTTTTTTGGGGGGTACCAAGAAAGTTAAGGTAAAATGATATATGATATGTCAGCCTAAGCATGGTGGTGGTCTAGGCATGACTGGCCTTGTCTTGTGAATAATGCTTACATCATGAAGAATATATGAGATATTTGTTAGCTAAAATGGAAGTATTTGAGTCAAATGGATGCACACCGTAATTTTAAAAGGAAAATCAGTTTGGGAGGTAAAGTCAAGGCCCTCTGACTTTTGGCTTTGGAAGGAAATTTTAGAGAGTCAGAAATAAATATGCTCATTGTATATGTAGAGGGTTTGGTAATGGAAAAAAAACTTCATTCTGGTATAACCCATGGCACCCATAGGGCAGTTTGAGTGTTAATCATCCGGAGCTCAGAATAAAACTTTGTATTGGTGAAGATGCTTCTGTATCTTTTGTTTCTGTATCTTTTGTGCTGGTGGATAGGGAATAGAGACTTCCTTATGGTAGAAGATGGGATGAACAAGTAATCCAATTTAGTATCACTTGTAGTAGCCTATACATGAAACAAAGGGAAGACTATTGGACATGGAAGCCTAGCAAGATTTTTTAGTAAATGAGGCTATCGAAGCCCTCCAAACACCTTTACCCATAGTTGACTGGGCAAAATATCTGGTGTAATCATTTTTCTTCCAATATCTGTGACATACACTGCCAGGGATTTGGAGGTGATGGGGGCCTAATTCATTGGATGAAGGGTGGCTGCCTATCCGAGGATTGCTGCTATTTTCTTGGTTCACTTATGTTCTAGGTTCTCAACGGGTTATTGGAAGTTCAGCGACTTTCATGCACATATTCTAGGCTCCCCGAATGGCACACTTGTTTTACTCGTATCAGCTTTTTGGCTATTACCTGAATTTTGCTTTGGTTTCACGCTGCCATATAAAGTGGCCTTATAAGGGCTAGGAATTGTAGTACTATGACATCAAGTATGGAAAACTCTGTAGAGTCTATACTGCCTGGTGTCTATGAATGCAATTCCTATCTTCTCTGCCCATGCCCAAGACTTTTGGCCACCTATGTTGAACTTAAATGGTTTGATGGGAGAAGTGGGGAAGTCTCTTGATGTTGGAATGAAAGGATATGTAGTCGTGGTTGGTTGGAATGCTCTTCCAAGGGACGTGTTACTGGTGGTCTTTTTCTGCTATTGCATTTGTATTTTGTATTCCAGGCCTAATTGTCTTAAACAGGGGCCCAATAAAGCTTGCCATATTTTGCTAGACCCAGTGATAGTCTTAGGGAGTCTGCCCCATATAGGTTCTGGGGACTTTTGCAATTTGAAGTTGGCAAAGTTTCGTAGATTAGTCATAGTTATTTGGAATTGGAATGGTAATGAAACTTTGCCTTTTTGTATTTTGAGCTAGTCTAGATCACTGGCTAGCTTGATAACACCTACTCATGGTGTTAAACCTCTGTAAATTTGCCTCATAAGGCAGATATATGAAATTTTACTTAGAAAAAGATTATAGTTTTTATTTTTCAGTATTAACAAAATCTGCCATTTGACGTTTCTGCTTTGATGGATCTGACATTTTGTTAAATATCCATCGAAGAACATATAAACACATACTTCAAGGTACAATAAGGTTTTGTCAAGCAAGTTTGTTGTCTTTCTATAGGGCTGCAAATGTTTTTGGCTGTGCTTATTTGGTTAATTCACTACGACCTGGAGATCGTAAAATACCAGTGAAACATCAGAAAGCTCTTTGGTACAGTGGTAAGTGTCAGTTTCCTATTTGTTCCATTTTAAATTTGTTGCACCAATGTCAGCCATCTGATTAAGCGATAACGAAAATGATAGGACTGCGAGGGGCCATGGCTTTTGCACTGGCGCTGCAATCAGTTCATGACCTTCCGGATGGTCATGGGCAGACCATTTTTACAGCAACGATTGCTATTGTTGTTTTGACGGTAGGCAAAGAGTTCTGCCTGTGTCTGTAGCTAATTCTGCTTAACTACTTATATGACTCTCTGATTCTTTAGTTCATTTGATAGCTGAGTGATCATGCCGCTGCATTTCTCTATTGTTTTATTTTTTGTTTATTTTTTATTTTCCATTCTCTGCTTTTCTAAAATAAAATTTCAGCATAGCTGATAGGAAGAGTAACCCAAGGTATTCCTTAGATGTACTGCAAGGAACATTTCCTAATAAATAATTTCTGATCAAGATTATTTGCTCCTAGAATATTTGCTTGTGAGAAATAAATTTGATGTGTTGCCTGGGCTGATTCATGCACCAAGCGTGCAAACAATGTCAAATTTATCTACAATCCAAGGGTGACCATCCAACAGGAGCTTCCTCTGCAAGACCTTTTGTTCCTGTGTGGCAATTTCTGTTCTCTCTGTAATGTTGCTATTAAATTATTATTCATCTAAAAGTTACACAGAACAGTAATCTCATTTAATGTCGGTAAGCATGTATTGCATTTCAAACTTACTCTTCTTCATGACTCACAAAATAATCGACTTATGACTTTTTCAATCTAGTTGTGCATGAAATTTCTTTTCTATTGCCAAAGACGTAGCAAAAAAAAATTCATAAGCTATAAAAAAATCTCCAATTGTTTTATGTTCTTTAGTTCTTTCTCCTAACCATGTCTACCGTCCATACAATCATATTCTCTATTCTTTTTCCCTTTATTCAAGTCACTTTACATGAACAGAGTATCTCACTTCAGCAATGCATTGTATTGACTCTTCTAAATCGTATTTATATTGAATTTTAGTAGCCTTATTCAATCCTATTTGAGGTGCATACTGAACACAATCGTGATCATTTCATTTCATAAACTAATTTTAGCCATATTTCTGTTTATTTTCTGGAAACGCCATCTACTTCGTATCTAAGGAAATATCCTCATCAACGAAACTTCATGTCTTTTTCAACTTGTCCCCAGACAGTAGAGCTCAATACCTGGACTCCTGAACATCTCTTTTGTTTCGTGCAAGGATAAAATATTTACCTTTTCTCTGAACATTATGCCGGTAACCTTCTCTGCTTTACTTGTGAGAGATTACCCTTTCTATATACTCATCTTAATGTGACTAACCTCTAGATTCTTCTCTTAGTATCTAACTGAAGACATGAGTATTCTCGGTTATTCATCACTCTATCCGAGTCCTCTAGATAATGTAGCGGTCCTTGCCCCTTTATTTTTCCTTGCTTTGGCAATTTGTCAACTTTCACATGTTTATCGCATACTTGGGCAACGCCTTGGTCCTTGCAAATTTAAGGAACTAAAATTATCTCGTTCGTGTTGAATTGTAAGCTTTTCTTTCTGGCTCAGTTTTAGGTGTTCTTGTCCATTCTTACTGGGATAAGTTGCTTTTGCACGTGATAGATTAGAACTATGTTATGATGATTTCCTACTTAGTTGTTGAAACACCACTTGCAGCCAATTGGGTGTGTAACCTCTCTGTCAAATTTATTCAGATTATAGTATTTGTTTTGTGTTGAATGTGTTGTTATAACCATGGTAGAATTTCCAGGTCTTGTTGATTGGAGGATCTACAGGTACAATGTTGGAAGCTCTAGAGGTTGTGGGTGATGGACATGAGGGTTCCATGGCTGAGGTAAGATTACTGATTAACAAGTTATCCCCCCCCCCCTGGTGGAGGAGGTGTAATAGTAATAATGTTTTTCGTGACACATGCTATGGCACCCACGTATATGGCTGTCAGAATACTTGAGTAGGAAATTGCATAGTAACCAACCTACTCCACTCGAAGACTGAAATACATGGACTGATGTTACAGCTAATGGTACATTAAGGACATGGAGAATCTTGATAACATCGTATTTTCTGTAAATTCATGGAGGGGGTTAAGAGGACAGAACTAACTAGGTGATTGCTCTGTACTGCAATCTGGAGTTCAGCGTAATTTTGTATATTGTGAAGTGTTTATGTAAGCTTTAGCTCTTCAGATGGTGTTGACGTATAAGCATCTCCTTTTCTTTGGGACACATCTTAAAGCAGTGAAATGAAAGTATTGAAAAAAAAGAGCCGAAACTAATTTGGCAATTGGCCCTGATTTGACGATACTTATCCTGTTTCTGGTTTTATGACTTCTCTTGTTGTCTTTGTGCGTGTTTCTTCTGTATTTATGATTCCTCTTTGAGTATCTTATCTAGGACCTAAGAATTCGTGTGTTTCTCTCAGTACATCTAGGTTTTCTAGGGGAATGTAGCTGCCTTCGTTAAATTGTCATCTGCCCTTGAACCATCCAGTGAAAATTTTTAGGTATTTGACACTACACTCGGTCTCTCCAGATGCAGCTGTTTTCACTCATAAAGTACTGCGTAACAATGCAGAGCAGTTCACAAGAAGCATACCATATTCATGAAGAGTGGCAAATTTTTTATGCTAGATGCCATCTAAGCTACCCTCTTTTACATGGGTTTGGAATGTGCAGATTATGCGGAGTTCTCTATTTACGAGCTAATTGGGAATTTCCGTTTTAAAATTTGTGTAGAGTGTAGACAATATGATGCGTGCATAGCAGAATCACACTCTTCAGAAGGTCTCTTGATAACAAGAAATTAAAGGACTCACAAACAACATGAAAATCACTCGGAAAACAAAGAAAATGGCACAGCTGAAAATTAAAGGAAAACCAAAGAACCTTATTAGATCCTTCGTATAAACGTAGCTATAGAATTTAATGGAACTGAAAATATTGAAGCAGCAATGAGAAACTTTGAATGTAATTGCTGGAAATCATAAGATTTCCTCTATCATCTATAACCAGACTTGAACTCTATTTATTTACAAGAGGATAGGGAAGAGAGGGAGAGGGGACCGTTGGCTTCCAACGGTAACCTGCTAGTTGCAGTTTAAGTGGGTCATACAATGCTATACTAAACCATCTACAATTTACATATTTACAATTTATCCCTAATATTTCTACACTCCCCCTCAAGCTTGGTGTAAATGTTCTTACACCCAAGCTTGTTAACAAGTGACAAATAAGTTGGTATAGGCACTGGTTTTGTAAAAATGTCTGCAATTTGTTGAGCAGGTGATATGTGCTCAAGATGGATAGTCTTGTTTTCAATCTTTTCCCGGATAAAATGGCGATCAATTTCAACGTGCTTGGATTTATCATGTTGGATCGAATTTTCTGCCATATTTAGTGCTGATATATTATCACAATAAACCTTGACTGGCAAGTCCACGTTTATCTGTAGTTCTTCCAATATCCGCTTCAGCCAAAAGCCTTCGCAAATCCCCAACGCCAGTGCTCTTAATTCGGACTCAGCACTACTCCTTGACACAACTGCTTGTTTCTTGCTTCTCCAGGTCACTAAATTTCCCCATACGAATGTACCATATCCGGTGGTTGACCTCATATCAATTTTAGAGCCAGCCCTATCTGCATCTGTATACACACGGATTCTTCTATCTTGTTCCTTTCTGAATGACAATCCTTGCCCAGGAGCAGACTTGAGGTACCTAAGAATTCTGAATGCAGCTTTAAGATGTTCAACAGTAGGATCATGCATAAACTGTGACACAAAGCTTACAGCATAACAAATATCTGGATGTGTGTGCGATAAATAAATAAGTTTACCTACCAATTGTTGATACTGTAGCTTATCCGTAGGAGTTGAATCCCATACCTTTTTAGTCAATCTTCCCGGATCCATAGGGGTTGGTGCTGGCTTGCACCCTAACATACCTGTTTCAGTCAGTAAATCTAATATATATTTCCTCTGTGAAATATTTAGTTCATTTTTAGTTCTAGAAACCTCCATTCCTAAAAAATACCTTGAGCTGCCTAAATCTTTTACTTCAAATTCGGTTGATAACTTTTCCTTAATCAACTCAATACCCTTTTTATCATCACTAGTAAGTATAATATCATCTACATAAACAATGAGTATAGTAATGGTTTTAATACTGGAAAATCGCATGAATAATGTATGGTCACAGTGTGCTTGTTTAAATCCAAGACTCAACACCACATTAGTAAACCTTTTGAACCAAACTCGTGGTGATTGTTTTAGGCCATATAAAGATTTTTTCAGTTTACAAACCATACCGTTATTTTTATTAGTCTCAAATCCTGGAGGAATATCCATATACACAAGTTCCTGTAAATCACCATTTAAGAAGGCATTTTTTTACATCTAATTGTAATAGACTCCAATCTAGATTATTGGCCAATGAAAAAATGACTCTTACCGTGTTTAGTTTTGCCACTGGTGCAAAGGTTTCCATGTAATCAATTCCATAAGTTTGTGTAAAACCCTTTGCCACAAGTCTTGCTTTATACCTGTTTATGGTCCCATCGGTATTATACTTTATCGAAAATACCCACTTGCAGCCCACAGGTTTCGTACCCGGTTCATGTGCTACTAAATCCCATGTATCATTTTTTATCAAGGCTGTCATTTCATCATTCACAGCCTCTCTCCATTTAGGGTCTCCTAGTGATTCAGTGATACTGTTTGGTAATTGCTGACTATCTAAAGTAGTAATGAAAGCTTTGAGAGGGGAATTTATCCGGCCATAGGCTAAAAAATTATATAGTGGATGTTTGATGCATTCCCTAACTCCTTTTCTAATAGCTATAGGTAAGTCTTCTGAGGATTTTTCAGACACAGTATTCGGCTGACTTGTTGAAGGGGGTGTAATCCTTCGGGTGTATACATGAGTAATAGGGGGCGACTATCAGGTTGAAGAGTTCCAATTTTCTCACTGTTGGCATCAATAGTTTGTTCAGGATTGCTATGGTAAGATATGTTTTTGGATGCTGGGTTGTCTTGCGGTCTTTTTTCACTAGGATCACAAGTAACGTCTAATATGCTCCAATATTGATCATGATTATCACCTGTTCGTCTGGGCTCAGAATCTGAAGAATAAAAAGCATGTTGTTCATCAAAGAATACATCTAACGAAACAAATACCCTTTTAGTTAATGGACAATAGCATTTATATCCTTTCTGTGTACTTGAATAACCAATGAATATACATCTATGTGTGTGTTTATCAAGTTTGGTACGCATACATACTTTGTTGAATATATACATACGCAACACAGCCAAATAATTTAAATGGCAATATAGATAGTAATTTTGTCGCTGGAAAACATTCCAATAGTACGTCCTTTGGAGTTCTAAAAGATAGTATCCGCGAAGGCATTCTATTAATGAGATATGTCGCTGTAAGTATAGCCTCACCCCAGTAGAATTTTGGAACATTCATAGAAAACATGATGGCTCTAGCGACTTCTAATAGGTGTCTATTCTTACGTTCAGCAATTCCATTTTGTTGAGGGAGTAAATTGCGCCTAGCACCCAAACGTTTGTCACAGAATCCACTCAGCATTTAAGCGTTCCGAAACCTCACTTGGCATTCAAACGTGGGCAAAATTGATTCAATTAACACCAAATTACCGGCTGCGACCTTTGACTTTTTAAATGCAACCGTTGACTGACTCATTTAACATTGAAATACCAATTTTACCCCTGAATTTATGTCATTGGCGGTAAAATATGGCAACCGTCTGATTCTTGCACCATTTCCCCCCATTTCCCCTCCGACTTTATCCCTCCCCCTGCGAAATTCCCTCTTCCCCCTGCGAAATTCATGTGTTTGAGCTTTTGAGTAATGTTCTTGGTAGGTAGTTCTCTTTTATGTTTCTGCTACTCGTGGTTGGAGGTGCAGCAAGGCCTCTGTATCCACTTCCAGGCAGAAGGAATGATAGAAGTAAAAAGCCCCTACAAACATTCCGCCATATAACATCGCACATCGAGGTTCAAATAGAGAAGTTCCTGAAGAAAATGCTCTTGCGTACATGGTATACATCTAGTAGATCCACGTGACTCCGCTATCTGTTTTTGCAATTTCTATTTGGAGATCAATCACATCTGGCCTATTTTCCAACTGTCTGCGTTTTTTGAAAATCTGTACTTTTTTCTGATGCGGAAATTATGAAGGCACGTTTATGCCTTAGATTCTGTAATTCCAAAATGTTTCTTTCATTTGGCTCCTTTGTGACAGTGAGATTTTGATGCAGAGAGCCGTAGTAGAGGGGGCTGACTTCATTGAAACAGACATCCTAGCATCTAAAGATGGAAGTCTCATTTGCTTTACATCTCTGTTCCTGCTAGCATTTGCTCTCTGTTCCAAAGGATTTCTTTTTAATGAGGAGATTCTCTTTCTTCCTGCTAGCATTTGCTTTAAATCTTTAGCTTTGAATCACCAATACGAACATTTAGTTTAGGTTATAGGACTAATCTACTTAGTTACTTGCGCAAGAACAACAAAAGAACTAGATGCTTGATGATTAATGTCTCTGTGATTCTCAACCAAATTAGTTATTGATGTATATTTTGTGGGGATTATGTGAATTAAGGGCTAATTTATGGAAGCAAACGACCATTGAACTGTAGCAGAATAAGGGAGAGAAGTGGATGACGTTGATTTTGGGGGGAAATTTAATTTGGCGCTAAAATTTATTGAAACCGGCTGCAGCAGGTCAGCAGCCGGTTTCTGGTGTTAATTGAATCGATTTTGCCCACGTTTGGATGCCAAATGAGGTTTCGGAATGTTTAAATGCTAAGTGGATTCTGTGACAAACGTTTGGGTGCTAGATGCAATTTACTCTTTGTTGAGGGGTATATACACACGATGTTTGATGGTGAATACCTAAGCTTGTTAAAAAACTCTTTACTTCTTTATCTAAGTACTCCGTTCCATTGTCACTTCTAAGAATCTTAATGGTAGTATCAAACTGATTTTTAACTAGTGTCAGGAAGCTCTTAATAATATGTCCTACCTCCGTTTTACTTTTCATCAAGTATACCCAAAGTAATCCTAGTGTGGTCATCAACAAAGGTAATAAACCATCTAGCTCCATTAATGTTTGCAACCCTAGAAGGTCCCCATATGTCTGAATGGATTAGATTAAACGGTCTACTAGGCTCATATTGTTTAGGCAAATAACTAGACTTAGTTTGTTTAGCAAGTATGCACGTTTCACAAGTCACATATCTGAGATTAACATTATCAAACAAATGAGGCATTAGTTTCCTCAAGTAAGTGAAATTAGGATGTCTCAACCTATAGTGCCACATCAAAAGAGAATTTAACTCAGCGTTTTTAAACCCAGTACATGAAGAATATCCAGATTTAGCACTATCCAAAACACTTTTATCAACTGAATTCATAAAAACAGGTTTTTCCATCCTGTTTTTACTGCAAAACACAGGTCTCTGGACTGAGACCGTTCCAAAATCAGGTTGCACTTCTATTCCAGGAAGAATATAAAGCCCATTCAACTGCCTAGCATTGCCAATCATCTTCCATAAATGTTTCTCATGAAAGAGACATTCAGAAGATGAGAACAATGCCCAGCAGTTATTATCATGTGTTAGTCTGCTAATGGAAATAAGATTAAAGTTGAGTTGTGGTACGTGCAATACATTAAGTAAAACTAATTTATCCATTAGTTTAACAGTGCTTTTTCCATTAACCTTTAAACTGACTCCATTAGCTATAGTTACCAGTTTTGGAATATTAAATGCTTGATATTCAGAAAACAGAGCAGGATTATAGGTCATATGGTCTGATGCCTCGGAATCAACAATCCATGAGCAATCAGCCCCACTTGACCTGTTACCTGTCCTAGACGCCATTGTAGCCTGAATAGGTTGAGCAGCAGGTCCAAGCATCTGCGAAGCCAACGGGTTGTTACCAAGTTGCTGTTGGGTCAAGAGTTGTACTAGCGCTTCCACTTGGTGAGAGAGCCTCAAATCAGGATTAGCAGCAGCAGTGTTGGCCACCTGTGCTCTGTTGTTTCCCCAGGATGGTGAAAAACGCGTCTGAGTGTTCTGTTGCTGTGACTGTTTCAAGCGTTGAAGCTTGAAACAGTTTTCAACTATGTGACCTGGTTTTTTACAAAACTTACAAAACTGAGAAGACTTGTAGTGTGGACGAGATCCAAAATTTCCATTATTGCGTCTAACAACCAATCCTGTACTGTCATTGTTTTCTCCATCATTCTGAACAGCATTGCATGCAACAGCAGTAGGCTCCATAGATGTTTTAGGAGTACTCTTAGTAACTAAGGCAGATACTTCGTGTGATGAGTGGGTTGAAGAGCCCATCATCACTTTAAGTCGACTTTCCTCCTGCCTAATCTCAGAAAAAACAGTATTTAAACTGGGAAGGGGTTTCATTCCCAACACCCTGCTCCGTACAGCATCCAGACCTTTGTTTAGACAATGTAAAAACCTAAAGACTCGTTTCTTTTCAATATAGCTTTTGAAGGACTGATCATCTGCAGGGGATGTCCAACTATGAGTCTCAAAAACGTCCAGTTGTTGCCACAGCCTTGTAAGATGCGATTAATAGTCACTACTGATTGGTCTCCTTGAAGGACTTCATGCAACTGAAGTTTCAGCTCATAAATCTCTGAGATTATCCCTTTTTGAGTAAAGATCTCTTGCTGCTTTCCAAATTGCAGCAGCTGTTGGGTACAAAATAAAATTGTTACCAATGTCTGGCTGCATGGATCCAATCAGCCAAGACATGATCATTGAGTTTTCAGACCTCCATTGTCTGTAGCTGGGGTCATTTGTCGCAGGACATGGAAGATTTCCATATAGGTAGTCATCATTACCTCTCCCTATGATAAACATCTCAACTGCCTTGCTCAAGGAAAGATAATTTTGTCCGGTGAGTTTGTGATTTGTTATCAAAATAGGGTTACCATCCATGATGCTAGGAGCTTGTGGTGCCAGAGGTGATGGAGGAACAGAAATTTCCTCTCCTCCGATGGAAGAAGTTGGGTGAGATCTAATGGAAGAGGATGCAGGTGTATCTGCCATTTGTGTTTAGAAGAAGGACAGATTCTTGAAGACGAAGAGGAGAGAGAGGATACCAAAAAGTTGGTGAAATTTGAAATGAATTTGGTGAAATGAATTTGGTGAAATTTTGAAATGAGTAATCTGAAAGTTTGAAATGAGCTTCTCTAGAAGCTACAAAAGACATAAAAAATTCGCAGAAAGAGAGGCCTCGATTTCGGTGCAAGGCTTCCCGGAAAAGCTTTCAATATTTAATATATTTTGCTTAGCTTCGACGTTGGTGCAAGGCTTCCACGGGAAGCTTTGAATAGTTTAATATATTTTCCTTTTTATCTTCACACGTGATTCCTTTACCTTTTTCCAAATGTCCTTTCTTGCCAGCAACACAGTGTATTCCACTAATGTCTTAAAACAAACGTCTCCTTCCTTATGAAGGAAAAAGACTAATTGCTGGAAGGTAATTGAAGCAACACACTGAAGAACAACTCCAAGATTACGAATCAAAGTCTTCTCACAGATATATAGCTTTGATTGAAAAAAG
This sequence comes from Eustoma russellianum, assembly GCA_036186865.1. Taxonomy (NCBI): domain Eukaryota; kingdom Viridiplantae; phylum Streptophyta; class Magnoliopsida; order Gentianales; family Gentianaceae; genus Eustoma; species Eustoma russellianum. The sequence continues at coordinate 5,918,029 of AP025047.1, read as the reverse complement.
TGTTGCTTAATACAGAAGAGCACCTGGCTCTGATACCATATATAATTTAATGGAACTGAAAATATTGAAGCAGCAATGAGAAACTTTGAATGTAATTGCTGGAAATCATAAGATTTCCTCTATCATCTATAACCAGATTTGAACTCTATTTATTTACAAGAGGATAGGGAAGAGAGGGAGAGGGGACCGTTGGCTTCCAACGGTAACCTGATAATTGCAGTTTAAGTGAGTCATACAATGCTATACTAAACAATCTACAATTTACATAATTACAATTTATCCCTAATATTTCTACAGTAGCTTCGCAATGAACCTTGTTGGATCCAATGTGTATCCACGTTGAGCAACCTTCACTTGATCAACAATCTCGAACCAAGAACCTCGGTAGACCCTTAGAAAATTTCTTGAACAACCTAGGGAATGAATTCATACCACAATTCTTGCTCAAAGAATTGATTGAATTCAAAAGATTGAAGCTTGAATAAACAAACTTCAAAAATTAAACCAAAGTTTTTGTGAGCAATAAAGGCTCGGTTTTCTCAACCGTTATTCATGAAAAGCTGCTGAAAATAATGTCTAAGATGACCTATTTATAGGCTCAAAACAATCCTAAGCTGGACAGGAAAAACAAGAATCCAATCTGCCAGAAACTCTCAAAATTCATCATCATCATCATCCGGACCCAGTATATCCCAACGACAGCAAAAGCTATCGTTAGGGTCTGGGGAGGGTAAGTGGTAGGCAGACAATACCTCTATCCCAAGGGATAGAGAGTCTGCTTCCAGTGAGACCCCCGGCTCTATACGTACCTGCATACATGATATGATAATAGAGATATGTTGTGCTAGTGTGTTAGTGAAGAAATTCAAGAAATACAAAAAGGCCTAAAAATTTGTCTAAAAATAAAGCTATAGACCATCGGCCTACTTGGCTACCAAAAAGGCCCAATTACAAAAACTGGCTAGCTGGGGTGTAGCAGACTCTGACCTGTGTAAACTCTGTAATGGCCAGCCTGAAACACAAGATCACTTGTTCTTTAATTGCCCCCTCTCTAACTTGGTCAGGACAGTAATGTTAGGAAAAATCAACTACTCAACCTTTACCTACTCTATAGGTTCCCCTCAGGAGTGGTTGCTTTCAAACCGCTAGAGCTCAAAGTTCCAAAAGAACCTTGTCTGCTTTGCACTTTCCACTACAGTCTACTATATCTGGAAAGAGCGTAACCAAAGAATTCACACCACCCTACAAAGGAATTCGCAAACTATCGCAGGTGAAATCCTATAGAATATCCGAATGGCCGTCTCTTCATGGAAGACAATTCAGAAAACGCAAAACAATTGGCAAATCGCTGTTTCACTGGAACTTCCAATATCTATCTTTTGCCCATAACCCATCACCTCTACCTTCATCATCCCAAACTGCACCTCTCAATTAGTCCACTTAGGCTAGGGGACACATATAATTTGCTTCGGAAACTATTCTCTTCCTTTTTTTCTTCGCAGGTCCTATAGTTACAAGGCGCTTGCTTATTGGACATCAATTAGCATCTATGCCAGCAGAAGCGATGAAGACTTGTGAATTCGACAAATTGTGAAATCATCTGCTCCAGCGAACAAAGTCGACGTAGCTAGGTTAATGGGGTTGCCGAGAGCCTGCTGCACCTACTGCTGATGCATTGTTCACCCCCACAGAATCATAAACCTTACCCACAATACAGAGCCTGCTGCACCTGCTGCTGCTGCATCTAACTCTCTGTACATAAGTCCACCGCACGAATTGACTTGTTTGAAAATGTGGTTGCCGAGAGCGCCATTGCACCCCACTTAGACTCCGCCACTGCTGCCTCCCTTTTACCTTTGGAAGTCCTGTAAATGTTATGTTCCCTGTCCTTCTTCAGGAAGCAAGGATCGTGTAGGCGCGTATTTTGTTTTTGTACTTAGTTTAGTAACTAGACTTGTGGTCATAGAGAGCCATCTTTTGCTTAAAGGTTGGCATTAGTTATATGTGCAAAATGTAAGCCACCTTTTCAAAAGCCTAGCCAAGCCTCCGTAGCTTGGTTAATGGCTCATTTTGTAACTCCGCCATTTTGGCTTTATATGAAAATTTAACTTACAAAAAAAATCTCAGCCCATTCGCATTCTTGTGTGTGACCTGATAGGTGCATATTAATTGACAGTCGGTTGAATCTCTATTAAACCAACAAGTCGTAATTAGCCTCTAGCAAAACATTACGACTATTCAATTAATAAGAGTACAATCCAACTAGCCTAATAATAGTATATGTATTAATTCCTTTGTCACACGACATCTAGTTTGAACATAAGTCATGGACAGTGTCATACTTATATTGTTTACACATATGATTACTTGATCTCCAAGTAGACTGATAAAACAAATGATATTGATCATACTAGCAATTCGTTTGAGCATGACCATGCATTTTGCAGTCTCACTTATCGAGAGGCCCAAAAGATATCTCTCAAAAGAGAGGGACAAATTCTATCTTGATTATTCAATATCCTCTACATAATATTTATCATATTCAATCATGACCTTTATGATTATCCAATTACGAATAATGTTTGTTCATGTCAAAATACCATAGTCGTTATGTTGGAAACTATGACAATCTCAAGTATAAGGATTAAAACATAACTATCATGATATTTATTCATGACACTAATCCATGCAATAATCTCATGATGGATCTATCTGATACATTGTTCTCTAACAAGTATCTATGAGATTGATTTGTATCACCATACACATAATCGTCTCATGGTTATCAAATCAATACTCATATTGGTTATAAATTATTTCATCTCTATAACAATAATGAACCAGGGACATATATCAGATTGTGTAACATACTAACCAATAATAATGATAATAAAACCACTTTATTAGTAATAAATGTATAACATAAAGATCCAAATCAATGGCCTAGGGCACATACACTAACAACAAGAACCTTGTTGGATCCTTTGTATAAACATAGCTTTGCAACAAACTTTGTTAGACTCTATTTTTGTCCACGTTAAGCAATTCTCGATTGATTAACGATATTTGAGTCAAGAACCTTGGTAGATCTTTGAAAAGCTTTTTGAACAAACTAAGGATGAATTCAGACAACGATTCCTACTCATACAATTGATTGAATTCAAAAGATCGAAACATGTGTAAACAAACTTCAAAATTAAACCACATAGTCTTTGTGAGCAATAAGGGCTTGGATTTTATCAACTCTTATTCATGAAAGGCTGCTGAAAATAATGTCTAATATGGCAAAACACACCTAAAATAATTAAAAGAAACAGCAACATTCATCCAAAAATAAAGCCATAGACGTGTGCCTACTTGGCTACCAAAAAAGTCCAATTACAACTTTAAAACTCTAAAAGCATGTGGACAAATTTTAGTCCAGTCCACTCTCCTCCCATGCTTTTTGTAGGCTTCTTGATAGCGCATCACCAGCCCATGTGATTCAAGTGAGTAGTCTAAGGAGGGTATTAACAACTTTGACTGTGTACTTATTCCGTCTTATTCTAGATTTCCAAATGAAAAAAAGTCAAGTGTATTCATAGTGGAGAGAGCATGTTACAGATAGTAGATATATTTCTCTAGATGACCTTCTGTCTACAAAACATTTAGATTTAACCGAATTTATTGAATCAACTTTAAGATTCGTAAAGTGAGCTAATGAGCGAGAAACAAATGGTTTAACTAAATATACTGAATTAATATCAAAATATGTAGGTTTAAGAAAGTGAGAAAGGAAATTTTAGCCTAATCTACTTTATTAACATCAAGACATGTAGGTTTAGAAAATGAGAAAGGAAGTGTTAAATCACCAGCATCAAAATAATGTAACAAAAAAGATTATTCCTAAAGTCGACACTAAGAAGAATGTATAAACTAGTGCTTCCATATTATTTAGTCGGTGTTTGAAAATGATTTCTACTTGAGTCAAGTCACTGAGTTTGAATAGTACCCTGAGTGACAACCTGATGGATGACTGACTATTGCAGAGCTTTGAGCGCAACCGTGGTTACATAGCACCATCTTACGATGGGGAATCATCGTCGGGAAGTAGACTGAAAATGAAGCTTAAAGAGTTTCACCAAAGGTACTGAAAACGTGCTTGTTTAGTGACTTTTTTTTAGGGGGCTTCTAATTCGTGAAGCTTTTTTTTTTTTTTTTTTCGGTTTTCTGCAGCGCTGCGACATTTACGGCATTGGACAGGAACTATCTCACCCCATTTTTCACAACTCAAAGTGGAAATGAAGACGAGTTTGGTAAGATAGTTATCTAACATATGAGAATTGAAAGAAGATTGAACATGAGAGATGGGGGCAGGCCTACTATCGCATTCAATATGTGAATAATCTTTTATGGTGCTTGTTTTGTTGTGCCCGTTAATGACTATACTCTTCCGATAAGGCCAGACTCTTGGTTTTCTCTGGAATTGTGAGATTGTTGCTCCATTAGTTCAAATATCTGATCTGTAAATTTATGTTTATATTTTGCTCTCCACAAATTAGTTTCCTTGTCAATTAAGCTTCCTTTGGAACTTGGGTTGTCTAAATAGTCTTTCAGGGTTTGTTGTGTCTCAGAGGTTCTTGTGGATCGTTTTGATTCCATCTGTGTCAATGGAGCGGTATCTGTTCTGTTTCTGTTGTAGCAATGTGTGTTAATTCTTTCAGGTGTTCTTGTTTAGATATAAGTTGACTAAGTAATTCATATGAACATTTTGTCACTGAATTATGAGCCTCTGCTAAGTCGAAGCCTGACAAAATATTGTGCACAATGTCTTGCAGATGAAGATGATGTTCCTGGAAGATGAGTGTCCTATTTCCGTGACTACACTTGTTTTCAGGGAATGGCATCCATTTTTTAGCAGTTGCCACACCAATTCCTTGGATCAATGCTTGTGGTGGTTTCAGTCGATATTACAACAATCAAGTTCATGCAGATATACAATATCAATTTCTTACATGTATGGATGACTTATACCGTAGGTAAATAGATAGAGAAGAAATGGTAGGAACTCTTTAGCCGAAGAAGGCCATATTTTTCTCCATTCAAAAGAAATCTGTGTGCCTCGTATTCAAATTTGAATGAGTTCTTTTAGCTAGTTCTGTTCTAGATGATGTTATGCTCAATGAATGATTCACATCATCATGTGACCACTTAATTTCTGTCCTTCCAGTTATCTGATTAACACGCAACGGAATGAATCTTTGATCTTGCTGCTTATGCTTGAATCGACGGTGAGTGATGACCAGAGCTTTTCTAATTGTTCTAATGCTTATAGGAGTCATTTTCCTTCATTGTCTCATGATGCTCGGACTCTAATAGCGGTTGCTGGATCCTTTAGAAAAATTGGTGGGATTTTGCTTTGCGTTGGAAAAGTTTAGCTATCATTTGAGTATTTCATCTAGTTAGAATTATTTGTAGGGTTATGCTTTCTCGTTGGATATATGTTATTGTGGAATTATTCTATGTTTCTTTCTATTTCTAAAATGGAGTCAAGGACATATTGTTCCTTGACTTTGGAATATGATGAAATAAAGCAAAATGACTTACTAAATTGGATGCGTTTCTTATTTTGTGAAGTAGTAGTTGATCGACACAGCTTGACGTAATTTTCATTTTGGGTCATTGGAAAACATCTGTGTGTTTTTAACACATGGGTATTGTTGTGTACATCCGATCTCTCATGGGGAAACATTGTTGTATTCTATTCTATGTGTATGTATACATAGACTAAATCACCATCTATATTGGTGTCTTTAGTGTTTGTATACCTGTCTAAAAGCGCAAGAAGTGTCCAGATCCTTTCAGGACTTCTCCAAAATTGCACATTTGAAAGAAATGGGGTTAAAAAGAAGCGGGTTTTATCTTATGCTCGTGCTAGTTCCGTCTCTTCAGAGGTCCAGATATAGTATTCAAAGATCATTCAAAGATCTTGGAAATAAAATATGGGAGGATCAAACCACTCGAAGTATTCACAAATTTCACCACCCTTGTAAGAACACAAAAATCTTACATGATATTTCGAACAAAAGTAGAACCTTTGACCTGGGTTCTATCGATCCAAGATACCGGCAGCTTTATTGGAATTATACAGTAGCATGAGAACCCACCTTTTAATGACGAATGCAAATTGATGAAGATGAATCCATTTCACCACGTCGTAATTAGGCCTTTCTTGAACTTCAATTTATCTGGGTTTGAAAAGAATTTGAGTAGAAGACGAAGAACTACGTTGATATTTCAGTCATGGATGAGGAAATGTTTCCTTTTCCATCAATTGCAATGCATATAGGGGGGAAGATGTGGTTGGATTGGAGGGAAAATTCTACATCAGTTGGAGTTGGTTAATTGCTTATGACATATGGTTAAAACCCATTTCTACTTAATCCAATTATGTAAAATGTGCAATTTTGAAAAAGTCGTGAAAAGATATGAGGACTTCGTGATTTCTGAAGATACGGATGCCGTGTATAACGTTTTTAAGAAGTATATAAACTGTTAACTACTCCATATACATATTTTTTCTGATTTGAGAAGATACGGAAGTCATGTATAACAGGCTTCAAGCATATGTATATAGATTGTGAATTACTCTATATACACATTATATATATGTCAATGATAAATATATGCTCTTATAATTTTTACATCATTAATTTCATCTCATCATTCATTATTGACAATTGATCAAATAAGTGATGTGTATTTATCATTGACCTATAAGATGGTGTGTATTTATTATTGAATATGCATCACTTAAAAGTCCAATAGAACTTACTAACTGAACTTACAAATAAATTCAATTTATATGAGATACTAAACTAAATAGAGTCAAAAAAAACATATATATACATATATATGTGTGTCTATATATGTTTGTCATGACGGACACATTGTAATTCTTGTAGTAAAAAAGAACACCAAGAAGAGAAATATAGGGAGGAAACTGAAAACATTGTTCCTAATGTTTTCTTTTTTGAGAGCGGACATTATTGGTACTTTGTGACTTTGATGTGATGGTTCGAGTCACAGAAGAACCTCTTGAATAAAATGTAGACTAAAGCTACGTACATCAGATCGTAAAACGATCTGGTCCCTCCTCGAATCCAACCCAAATACGGAAGTCTAATGCACCGGAACACCCTTTTCAAATTTTTTTTTATTTTGGTCATAAAATTTCAACGGATGTAATTAACAAGAATTTACAATACAGATAATCAGATACAAACAAAAAGCAAATCTATAAATATTACTTGTGGAAAAGGATCCCCCACCGCTCCCCTACCAAGACGAGGAGTTGGTGATAGTATTCAAACCTTAAGAGTAAAGGGGCATATCTTGATCGTGACATTAGAACGCTATTGTTACAAAATAAACCTAGCCGCCGCCATCTTCTTGTGTAGTCTTTTGAGCTTGACAATATCTCATGGAGAATCCTGGCTTGCCCGATGAGCTACTCCTTCAATTCCTCCTCTGCTTACCAGTAAAATCTCTTCTACGATTCAGATGCGTATCGAAATCATGCGATGTTCTAATTTCAAGCCAATATTTTGCTAAAATGCATTTGGATCGGTCTCTCATCGACCCCAAACCCTAGGTTTAATTTGGTAGGACGAGCTTACGTCAGTGGAAGGCATTCACAGGATGCAGATATTATCGCAGCCGAGTGTTCCAATCTAGACGATTCTGGTTCCGCCCACGCTGTTTAGAGACTTCACCATCCTTTTGAAGCTCCTGGTTTGTCGGCATCGATTAATAGGTTCATGTAACGGATTACTTTGTCTACTTTCTCCTCGCTACAAGGATTTTTTTCAATGGGAGTAGGTACGACGATTTCTTCCTAGTGGTCAATCCATTGACTAGAAAGTGCTTTTTTTAATGGCGAAACAGGCTGATACTTCAGTTCAAGATCGTCGTTTTACGGATTTGGATATGATGATGCTCATGACAATTACAAAGTGGGCACATGGGCGTTTGTCCCATGCAATTTGTGGGCAAGTCTGACTGCAGCAAATTTGAAGTCTATATTTCAACAAATGATTCATGGAGCACAAGAACTTGGGGTTAACCGAATGTTATATACAAGTTATTTCATGTGGGCTTTTAGTTAATTGCACATTACACTGGATTTCGAGAAACAATGGGGATAGGTATTGCATTGTAGCATTTGATGTCAGACTTGAGGAAAACAGATTAATGGAAACACTTGAAAATGACTTGTTTATACCAATGCGACATGACTATCGTTATCGGAGTTGGGAGTCTTGAACCGTAGCCTTTGTGCGATTGTAGATGGTGATCTTCCACATAAGCTTGATTTGTGGGTAATGAAGGAGTATGGCATACATGATTCATGGATTAAGATGACCATAGACATGTTATCTGGCCAATTTCGATGGTGGGGTATAATAAGTAATACTAGGAACGGCAGAATGACGCCAATAGTGCCAATAATACTTATGGATAACAAGAAGCCGATGATCTTATATAGCTATGTCGGAGGGTTCTTACTGTGTGACATGGTCAGTAACAAAGTGGCCGAAGTTTTCAAAATCCCTGAATTCGATTTGAAAAGACAATACAATGTGCCCATGGATTTGCTCTATGTCCCAAAAGAATTCTGCTTCCAAGGCAGTCTGGCAGAACTTCCGGGTTTTGATGACTTCGATGCAGTTCCGGATTAGTGTATGTTTGCGGAGCAATAGACAGAGAAGAAGAGGGCAAGGTAACACATTGTAGAGAAAGGTGGCCGAGCGATTTCCGGCTAAATCCTATGAATCATCATATCTACTTGCAAAGAGGTGGGCTTACCCGTCTGGCTTGGTTGGTAGCCTTTTTTTTTTGTTTTAAATAGACTTCTGCACCACTTTTGCCATTCAATTTAATGCGACGTGTTTGTGGAAAATGTTGAATCAAATTATGTACATAAATAGGAAATTTGATGTTCATAGATATGAAATGTTTATATTAAAAATAGGGGATCTATTTGTCTTTAGAAAATCAATGAAATACGAATTTCATTCATTACATGATATCATAGCATTGTTGATCTTGGAACTCAAAACAAGGTCATCGCTCTTCTCATTATCTCTCTCAGCTGTATGATCGAAAATTGGTCTAACAAACACAGTCAAACAGTCCGGCAAACCATATAGCCAAAAATCAAACCTGTTCGGCGAGACACACAACCCGTCTTGCGAAACAGACCCTAGCAAAACAACCAATAACCAACAGACTTACAAATCAATCAGCTGAAAAACACACAAACCAAAATAAATATCCTACTAGTTTTTCAGGCGAGATAGAAGCACCATTCGACGCGGCACTGATTACAAAGGCCTCTGACTCACCATGGACATGTCATGCTTGCCCACAAAACGGTCAATCGGCAACTTTGGCTGTAGCACGAGCATCTGGGACATCCAACCTTTAAGTATTTAAAACTTTTATTTTCTAGTTTTTTCCGAAATAATGTTTTCCTTCCAACCCGTGAAACTTGTATTCAAGCGAAATATCACCGTGTTACACTCAAACCAACTAGTATAAAAATTGGCTCATGTTTTTCTTGATATACTCATATGTGTGGGGGTCTGCTCTTTATCCTACTTCTAATGGTTTTCAGTACTTCGTGATTTGTGAGAACGATTTTTCTACATGACTTGGGCCTATTTCTTAAAGCATAAATTTGAAGTGTGTGACAAATTTGTTGATTTCTTCTGCATGAATCAGACCCGATTCAATAAACAAATCCAAATACTTCAGTCTTATAATGGTGTGGCCGAACGCAAAAAATCATATATTCCTGGAAATAACCCAAGCTATGATGATAGAGCGTCATGTCTTCAAATCCTATTGGCCCGAAACTATTGCTACATCAGCCCATCTACAAAACTGTTTACTAAGTTTTTCAAACTTAAACTCCTTTATACATTCTGGGGACATAAACCCCTATGCTCTGTATACATACCTTGCCTCCAATGGTCTTTGGGTGTTCTGTGTTTGTTCATATCCCTAAAACAATATATTCCAAATTTGTCCCCTGTGTTAAAAAGTCTGTTTTTGTTGGATATGCCACGATTCAGAAAGGATATGGATGTTCAACTCACATATGCGCCATATCCATATCACCATGGGTTGTGTTTTCCTGGAAACTGAGTTTTACTTCACCCATCAACCTAATGTTCAGGGAGAACCCTGTAGTGAACCACTAGATTGGTTAATCAACCTAAGTTGTCCAAACACTGTTCCACTAGCGTAGGTAGATGTAGCCACTGAGTCTCCCTCTGAAAATGGGAAAGGGTCGACAAACCAGTTCCACTACCTAGTGAACCTCCTGAGTCAGATATCGGACAAGAAGTAAGTAACTTAAAATCCGAGAGCAACTTATATGATCTTAGTTGTACTGATGCTGGTAATGTTGAGAATACAGGTGAATATCATATGATCATTTTACCTCCAAAGAGAAACATATGTGTACACCCAGATTGATACTCACCTGAGCATGTGCCTCAAAACTCTACGTATCCAATAAACACAGTCAGGGAGAGAGTTGCGAAGAGGGCATAAGCTTTTTCAGTTATACTCCTCTCAGAAGTTATACCTAGAATAGTAAATGAGGCAAGCAAGATAGTTGAATGGTGAAAGGCCATAGAAACATATATTGGAAGCCTTACAGAAAACCGCAACATGGGAGAAATGTGTACTACGAAAAGACAAGAAACCAGATGGATGTGAATGGGTCTTCACCATTAAATACAAGGTGAATGGATTGATTGAGGGGTACAAAGCGACAGTGATAGCAAAGGGTTATAGACAGACATACGGCATCAATTACTCCAAAGCCTTCTCACGAGTTGTTAATATTGATACTATCAGTATATTGTTCTCAGTAGTAGCAAATAATGACTAGCCACTACTTTAGCTCAATGTCAAGAATGCATTTTTACATGGAGAGTTAAAAGAGGAAGTATATATGGAGGCACCACTAGGGTTCTCAGAAGGATTTCAAAAAGATAAAGTATGAAAATTAAAGAAGGCACTCTATAGATTTAAACAGTCTTTCCGTACATGGTTTGGAGGATTCACGGTAGCAATAAAACGAAATGGATATAAATAGAGCAATGTTGTTCCTACATTGTTCATCAATTAAAGTGGAGCTTTGATCACTGTTTGATCATATATATGGATGATAATAATCATAACAGAAAATGATAAGGAAGAAATCAAGCGACTATGAAGAATCTTTTCACGGAGTTCGAAATAAAGGATCTTGGAAGTCTCAAATATTTCTTAGGGATTGAAGTTCTTCGTCAAATAAAGGAATCTTCACCTTCCAACAAAAATACATACTAGACTTACTAGCTAAAGTTGGAATGGTGGATTGTAAACCAAATGACATCCCCATGGTCTTAAATCATAAGCTTAGATAAAATCAGGGGATGCATCAGTAGATTGGGAAATATTCCAAAGGATAGTAGGAAAGTTAATATGTCTATCACACACCAAACGAGATCGTTTACACTGTTGAATTGGTGAGCTAGTTCATGCATAACCCTCAGGAGGAACAGATTGAGGCAATTATGAGAATAGTAAGATACTTAAAGGGTACACTGGGAAGGGGCATAGTATTCTGTAAGAGTGGACATTTGGATGTTGAGGTATATATTGACGCTGATTGAGCAGCCAATCCAAACAGTAGAGGGTCCAATTTAGGATAATTCGCCTTGGTAGGAGAAACTTAGTCACTTGGAGAAGTAAAAAAGCAAAATATGGTAGCATTGTACAATGAGGAGGCTGGAATCAGATGGATTACTAAAGGCGTAGTGGAGGCTTTATGGCTGAAAAAATTAATGACCAAAATTGGATTTCCACTTAGATGTCCAACTCGGTTGATGTGCGACAACAAAACAGTGATTGCTAACTCAGAATCCCGGTGCAACATAACATAACTAAACACGTTGAAGTTGATCAACATTTTGTAAAGGAGAAAATCGAAGACAACACAGTTGAACTTCCATTTGTGAAATCTGAGGATCAGCTGACAGACATCCTCACAAAGGCAGTCACCGGAAGGGTGTTCGACTTGATACTGTGCAAGTTAGATATTTAAAACTCTACTACCCAACTTAGGGGGTTGTTAGCAAATATCGAAAGTATCCAATCAAATCATATACATAAATAGGGAGAATATTTGAAGTTTATTATACGTTATTACATTTCATATATAGGAAAACGTTTGTCCTATAAATAAGAGATCTTTAAAAAATTAATTAAATAAGACTTTCACTCATGTCAGTTTGATCACTAGGAAAATCAATAAAACAAGGTTTTCTTGTTTTTCTTGTAGTATGGTAGCTGGGTGCTCTAAGATTAGTTTGGATATCAATGCCATTAATTATTTCTAGGGCTAGTTTTATGATATTCAATGAGTAACTACTAAGTATTTATATATCAGTAAAATAAAAGACAATGTCAGTGATATGATATTCAATGAGTAACTACTAAACATTCATGCATCTGTAAAATAAAAGGTAATTGACATTGTCGCGGTGATAAATGTGCCAAACAAAAATATCAATCATTATATACAACATAAATATTTCACCAAAAAAAATAGCGGCTTACAAAGCCAACCTATGGGGTGTGGAAACAGTCCATTGCAGATGATAGGTATAACATCATTAGTGTTTTTGTTTTTTTTGAAAGAAATAACAATCAATCAATCAATCGTACACATTATTTCTCAACGACAATCAATCGTACCCATTATTTCTCAATGACAGCAAAAGTTATCGCTAGGGTCTGGTTTTGAAAGAAATAACGCCATTAGTTATTTCAAGAAAATGGGGTGAGCCTTTCAAGGGGAAAAAAGAAAGAAAGCAAAAAGGAAAAAAAAAAGAGAGGGGGGAGAAAAAGGAAGGGAAATGAAATGTTAAATCCAATAACCCAAAGACTATATCCTAAGATATAAAGTGGCACTCCTGCATTACTTTATCAGATACATAGCATGTCTAGATATTTCAAGAAAAGAGGGGGAGAAAAAGGAAGAGGAAAATCAAACGTTACATCCAACAACCCACCTACACATATTGTATAAATAGCGATCTAGAATCTCCTTGCATGAAATCCACACATCTCTAGGCAAATTACTCTGAGATTTCAACAAGATTCAGGAGATTTTGCCTTAACTGTGTTTGGAAGGTGCTGGCACTGTGACATATGCCCTCAAAGAAGGGGAATGGGAAAGTGCTGGTCCATATGGAGCGACCATCGTATTTAAGTTTCCAGCTTTCTTCTGCTGCATTCTTCTCCTTGCAATGTAGCCGCGTATCCATGGTGTGACATCCTCGTTTACTTTGATCATGATAAAAAATATAATGCGGTAAATCACAATCATGCTGAAGATGACACTGAGGTCTATCCACTTTGACCTGTTCACATCAATCTGGAAAACATTTTCCAGGATGTACTCTCCAGGAATCTTTGGAAGGTCAGGCGACTGGTTGTCAAAGATCAGGCCCTTAAGATCATTCTGGTACTGACCCTGATGTATTCATAGATTTGTAATCATTCAGGGATAGCTCAGGATTAATTATCTCCATTCGCATTCAAGATACATTACCTGAATAGCCCAAAAGTGGAAACTGATGTATGACATTGGATACCTCCAGAAAGGCTTTGGGATATCATTGGGGAGTCTGAAGTATCCGGATACTAGCATAAATATTCCCTAGAAGAGGTCAAAGATCTCAAATTGATCAGAAAATAGAAAAACAAAAGAAGGAAGAAGAAAAGGAAGCATATTTAGTACCAAATTATATAAATTCCTCTATAAATATTGAAGCGGACCTGAATCCCAGCACCAATGATGATGCCCATGAGGAAGTTTGGAACAATGCTTGCTATAGCCATCATCAGACTCTCAACAACTGTTACGCTGGCATAGAGACAAAGTACAAAGAACAGATAGTGCATGAATCCAGGATGGAGGCGAACCATGAAGTAGCAGACAGTCCCAGAGATAAATGTAATCATAATAAGAAAGGGCATTGCAGATATTGTGTTGCTGAGGACAAATGCTGTCACACCATAGTGGCCATTCATCCTTTCCCTCTGAAAAACCTGCGTAAAGAGATCAGAGAGAATTGACTTTAGTTCGAAAGGATAGTTTGAACGTAAACACGCATTTAACTTACAAACCAAAATGAACGTAAGCACACAATAACAGTCTAAAAGAGTAATATGTACCTTCATGTCTTCGACAAATGAAGGAAAGCCACCAATTGACATGAATGTCACAAAGCCAAATACAAAAGACGCACACGCACCCCTCGCCTGTGCAAAGGAAAGGACCTTACTACGAAAAGATTTATGTTCACTAGCATTTATGTCATAACACAAGCATGTATATGCAAGTGGCAAAATGTTGTATTTCCCAGGGGTTCTGAACACGGAGACTAATAACAGGGGTAAGTACAAGAAGAAGTACCAATTTAAAGAAACCTGCATGACCACTGCGCCAACCAGCCTGTTTTGGACACTGACAAGCTACATTTGAAGGGTTCTGCAATTCTTTCAAGATTGATCTAGATAACCGTCTTAATGTTGGTGTGTCTGGGATCTTGGCCATTGTGAGAAATCATAATGGGAGCATTCTTTTTCATTTGTAATATAAGGCAATTTTGGCTAAACATTTAAATAGTGGACCTAGTGTTAAATGTCTTGAACCGTGTGCACAAGGCATAGGGCTTGTTTTCAAAGAGTATTGGTTTGAAGATTGTTTTAGGTGAATACTTGGTTTCGGAGAAGACCCAAGTCGTTTGGTGTTATTCTGTCATATATAAAGGATGACCTCAAAAGCTCTATAACAGATTGCTAGCATATCCTAAGGCACTTGGATACCAGGTCTTCCTCATAAAAGCAGGAAACCTACTCCCCTAATGTGCATGCAGAATCTGCTTGTGAATTTACATTTTTCCAGCATGCAAGAGACATATTTCAAAATTGTAGAATCTGTTGGACTTGTTGAAATGCCTCTAAAATGATTGTATTCTATTTTCAAGAAACAGAAGATAAAGACTAGTGCACTGTAAGAAAGGAACCTTACCAATATGGAACTGTAACTTGTCCCAACATTCAAATAGATGGTTCCTATGCAGATAGTAACCACAACGTAAATAACAAGTCTCAGCCAATAATAGCCAAAATCTCTGGACATGTTGACAAATGAACGTTTGGTCAGAGTAAAAGCTTGCATTAAGAAACTTGCTTGACTGCCTCCAGAATCTAGCACAGTTCCTTTCTGTCAACAGGACAAAATATCAACTGAAATAAGGGGAAATAAGAACAATCAGATCTCTTCTTTATTATACTTATCATCCTAAATACTTACAAGCCTGGACATGGCCTCAACTTTTTCATTGGCAGAGTAGCAATAGTGAGAAGTACGGTAGAACTCTATGAGAGTTCTAGTTGCTTCAGCTGTTGTAGTCTTTTCTAGAGGGTCGTCAGTTGTCTCGAACTGAAAAATATAAATATCAGAATAGCACTACTAAGTGGTAATTCAAGAAGGGAAGAGAATAAGCATAGTAGTTCATATAATAGCTGAAATGAAGAAGCAATTGGTTTGTCCATACAAGCTGCAGCTTAAAGAAAGAATTGGATAATAAGAGTATATTAGACTATGCCCACAGGTGTTTTATGTTATGAGCTACTCTCAGTAGTAGAATCGGTTCACTTTAGCGTAGTAAAAAGAATTCTACATCAAAAATAAAATAATAATTCTTGCTACTCAATAAGCTTCTAAACAAGATTACAGTGAATTGAGGAGATAATGTCTGAAATATACCCGCAATTTCATTGATCCCTTAAGTGTAGCCTTGACCTTGTCAAAATCAGAATTTATGCAGCGAAGAAAATGATCTGATGGATTTCTGAGAGCAGGACAAGGAAAGCCAGCTTGTGCAAAAAACTGAGAAAAAGATGCAAAACATTATTATGGTTGACAGGGTATTTATTTATCAGGCTTAGGATTCACATTCAGAAAGTAAAAGAGCAGTGGTATTTGCCTCGTAGGCTTCCGAAGCCTGGCCGAAGTATACAGTTTTTCCTCCAGAAAGCAGGTACAACCTATCAAAAAGCTCAAAGACTTCACTGCTTGGCTGATGAATAGATGCTATCACAGTCCTGCCATCCCTGGAAAGAGCGCGTAGCGTTTGAGTGACAAAGAAAGCTGAAGCACTGTCAAGACCACTGGTTGGCTCATCCAGAAAAAGCAATCTAGGTCTCATCAAGATCTCCACAGCAATGCTGACCCTTCTCTTTTCCCCACCGCTTATTCCACGCAAATGCCAATTACCAATGACTGTATCCGCACAATCCTGGAGCCCCATTTCTATTATAGTGCCTTCGATCAAAGCACGTTTCTCTGACCATGGCATCTTGTTAGGTAAACGAAGTCGAGCTGAATAAGAAATGGTCTCACGAACAGTCAGAGTACCGATCAAATTATCATCTTGTGTCACATATGCCTGCACCATCAAGGACAACACTCAATAACTTCAGTACTTCTGTCAACACATACCAGTACTAGTATTTTTGTTCCAGGATCCTCTGTGTTCTGGCGTGTTTATTAAAAGAGGTTGTACTGTATATTATGCATTTTTGTCCTTTGCTTATTAAAGAAGAAAAATATTGTCCTAATGAGAATTTTTATGCATCATATTTGTTTTGATAGATAGCCAAGTTACATAACTAAATTCGAGGAATCTGATTATCAGAGTTGGGGGTGAATCGTGTATGTTGCGCGAATCTAAAAATGACTGTATGGAGGACTTCCTTAAATATAAGATCATCAATGGAGTTTTTGTCTTTCTTAGATTTCAGAAACATCCCAGAACCAGAATTTTCTGATGAAGTGGTGACACAGCGTGACGTAATTTTCGTTATAGGTCATCGGATAACAATCTGTGTTTCTAACACGTGTATGGTTGTATACATACGACTCCCCCTACCCGTCACAGGCGGAAGCATCCACATGTGCATGGTTTCGTACATCCGAACCCCTATCCGTCATAGGGGGAGCTTCTAAAGCAAGGGAGGTAATGTTGTTGTTGTATACTTAATCTTTATTTTAAGTCAAACTTGAATATTATTTTTTGAACAGACTGAGTAATGCCCTCATCCAATTGCACCGATGAGGAGTTACATTAAAAAGAAAAAACAAAAACACACACAGAGAGCAGCAAAAACTGACCGCCGTGCCAAAGGAAAGTTTGGCTTTCCTGCCGTTGAGAAGAATCTGACCGGAGAGGAAAGCGTTAGCGGCAAGGCGACCAGAAAGAGCGTCAAGCAACGTGGATTTCCCAGACCCAGAAGGGCCCATAAGTGCTGTAAACGTTCCAGGTTCAGCATACCCAGTCAGTCCCTCCAAAACATTTTGAGCATCTCCATTCCCAAGTGTTACCATTACAGTAAGGTCTTTCCATGCAAGCCTCGCCGACACATCGCCTAAGAAATCCGTATTGGTTTTCTCCTTCCACAGCGTCTCGCTCAGAGGACTCAATCCTCCTATTATCAACCCGTTCTCTTGTGGTTTACTTGCTTCAATTTCCATCATTACTTCCTGAGATGTGTTGCTCGTCATTGTAGCTTCTACTACTCCACAAAAGACAGAATTCGAACTCTCGTTCTCACCAGGAGGCACAGTGGTCTTTACCTTGTAACTTCTAGGGGTCAAGAAAGAGAATTTTGAAATCTGGAGCTGGTAGAAACGCCGTCGGCATGTGGACAGGTAAGAATATTGTGCATTTGACCCAAGATTTCAATCATGCAAATCAAACCTGAATTCAAAGTTCTTGTTGATAGTTTTCATACACGATATTCATCATGGCTTTTCGGCGTGATTAATTAATATTGCTGGCACTATCAGCAAGGAGAGAAGGAGAAGAACCTCAATCGGAATGATGGTTTCAATCAACTTGGGATTTTTTTCAAACACGGGTCTTTTTCGTGTTGTTGCTGATTTTGCTTCTTCTGTGTTCCTCATTAATAAGTACCGGTAGATATTGGTGAAGAGCAATGAATGTGCACACCGACCCCGATCAACTTTACATCCAGATGGAACAAGTATCACAATGTAAAACAACATATGCTTAATATATCTCATCGACAGTAATAACACATGTCTAATATATTTTAACAACAGCAAAAGCTATCGTTAGAGTCTAGCGAGGGTGAACGTCAGCCAAACAATACCTCCATTCCAAAGTATAAAGAGACCCCAACTCTATATATAACTACGTAGATGACACAATAATAGACATATGATGTGTTAATGTGTTAGTGCAAGAATTTAATAAATACAAATAAGCAGTTTCCGATATTAAAATGGTTATACAAACAAGTAGCACAATGTCAAAACATTAAACCTTGCACTCTATCAACTACCAATAACTAGTCGCTACTTAAATGCAAGTATTAAGTACCAACACAGCTCAAAATATCTTCCATAAACGTTTAATCTTATATGGGAGATACACCAGTGGACTTCTTGGTTTCACACTATCATCCAAATAACATAGTATTTTCTTTCTATATGTCAACTTTTCGTTTAAATAATATAGTATAATCTTTTTGTATGTCAATTTTTCGTTGATTATAGATTAATTATTAAAGTGACACGTAGTTGTTTGTGGTGCACAATAAAATTAGGAAAAGCTCATGTCAAACATTAAACTCTGCACTCTATCAACTACCATTAAATAGTTGTTAGTTAATGAAATAACAAGTACCAACACACCTCAAATATCTTCCATAAAATTAGTTAAGGCTAATGTCAAACATTAAACTCTGCACAACATCAACATTAATTCATTTTCTTAGAGACTCTCGCCTATGATGGGTATGGGAGATCGGATGTACGCAATCATACACATGTGATAGAAACACACAACGATTGTTTCCCGATGACACATAATGAAAATTACGTCAAGCTGTATCGGTCAACTGCTAAGAAGCGCATCCGATTTAGTGAGTCATTTTACTTTATTCCATTATATTCCAAACTATGCACGCTATCAACAACCATTAAATAGTTGTTAGTTAATGCAATAGTCAACAACAACGTTAATCTTATAGTATGAAAGTACGCAAATGTTAAAATAGTCTATAAATAACTTCTTCATATCTTAGTATTCATAGACATATAGGATTTGAGCCTCTTCCTTTTTACACAATCATCAAAATAATATAATAATCTTTCATTAAAAATCAATTCTTCATTAATCGTAGATTAATCATTAAGATAACACATAGTTATTGTTGACCTAATTGTTAAAATAGTGAAGGTCATACATCTTCGTGTAGTCATTTTCTTTATTGATATATTAGGGAGACAAGAACCTCGGAGAAGTAACATATGCTTGCTACCTCTAAAAGCTTCTTTGCTCGTCTTCGTAATAAATCTTTCAATGCAAGATTATTAGACCAGAAACTCCAACCAGACCCTTATCAGTCTGTTCCACGGTGTGATAGAGATGAAAGTTGGGTGTCCAGGACCCGTTATGGCATATTGTGGACTTCTCATGCAGCCACACAAGGAGCCTAATGTAAGTAGTGAAGCTTTAATACCATGCGCTTATACAATTAGTGTAACTCCAATACTATGCGTTTAATTGGAAAGCGAATCAAAAATCTTGCTTAATACAAGAATCAAACTCTCGCCGCAAGAACCAGGACATGCAAGATTCTTACTTGACTTTACTTTATAAAAAGGCTTTGAAAATTAAGCAAGTAGTAGTATCTTTTCACGGAATCAAAGTGGCCCATTAATTCAAAATATCCACTTTGTTGATATATCATATTAATTTTGTTTTGTTTCATCACATTAGATAAAGATAAACTTCTAAAATATTACTCCTACCCTCCAAAATTATAGGCCTCTGTCAAATAAGAAACAATTTAAGAAAAATTATTTGTTTTACATTCGCGTATTTAAAGACAACAAGTTGGTAAAATCATATATTTGTTTATTATTTAAAGAATATTATTTTGGGATATTCCAGAATAGTAAGATAGACTTATAAAATGAGACAGAAAGAAATACTATTTTTTCATCTTATCAACGTTATTTAAGGTTTTCGACATACACATCAAGAATGCCAGAGAAAATGATTTCGAGACATATGACTAAAATGCCTCTAGACTGATACAAATGTGTGGTTGAAACGTGAAAATAAGGCGGTGTAGGAAAAAAAACAAAAGGTAATTGGCATCCTTTGTATTATAAGTGATAAATGAGGACCCTCTAAAATGTTACTTATTATCAACGGGTTAATAATTGACTCATGACCATCATAAATTACTATATCACATATAGTTATGTTATTTAAAATGTGAGTGTAAGAGTAGATAACTTATATGATACGGTTGTTAGCACATATCATGTTTATATGGTATCCCAAAAATACATTCACATGTATTATGGCATTATATGTGGTGACAAATTATGCTCACTCAGAAACTAATGCTTATAGATGAAGGAAGAAAATGTTAGCATGTATATGTTCCATTAAATATAAGAGCTGGACGGTGATGTTTGTCTTATACATGATATATGATTCTATGTTAAAATACAACAACAACAATATTACCCTATAGTCTTAAAAGCTCCCGCTTATAGTGAAATATTAGAAGAGTCGGATGTATACAACCATACTCATGCGTTAGAAGCACACAGAGGTTGTGTCCCGATGACTCATAATGAAAATTGCGTCAAGCTGTGTCGATCAACTGTTACTCTACCATATAAGAATAGTAGCCAATTTAGTGAATCATTTTGTTTTATTCCATCATATTCAAAAGTCAAAGATTATTGTGTCCTTGTATTGAAAATGGAATTATATTAAATCGGTATGTTATATTCCCTGTAACATTTATTAAACACATTTTCGAGAGATTTCAACCATGTTTATTACGCCATAAGAAGTTTATAGTTATTAGGCAATAAGTTAAAATACAATATACATATATATATACACACACATATGTATATACCCATGGCACTGACTTATGGGTGGCAGCATGTCAATCCTGTTAATGAATATGCAAGTGCAAACGGTCCTTACCAAAGTACGCACAATATGATATCGATGTTTAGTTGTTTCTTCAAGAATAATTTGTACTAATTAAATCTGTCACTTCAGTTCAAGCATTTGTTTGTCTTTAACTCAGTTACATTTCCATTTCTGTTTAGTGAAATGGTACGCCAAGCAAGCCATATTATAGCTATGTCCTTCAAACTTTAACAGCGATGCATCAATGGAAAAATATTGCCGGATTTTGTGGTCATTATGTATTGCAAGCAAGTTAAAAACAACAACATTATCCCATTACCTAAGATTCCGCCTATCACGGAGTATGGGAGGTCGGATGTACGCAACTATACTCATATGTTAGAAATACAAAAAGGTTGTTTCCTGATGACTCATAATGATGCGTCAAGCTATTTCGATCAACTGCTATTTCACAATATAAAAAGCGCAACCAATTTAGTGAGTCATTTTGATTTATTCTATCATATTTCAAAATCAAATAAGAGTGTGTCCTTGATTCTAATTGGAAACCAAAAACAAGATAAAAACAAAAAAAACAAAAAAAATTTGCGTGAAGACTATTTTACAACTCGTTCCGCTGATGCCCAGTGTGTGGACACCGTGGAAGGTGAATTCAGTCATATATGTTATTTATGAATTGATTATTTGACTTATTTATGAAGAAGTCTAAAATGGTGAACAAAAAATAGATGAGAAATAATTTCTACGTCTCACTGATGATAGTCGGCCGACTTTTATAGTGATACAAGGCAACAAATTATAAACTATGACACAATCAAAACTTTATTAGAGTTGTTTTGTCCGGATAGTTTGGTAGATCGAATTGTTTTGTTAGGATGTTTGGCTTGGATTGTTTTGTTAGGACGATAATCCTTTTAATTTCTATGGTTGGATTATGTACATCTTTCGTACCCTTGTGATCTGGACAGCATATTTAGTTATTCTGAGGTCTTCATGGAGTAACATAAATGACGCATTCTTTGAAAGATAAAGTCACACACCCCATGCTTTAGTTCATGCAACTTTTATATTACGGAGTGGTTTTACAGAAGAAAACTAGGGGATGGAGCTGCAACAGTAAAGACAAGGAAGAAAATGGACATAAACGTGGGATCACAAAATACCTAGACAACTTAGAATCCCATACTAAGGATTAGTAGCATATTCTTTAGCTCTTCTTATATTTGGGCTGTGTGAGCAAGGATTATGACTATAAAGTACAAATTCGTCTTTGGAAACTTAGGCAATGTAGATTTTGCTAGGCTTGCTCCCCAACTAGTAGTGTAACGATATAAATTTTATTTTGAAAAAAAAACAAAATAGTCTTCTGCTTAGTATGATTAGTTCGTATTTAGAGGTTTGGTTCATGTGAAAGAGAAAAGGAGAACCTTACTCTACAAAAATGAAAGGTTTGTTGTTGGTAGAGTAAGATTTAGATAAGTATGAGTCTAAAAATATTAAAATATATAAAAATATAAATTACATGTGATATCTACTAAGGAAGCCAAATCAGATTTACTAAGAAGAGATTATGGGTATTTAGAAACAAATTGATTCATTTCTTTACAAGGAAAAAGGAAAAATATTATTTAAAACATATCTTTATCTTTCATTATTTGTCGTTCGTTATGTGTCTATGCAGATACATATAGAGACGGGGTTTCGCTGGAACCGAACTGGATGAAGGTATTGTTGTATGCCTCCCATCCTTCCTAGACTCTAACGATAGTTTTTGCTATTGTTTAGATATGCTGGGTACGTGGTGGTGTTTTTTTTATTAGTGTTGTTGTTATTTAAAACCTAATGCATGCAAGACAGCAGCAAGCTTTGCAATTGCAAAGGGAAACAAACGGCGGAGAGGATATGCATGGAGCGGCCAGTAGAAAAAGAAAAGAAAAGGAGGAAGAGAAAAATGAAAAGAAAAAAAGAAAAGTCACGTCGTTCATCCCGTGTAATCTACAATTAGCAACCGAAAAGTTTGATTTTTATAGTCTATTACTTTCTCTACAATATTATACTGCTTTAAATCGATCATCATTTAAGGAAGTCAAACTTAACTTTGTGTATTATTATTTTTATTCTATCTATAGTTGGTTACTTAAGCTAAAATGAAGAGAAATCATGTAAATTTCAATTCATCCGATAATGTAGAAACTTTGACTACTGATATTTATTATTTTTAGAAAGTGGATAATATTTTTATGACAAACTAAAATAAAAAAGAATGACAATATTTTTAAAACAGACTGCGTATATAGTTTTCGTCTGTTTGGTTTTTCTATGTCTAAACGTTGCCTTTGAATGTAATTAAGTGGATTTTATTGATTGATGTAGTTTCTTGTTGTAGTTGATTAAATTTGATGATTCTCGTGCGAGTATGATACATCTGTGGAATTATGCATGTAGTAGTTGAGATTTAGATGCTATGTGATATGTAAATTTGTGCTAGATGTATTAAATTCGTTGTAATTTTTCTAGTCAGACATATAGTATTGTTTCAATTATATTTCAAGTTGTAGAATTTAGATTGAAGCCATTCTAGTTACGTTAGAGGCTTCATTCTGAGATTTACAACTTGATTCAAATGTCAAACAAACAATCAATCTTTGAGAATATCAAAACATGGTCGTAAGCTACTATTCACGTTATTGGTTTTTCATACAACCAACTAACATTGTTTTGGACACCATGTGAGTTATAGAAGTATGAATGTCCGATTGAGATGATTCAAGTTGTTTTGAAAATCTTTTTCAAAGATTTATAACTTTATTTGGAAGACAAATTCAGAATAAGCTGCTAAAAAGGAAGTTAATAATCAGTTGGAAATATACATGCTGGGGGTTTATGGGGACCTAAGGAATGTAGTATAAACATAGTCCATTGATTGGATAGCAAAAAGGTCAAACGATGAAGAAGATAAAGTTCAGTTTAGTAAAGTAATGATTAAAAGTATTAAGTTTAGAATGATGTGATAGTTCACTCAGCTTGTTGGGTAGTATATACGGTTTGCCGGGGAGTTCACATTGTTCACTGTGGTAGTCACTCTGTTCACCTAGGTAGTTTACACGGTTTACGCGTGATAATCACACAAGAGTCCAAACTTGATAAATCCATGGTCATGATATTAAAGACAAGACTATGTAAAGAAATGTAAAATAACATGTATGGGTAAAGTAAGAGAATTTTTAAGGTCAAAATAAAAGATAAGAGTTAAGGTCAAAGACAAGAAAAAATTAATGATTTAAATTAAGGGGTCAAAATGAATAGAGGAAGTTTAAGAGTTAATCATCAGTTTGAGAAACAAACAAGTAGAAAAGTATAATAATATTTTTCTTATTAAGCAAGTGTTGTTCATTTCTTATTATTTCAATGTACATGTTGTAAATATATTAGATGCGTGAATAAGGTCAAGTGAAGGATGAAGTTCGATCGATCAAGTCCGTGTGTTTTATTTTATTATAGTAGTTGATAAAGTGATGAATTGTTGTATAGTTGGAAAAAGAAAGAACAGATAGTTCTAAGACAATGAGTTCACAAACTTGAATCGGATAAAAACTCGGGTCGCCACAAGTAAGTCTTGTAGTGAATAATTAATACATGGCCACAAGAAAATTGAACGGGAAGGCAAGAGAACGAAAGCAAAACGTGAGTTAATATAAATCGGATGAAATCCTATGAGGCTAAAAGTGAGACAGAATATGAGGTTTTCAATCACGCGTCGCCACGTGTGCAAAAGCAAATGGGTGGTGCAATTTTTTTTTAAAAAAAAAAACTGTTTTTGTACATGTGGCGACGCGTGATTGGAGGCCTCATATTCTACCTTATTTTTAGCCTCTTAGGATCTCATCCGAATATAAAGGAGTTTAAAGGCAAATATGGTATCATCAATCTAGTAAATTGTACGCATTTCAAGGAATACAGGATCTTGAAGATTGTGGTGCAACATGTTGGGGTAATACCCAAGCGTAATAAAGATGACGAAAACGTGTAGTTGATGTGCCTATGCATAAAGACCCTGTACCTCCAAGACAAAATACTACGCACACATGGCGGAGCTTACTAACAGCAATACCAACTGTACTAACGGGCATGACAGAAGGTGACTCACGAAACCGATAGGAGGAATTACCAGCAAATAGCCTTCAATGGAGGGGCAAGCCTAGCCAAAGCTTTACCGTAGCTTCTGCGTATGATCTGCAAGAGTCAGGGGGGACGCCACTGGATCGAATGTATGGCAAAACATTTGGAGTCTACCAGGCCCTCAAAGAGGAAATTTCGTACTATGGCAAGCCAGACACAACAGTCTCCCAACAAATGAGATCCTCCACCGCAGGAATTTAATTGCGTCCCCAATGTGTACACTCTGTCAATCTCAACTAGAAACAAACATGCATACACTGCGAGATTGCCCCTATGCCAAACATATATGGCTGCGACTCCTACCGGTGCAGAACGAAGTGCAATTCTTTGACAATGACGGCGGGTTGGAGAGACGGATAGATAGAAATTTGGCACCTGGTAGGAGCTTGGAATGCCATGAGGAGCCTTGGTCGTACATCTTTCGCGAAGCACTATCCTATATATGGACATCAAGAAATAAGAGGATACATGACGAATACTACGAACAACCAACGGTACACTCAGCGACAAATATGATCTTTGAAAGAGCCCGTAATATTAGACTAGCATGGTTTAACAGATGTAATCCTAGAGATTGAAAGTTTCCTTACCTGTTTTTCTTTGTTGGTTTTTACACCCCTTGTACAGTCGATTGGCTTCAAGTAAATAAAACGATCCCTTCACTCGGAAAATAAAGACCCTATACCTCCGAAGGTTATAACCCCTCAGTCTTAAAAATATTGTTACAGTTTAAATTGAGCGTAGTTCACCAAAAATGTTGTCAGTATACTTGAGCATAGTTATTATCTCAGTTTGACCTGAGCATAATTTAAAATAAATTATACTCAAGTCAAACTGTGACAATATTTCTGAGACAGAGAGAGTAATAGAGAATCTTATGTAGATTTCTAGTATGAAACAATGAAACGTTGTCAAAAATATAGAATTCCACAAAACGTTAATGCAGTTTGTTTGATTACAATTTACATAGGGATATAGAGTTTGTCAAATTGAATTAGATTTTTACATCAATGGATTGAGTAAGTATAAAATAAAGAATTTCATCCTTAACGATTTGGAAGAGAAACTAGTTATTTTGGTTGAAGATTGGAAAATTTATTAGAAAAGAATTCAACTGGATCATAAACTAGTCAATAAAACCTAGAAGGAAAAAAATTAAAATCTAGTGTTCGATTAGTAGTTTTGTTATATTTAGATTAGGTAATTAGTATATATCAATTCGTTAGATTTAAATTAAGGTAAAGAAAAGTTTTGGTACTTAAAGTTAATCTTCGTGGGAAAGACCTTGATTCATTATCATACTACGAGTTGACCTAGTATACTTGTTAGTATAAAAATATCGTATCAAGTACGTCCTTGAAAAATTCTTATTCTCACTAGGGGTGTACATGTTTTTTAAAAACCGGCCGAACCGCACCAAACCGGCCAAACCGAACCGTAAAAAACCGGAACACGGTTTTATGGTCGGTTTAATAAATGCTAAAAACCGGACTGTTTCATTTGGTCCGGTTTCCGGTTTTAAGAATTTCAAACCGTATAAACCGGACCATACCGGTTATATATATATATATATATAAATTTGATTATACATTATATATTTAATTATATTTTATACATTATAGTAGTATTTTAGTTATTTGTTTATATTGTTTGTGAGTTTGTTTTTTATTGGATGTTTATGACTTGGGGAGGAAAAACTCAGTTGATTAATCATTTTTTGGTGAATAAAGGTTGGTACCTAGTGGATTTGTCTGGTTATACCTAAGAAAATATTAGTTTTTTCTTTGATTTATTTATCTTCGTTTAATTACTTCTTTGATTTTTAGTAATTCTTAGTGTATAATTATTTCCACACATTGTTTATCATCCCGTAAAAGTATGAAAGAATTGAAATTTTGTTACTTGGATGATTATTATGTAGGCAAATAATGTGATTACATGATTGAGTATTAAAGATACTTGGATGATTTTTCGATTAAACTACTCTATCACCTTAATCCATCCTTTTTGTTGAGGGTCAGGTACTTTGTGTAATTTATTATAGTATAAGTTTCTTGCCAAGACATTATAAATTAAGGTATAATAATATTCTATGATAAATTAAGGTATAGTAGTATTCTAGTAAGGGAGTATAGTTTCATTTTTAGTTTGAAAAAAATCATATCAGGGAGAAAACTTGTCCTCAATTTTGATTATGAATTTTGACTTTTTTAATCAACGTTATCAATGCTTCATGTGAATAAAACCGAAAAAAATCGAAACCAAACCGGACTAGACCGGACATGTCAAATGGTTTGTTGACAGGTTTTTTCTATTTTCCAAACCGTAACAAACGGTTTGTTCCGTAAGATTCTCAAAAACCGGCCGAACCGGACCATGTACACCCCTAATTCTCACGGGCATTCTAATGGGCATCAGAGAATGCCCTTGTATAATTGTATCTGATTTTATATATACGGCGACTATCTGTACTAGTGTTAACCGTATTATGATGATCATTTATATGGAAACCAACTTATCTGCCAATGTATTTCAGAGTTTGATACTATATTTAATGTTGCCAAAGACATACATAAAATACAAACATAAACAGAAACGACCATCAACTTCATATTCAACGCATATATGATGATTATTAAATCTGGAGTAAACACCAAAAAAGATATAAAGTAAACAACTTTTTGATGGTGTTATGTTGTGGTGTGTGAGATTATGAGGAGCTTACAATATTTGAGAGGCATTCTTAGGTCGTATAATGTGTTATCATAGAACGCGTATAGGGTCGTTTTGTAAAGCATTCTCTGGTTAAAGCAGCTCTATGAGTATTGAGTTGTGAACACAGCCGGAGTTAATACGCGTCTCGGTAAACTTTAAAAAAAAAAAAAAAAGATCAAATGTACCGCGGTGAAAGTCTAAAAAAATGATGTGTTTCTCGCAATTTAAGTCCTCCTCCCCGTAGTTAGACACAATTTACTTTTTTTTGATTTGATTAATGCAAATGATCCTTTTTATTCAAAAAATAATTTAAAAATCCACCACGTCGCTGTGACAACTATTCTCCAATGACTTGAAAGTGTGAATCTATTGGAAAAATAGAAAAAATATGCTGAAGGGTAAATTGGTAAATAACGTCACAGACGTTTCATTTTGGTAGCTAAATCGTGATATTACACGGTTTTGACATAACTATCATATATCACACCATGATTGTCTATAAATACCATCCTATTTTTCAATTTGTTTTTTTCTTATTTATAAAACACAACGATATCCTGCTGGATCTCTACACGGCAGAAAACACAACTGAAGATAGATACGAGTTAGGTAAAAGTGTGAGTTATTCGTTTAATGTTTTTAAATTACTGATTTATTGTAATATATTGTTTTTAATTGCATGATTCTTATTTTTTTTATTTACTCTGTTTACATAATCTTGTTTTTTGTTGTTTATTATTTTTAATTGCTGAAACTGATTTTTTTATTTTATTATTATGGATGTATTTACTCGCCTATTGTTATTAGTCTTTTTAATTGCATAAATGTTTTATCATTTGTTTATTTATATTGTTATGAATATATAGTAGTATTTAATTATTGTTATTCATTTGTTTCGATTGCACAAACGTACTGAAGTATTTAATTATTATTATTTAGTGGCATTGAAATTGCATGAACGTATAGTAGTATTTAATTATTGTTATTTACCTTTTTATATTATGTATTTATGTTTGTGTTTTGTTTAATTTATGTAGATTACATTGCATTTGCGTTTAATATATTATTATATATATAGGTGTATTTATGACGTCTATTGCTAGTGGTTGTGGTGTTGTTGATGAGTTGAGGCCGGAGATACATGATTTATTGAGTACTAGGTAAAAGACGTCGGATATGTTTAAGAGGGTTGACATGTATAGGGATTTTATTGTTCGCTATAGTTGCAAGCATACATCAAGCTTCGGGGGTTATGATGAGTGATGCGATGTAGTATGGTTAAGGTAGATACTGTTTGATCACTACATTTGTGCTGAGCATCACCTCCCTTATAAGGTGATAAATAGTTTTATTTGACACATGAGGTGCCGCTTATGTACATTGACACGGGCGTTGCCCTGCATCTGATTATAAAAGGACAAGGAACATCAATTACACGCACGTTCATGCTATATTCATACAACACTGGAATAATCAAACGCATCAGATCGAGAGAGTTATACCACGATAGGCGTCATGACAGATGATTCATCATAGGTGTAGTGGCATAGACCTCGGACACTCCTGATGTTTGGTCGACCCTGTGTTGAGCGCGTATGCAATTACGGTTTTTGTGGTTCCAGATCTAGTTTTATGCGAGTGGTACGCATACATTTTCTATTACATTTAATCGTGCCATTGTAAATTAAACGTGTTCACGCATTACATGTGTCTGTTTATTGATGTTTACATCATTTAAATTGTAGACGCAAAGCATGACTGAGATGTACCATGTCGTGGCTAGGTATGGCCAAGAGAGTCATGTAGATTGCATGGCACAAGCTTAGAGCGTAGGGTTTCGAATATCTTCTTTTGCAGGGACCTCATGTCAC
The DNA here is from genome assembly GCA_036186865.1 of Eustoma russellianum. Lineage (NCBI taxonomy): Eukaryota > Viridiplantae > Streptophyta > Magnoliopsida > Gentianales > Gentianaceae > Eustoma > Eustoma russellianum. Next base: position 5,888,154 of record AP025047.1, on the reverse strand, counting down.
CTCTATCTAGCAAACCACCGATGCATATTTTTTATGTTGACGTGTCTCAACCGGATGGTTGGTTGTTAGGACACACAGAGACATGAGCATCATCGTAGACGCGTGCACAGACATCTGTAGGTCCCTTAAGACATGCGTACACTCAGTGTCGGAGCCAGAAGTCTATTCTTGGAGGGGCACTGATAGGCTTTGCCACAGGAATACAACCGGTCAATATTTCGGACCGAAAAAGCCGACAAAATCTTCTAAACATGTTTTTGTATTATAACATAAAATGCGTAAAAGAAAACATATCTATGAACCAATGTACAAAAAGAATACACAACAAACAATATGCAAATCATAATTATTAAATGAATATAGTAATATACATCAATACATACCTTTTATTTGCCTATTGTAGGACGACAAGGAGTTGTCAAGGGACGCAAGAAGGTTCTTTGAGATGACATTGATTGAAATCGTTGCATAATATCTTCATCTTCAATAGTGCTAAAAATTTCATGCCCGAAGTAACACAATAAACAATCCGACAGTACGTCATCCCCCAACCGGTTGCGTAGATCAGTCTTGACGATATTCATTGCAGAAAAAGTTCTTTCAACACTAGCCGTTCCAACGGGTAAGATCAATGCTAACTCGATAAGTCGATATACTAAAGGAAAGTAATTGTGATAATTTTTCTTCACCATCTTCTTTGCAAGATCTCCAAGATTATTTATATTAGAGAATACTTCATTTGGTTTTATATCGACAATGTAATTGTCAAGTTGATGGTCAAGCAATATTCGTTCCAAATAAGTGACGTCATCTGGATATAACTCAATAAGATGCAACAATTGACCATGATTAAAGTTCGCAAAAGAATTTGAAGGATCAAGACACATTATACATCTAAGTAAATCCGTGTTTGTCTCTATGAAGTGTTCATCAATTCTCATAGCAATAATGTCAATCACCTAAGAATTTATGTGAATAAAAATTAATTGCGGTTAGACCAATTAATCATCAATGTCATATGTATCAACACAATAAAGATAAATGAAGTACCTTAATAAAGATTTCTGCACGAAAATGATAAAATTATGTCATTGGTTCACCACCTTTACGCTTTTTTAGACCGGTCAATGACAACATCCTCCATATTAGGCACATCAATTTCATGTAGTTCACAAAACTCAAAGACTACTTTCAATAAATTATGCCAACCAACCTCTCTATATTCTTGTAACCTCTTTTTTACCCCGTTGATCATATTAAGAGCACACCCTATGTTTTGATCTCTCACTTGTAGAATCTTGGAAAGTGTACTTGTCATTCCTAAAATTTTCAACATAAACTTTTCAACAAATACAAACTCAAAAGAGTTCATCTTATCAATCAAACCCGATGCAGTATTTTGTGTATCTGTATTTCTCGCCATCCTCGTATTTCGGTAAGTTTAGACACATTTTAGTTATTTAGCAGAAAATTATCAAACGCTAAATACTATGTGACCACGTAACAGAGAGTTAGTGTTCTATCAAAGGAGGGGCACACTTTGAACTGAATGGTCAAAAATATAATTACACCTACCTATCTATATAATTTTTTTCTCGACGTTGGGGGGCACGTGCCCCCCCAAGCCCCCGTTCCCTCCGCCCATACGTACACTAGAGCATCATTGCATGCGGATATATCCTTCTGTACACTAGTCGTCGACGTAAGATACAATGCATTTGGTCAAGACGACCCAGATGACACGCTTGGCCTGGACACTTTGGTTTTGACGATCCTTCGCTCTTTCAGCATGTCAAAGATTTAAAGACAAACTTGTTGCAGACAGAGATGCAAATACATATACCATCTTAGTGGACCGACATGTCGCCACCACATTCATAATCACAATCACAGCTACCCGAAGAACTAGGTCCATCTAGACGTAGTAGAGTTGATCATCGACCCAAATGTAAGAAGTGTTGTGGTACCATCAACCACATTTGAGATATATAATACACTTGTATTGTGTCTACCATATGTTCTACTCAGACATACTTATGTATACATTTGACATGTATTTTATGTTATTTTGTTCTATTTGTATATTCGTTTATTCTTTGTTGTATTTATTGTGGGCATATCACGATCGCTCACGTAAATCGGCACAAATATCTGTGTATATGTATTATGTGATTTAGATATACTTGTGTACACTTTTGATTCATTCTTATTTTATATAATTTATCCCGTTTGTGTATTCGTTTTATAACGTAATTGGACCGCTTTATTTTTAAAATACAAAAATATTTGAATATTTGAAGATGTCATTTTATTTGAAAAGATAGATGTAAAAATATTTTGTTGATGATAAAATAAGATTTTTTTTTTTTTTATAGAAAATAAGCGTATACACAATCTTAAAAATGATGAGCACAAATTTGTTATCGGGATAGGATCCTCACCGTAAGGGGGTGCGGTGACGCGTGACCGCGTGACACGTGGCAGCAAGAGGGGTGGTGAGGCTAGATGCAGGTGACCCTCATCTAGCCTCACCACCCTCTCTTGCTGCCACGTGTCGCGCGGTCAGAAGGGGTGAGGAAAGTGGGGGTGAGGAGATCCCAACTCCTTGTTATGTGGATGAAAAATTATTTCCCCCCATAAAAATAGGAGCAGACACGTGTGTTTACTATCAAAGTGAGTGGACCGCGATTTTATCAAAATTGTAAAAGGTAGATGTGTATGTTGTTGTTGTATAAGGTAGATGTGAAATTACTTGAAAACTAGGATAATCTGTTTTTTTTTATAAAATAAAACTACAATATTTTTGGATTTATATCAGTAAATTTCCTTTTTCAATTTTCTATGTTCTTGATTATGTTGAATATCAATCCGTTCTTCCTGTTTCCCTGGTTGGGATTATTCCTCAAGGATAAAATGCGGAGAGAATCCGATTTACAGTGAATTGTACTCTGTATCATGAAATAAAGGGACGAGTACACTTGATACTCAAGAAACTGGCGATCGTTTGATAGATCATTCGGAGGATCCTTGTTTGAGAAAGAAGGTGATTTAGGAGCTTTAGACATTTCTCTAGTGGCTTCAGGGAAATTTTGTTGGCGATTGGAAGATTTTCCTCTTTCCTTGCCCTTTTATTCTCGCTTTTGTCCGAATTTGGGCGTTGGATACTTCAAACCGGATGAGATGAAAGAATAGGTCTATTTAGTATTAATTCTTTTGTCTTTTGTCTACTTTATTGTCAGATTAAGGTTTTGGTGGCTGGACAATTCAAAATTTTGAATCATATGCCCTCTTGCTCTTTGGGTGTAGATTGCTGATGACGACTCTGGTTCTATTGGGGGTGGCATACGTGTTAGGGGTGCTGACAGTTGTTGCAGTTGAAGTTGTTGGACTTGTTATCTTGATACGCCGCCTGAACCGGAAAATAGCGCAGGTGGAGCACGAAGTGAACGAGAGACATCAGTCTTCATCTCCCAACCTTGGTGCCTCCTTCTACAACAAGCAGGCATCTTCCAATTGTCTTTGTTTCTGTTGCTAGATGGTTCTTAGGGTTTTTTCTGGGTGATGCAGATTATTTGAACTTTCTCTAGCCGTCCACATATCTATTATTGGTTCCATTTGTGACACTAGATTTGATTGTCTTCCCCAACTGTTAACGTGGATTTACCATCTGTTCTTATCGTGCCTGCTGCGTTGCTCACGATAAGAACTTCAACTAGCTACTGCTGTTGGTTAGTGCTTTGCTGGTGATTGGCTTTAACCGCTGTTATTGAATTCAAACTCTGTGGGACAGAAATGGAAGATTAGTACCTCATTCATTTTATGGTTCTCATGCTGTTCTTTTTTCTTTGCCCCCTGAACTCGTTGTACGTCAAAGATTCCATGTATCGTTGCATGAAGATGATGTTGCTTAAATTTTTAACCATTCGTACGCTAGATGTTAAGACGCCAAAACATAATTTTCCATATTCTATGGTACATTTTTCATCATCTGATGCTCCTTTTAAATGGGTGCTAGGCAACTGTGTTAAGTCAAAAAAGATCAAAATCTTGTTGAGCTTTGTCCTAGCCACTGATAAATCATACAAGTTTTTCACCATTATTGGACTTAGAAATGATACTGACTTCATAACTGTGAAGATGTTTTTGATGTCCGTTGAATTTTACATGGAGTTGGTATTGCTCAGTGTGATTGAATTGGGTGGAACTACCATTTCTCATGAACAGACGATCTTGCAATGGGTCTGACAAATATACTGATTTCATCTGATGGAGATTAATATACCTCTTCCTACTTATCGATTGTTTTTTATACTAAACTTTGATTTGGTTCTTACATGTTTCATCTATATCTTAGGGGGTGATTTGGATTCTAGAACCAGAAAAAATTAAGCCTGTGCCTGTGGATTCCGAGCCGAGGGAACCAAAATGGAAGAAAGAAATCTTGGAAGTGTCTCCTGTGCAAAAGTATGCCAAAATTAAGGAACATTCCCTTTTTATTTTAGAATCTGATGGTTCTCATACTGAAATTCGGCTCGGTGACTGCATGGTAGAAGCTGTTTCAGCTACAAGTGTGCCTTCAAAAAAATGGTCCGTCTTGCTCGACAATTTTTTTGGATGGTCTTTTATGCTGTAATTTTGGTGGTGATGTTTTGGTGATTTGCATCTTCTATTCAACAACAACAACGTTTCCCCATTGTCTTAGAGGCTCCCGCCTATGGCGGGGTAGGGCGGCCGGATGTACGCAACCTTACTCGTGTGTTTAAAACACACAAAGGTTGTTCTCGGATGATCCATAATGAAAATTGCGTCAAGTATAATGATTTGCATCTTTCCTCATATTTTCCATAATCTTCCTTATGATTGCTGTGGTGTCACAGGGCCAAAAGATACCCTATTAGAGTAGAGAGCAAAGGGTCGAAGTTGTATAAAGGGAGTAAGATGCTCTATATTTACCTGGACACGTCTTCAGAGAAAGAGGAGTGGTGCAAAGCACTTCGTCTTGCTTGCTGCAGTGATAAAGAAAAATTGGAGTGGCTTGCCAAGTTGAATTTAGAATTTCACAAATATGTGGTATCACTAAATGCAGAATACCCCTATTTCATGAAGCCGTCAATGGGCTTCAGCAATGATCCGAAAGATAAGTCAGTTAAGTTTGATGAGTCTAATTCAAAGGTTCGCCAGTTTTTGAAGAAGCTTGCAAAGAAGGCTTCAAAAAATGGCATAGAAAACAAGACAAGCTGGACTTCAGTAACAGCACAAGATGAAAAAAAGGTAAATCTGAAAACTCATCCGTTCCAAGACTTCAGATCTGTAAGCATGGGTGCTCTGGGTCAGCCTTTTTTGGATGCTACAGTTCCGAAATCATCATCAGCTGTTGCTGATTTAGGGAATGAAAATCGGTCTTCTATAAATTCTGATGTCACACCTGACGAAGGAACGCTTGCTTGCAATATTCTCTTATCACGGCTTTTCTTTGATGCCAAAAGTAATGTGCAGTTGAAGAATTTTATCCAAGAACGGATTCAGGTATTAGAATTGTGAGGGTCATCTTATCTTGATTGTTCTAGGAGGAATATTGGTTTTTGAGTTTCTTCTATATAGTTAGAAGCTTTTGCGGAGAGTTTCTGTGTCAATGTGTGATTTATGTTGTTATGTGTTGATCCTTTTCAGATAATGGTCAAACTTCTTTCAGTTTGCATTTTATGTTTACATTTGGTTGTAAGAGATAGGATATTGAAGGGTGGACGTGGGGGCGTATAGGTCATATTTTCCTCAGTGCTCATGTTCCGCTCTTAGTTGGGTGGCTAAGTGTGCTGTCATGCGTAATCCATCCAAGTCTATTACTCTTGGTGTAACAATGTAAATTATCAAAGCTGTACTATTTGCAAGGAAGTCATGGCGCGGACTATTAGACCTGTTTCTGTCTATTCCAGACCATGAAACTGCTAAATCTAGGGTTGCAGATGGCACCTTTCGGGTTTCATACGAGATTTGTACATTATCTGGAGTTGTAATGTATGTCTCTATTATGGTAGATGGCAAAAGACATTGCTTATAGGAGAAGGTGGATGAAAGGCGCTATTGAATCTGAGAAGGAAAAGGAGCTGAAAGACATGGATAGTGTCAAATACTGCAGATCTTCTGGATGTGTCATGTTGACTTTCACCAAAGCCGCAATGGCTGTTTTGCCTCTGAATGTCTGCAGAGACAGCCTTCCGGATATTATTTTTCCCTAGCCAGTTGTCTTTGCAATTCCTTATTGTCCTCCAGTAATTGATTCCCACTTCAGGCTCAGCTTTTTGTCAATGAATCAAGTAGCGAGAAGTGTAAAAATTAACCTTGAGAGTCCAAAACTTAATTACTGCCTTTCATTTGAAATCTCTTGCAGTTGTTTATATTATGGTTTTTGTTATGGGAAAAATTGTGAAAAGAAAAAAGGAGAATGATCAAGAAGTTGAATGTTTAAGTGGCAATAAGATCCAATAGACTAAGGATCATTGTTTTTGCCTGTTAATACTCGAACAATTTGTTGTGTATTATTGGATTCCTCTGTCACGAATACTTACCAACTTCCTTGAACGACACCCTCTGACGGGAAGGTTGCCATTGGCTGCTTCAGTCTTTAGCAGAAAGTAACCAAAGATTCCATGATAACATTAGGATAGGCCCGAGCATCAAGGCTCGCGAAGTCCTTTGAGAATATCCAACTGGTTATGAGCCTCGAAGAGGGGTCAAAAAATAGAATCAATTGGATGGTGCTGTAAACTATAGATCACACATCATGTTTTCTTGTGGCTAGGACTGCATAATCTTGCCTTTGCTGTCACAGGGAGGTTAAATGTGCTGTGGATATATTGCACAGCTCAAGGATATGCTGAACTTGGAGAGTTATATGTGGAATATAAGCAATGGAATTATGTGTCTTCACTGAAATATTGTTCGAAAGCTTTTGATAGAGTGCAGGACACGGGGCGGGTTATGTGTTTGGATAGCTGTTAGATCTACTGGCCGTTATCTTGTATGGTTTGCTACTGTGATTCTTTCTCGCTTCTTTTTATCTATATGCGTCCATGCTAATTAGTTGGTAGGCTTGCGTAATAATTTAGAAACTTCCTCTTTTAGGTAGAAATGGAAAATTGAGCTTGACCTTGGCAATTTTGATGATGTCATCATCAACTTGTCATCTTGGTTTTTTGTGCAGTCTAAATTTAAGAACTGGGGCATTTCTTTTTGGGGTAGGTAATAAACAATTAAGCCAGGTGTCGTCAGTGTTTATGTTAGGCGTAGTGTAATTCATGCCTTCAAAATTTTAATCAACTATGCTGCTAGCGCCGATTTCAACTCTTTCCATACTTATGCTTTTATTTATTTAAATATGTTTCCACGATGGCGGTTAGAGAACATTGGCCAATTTGAGAAGTCCCAGCTTCATTGGTGCTATCACGTGTACTTCTGTGGATCCTGGTAATCTTCCTCCATATATCCATACAATAAGGGTCCTTCCCTCGAATATGGATGAATTGTGGGCCTTCGAGATCGATATGGAATATTCTGGTGGTGCCATTCTTAATGTTGAGACCAGACTGGAAGTTCAGGAGTTGGATTCCGAGGAAGGAAAGGGCTTAACTTCGGGTACAAATGCCTTGGATAAAGTACCATCAGATTTGCTCGAGGATTTCGAGGTCCTTGGGGAGCAGTTGAACTTTTCTGAAAAGCGTGATGAAATTGTTGAAAAAGATGGAGAATCCAAAGCAGGTAGAAGAAAGCTTGTAAACACAATAGTTTGCTCTATTATATATTTGATATTTTCTGACCTTTTCTTGGGTTTTGGGGGCGGGGAGGATGTTAAACGAAATTTTGGAGTTGAATTTCTGATTTTCATGCGTGAACATGAACCTTTGGTTTTTCCAGTCTGCTACCAATTTTCCGGTTTAGTGGTACGTTTCGCCGACTCTTTCAGTCTCTTTGGGTTTAGCCGAATCGTTAAATCAATAGTTTACCAGTTCACTAGGTGGACCGGACTTTTTGGTCCTGTTTTTAAAACCTTGCTATGAGCATGGCTCTTATACGAAACTTTTGAATTTCCATCATATAGTCTTTTATTGTCTTGAACATCCTCACAAGCAATATAACTGCTCTGGCTCTATTGGCCTGATGTTGTTTCTTATTGTTTAGAACATCCTGATTAGCGCAATTATTATATCTATTGGTCTGCATCCCAAGTTCCTCTCCTGCCATATGTTATGAAGTATGGCTGCTAAAGAAAGTCATGCTCATAAAACGGATTAGGAACTCTCCTAACGCAATCCACCTTTTGACTGTTAGATAACGTATTCTGATGTAATTTATACATGATCCAAGGGTGTAAAGATAAAATGTTGCGTTCAGCTGTTGTATTGTAGCATTTCCCAACAGATTGATGACTCGTAATAACTTGTTAGCATCTCAAATGCATTTGTATGTACTTCTGTGTGTAACTATTATTTTTTATTTACAAGTGGTTTCTCCTGGATGTATTGGTTTTTAGCCAACTTGAGCCAAAAATTTGCCCAATCCAACACAAGTGGTTGCCATTGGAATGGGTATGGGTTGGATTTGGCGTTTTTTTCACACTTAGCCTTGGAGAGCACCACCTGGTGCAATCAAGCTTCCGCCTGAACAAAGTTCTGGGTTGCCAATGGTGGAGTTAGTAACATCTGTATTTGCTACAAGTCTACTAGCAGAGGGGAAAAAATCTTGGCCTGTTTGTTGCAGTTCTTGGAGCATGGTGACCGAGATGGGGTGATTGCTTGGAGAGGAATCATTGAGAAGGGGAACACTGGGGAGTGGAAGGAGACGTTGACTAAGTATTTGGTGAGTGGCAGAACGACAGGAACTAGAGAGTAAAGGTAACTGGTGGAAGAAGAGAAGGAAGTGATTGCTGGTAAAAAAAAAACTTGGGATGAGTGGGAAAGGGAGGATGATGTGAGGAACTAAATGGTTTGATTTGGTGAAGGAAAATCCATGTGGATAAAGTAATAGCAGTAGACCTTTTTTTTGAGGGGGCGGGGGCTGGAAATTTATTGGTGATTCTGCTCTTTCTGAAAAAGTTGATGAATTTTAATGTTGAACTTTCTTGCACAAACACCCTATTGACTTTGCAGTGTAACTGTGAATTTGCAAGTTTTTGATGAATGTGCTTAGAAGCTTGAACTCTTCATTTGCAGATGGAATTGGAAATCACAAGAGCACCGCTCGTGCATCCTCTCAAGTGTCTCGGTGGAAGACTGTGTTGCAAACTGTAGTTAAGCAGGTTTCACAGGTACGTAAAGTGGAGCTAAGTAGTTGGTTGATTTGCCTTTCAAGCCCAATTAAGCATAAACTGTGTATTATCTTTATGCATACTTCTATACTTTCATAATGAAAAATTTATGCCATGGAATCAGGTATACTGTTCTATACGACTCTCAATGTCGACTAGAAGTATAAATTTCTTAAATGTTGGACTGGCAATGGTGAATGTTATGGCACTTCCTGGTGTCAAGTAGGGTGTGAATCCATATCTCCTTCCGGGTGAGTGTGTGTAAAAGATTAAATAAAAAAAATCTATAGGAACTAAACTGAATGAAAATTATCCGAGATGTCTGGTAATTTGAGGTGCAATGTATAACAAGAATGACTCAGTCGTTTATTGTGAAATTGGTCTACTAAACTAGCCTCTTAGAAATAGCGTATAGAAGCCCTCTGGAACATGCAGCTGATGCTCCCATGCATTGGGTCGCACTTTTGGTTCCCCTGCTATGTTAGATAGGTTGAGTTGTGGTCTATCCAATAGAGACCGATTTGGTTGAAATAAAATGCTTTTTATTGTATTTCCTTTTTTTGTGTGTGGGGAAAAAAAAACCAGTGTTGTCTGTAGCGCGTAGTGCAAGATCAATTGCTACAAGGTCATGAAGCGTAGCAACCTCCTGGAAGCGCGGCTGAGGTGCGCGTAGCGCGGGCTTCGGTAATTTCAGTTCTTTAAAAAAAAAATAGTAATTTCGGTTATTAAAAAAAAGAAAAGAAAAACTAAATAATAAAGCTTAAGCTACAATTCCATCAAAAAAAACTCACCATCTAAGAAGAAAAGTTGACATTTAAAGTCGACGACATCCTGTTCTGAAAACAAAAAAGTCGGCATCGCTATCTACCCCTTCTCTAATCACCGCCGGCACTACCACTCTCCGATGCCATCATTCACCACCGGCGCAGCCTCTTCTTCTTCTGATATTCTTGATCTCTCTTCATATACAAAGCAGAGTACCCGAGCAAGTTTTTGAGGAGACGCCAAATGGCCAAAGCAGGTTCAAGTTAAAAAAAAAGCAGGTTCAACAAGTAAGTCCATATTAGTTCTGATTCTTGTTACTATCCTAAATATATTCCTATTATTTACAAGTTTTTTCCCCACTAAAGCAGCACCTTTCCATCTTTTTCTTGTTCGGCAGTTCATCAAAAAAAAAAGGTTCAAAAATGTCTGGAAAAACTTCCACAGCTGATCCTGTAAGAAAATATATTGCTCAAGTTGGTGATAAAAGATATGAATTTAAGTGTAATTTTTGTGATAAAGTGTTGAAAGGGGGAGTCACTAGAGTTAATGAACATTTAATTGGTGGCTTTATGAACACTTTGAAGTGTGCTAAGTGTCTAGCTCATGTGCGTAAGGAAATTATCAAACTTATGAAGAAGGGATAAAATAAAATTGCAGCTGTCTTATTTAGTTTTAGCTATGTTGGAAGTTTGAACAATTTGAACAATTGTTTTTATGTTCTATCTATGTTTTAATTATATCTATGCTTAAACTTTTTGAACAATTATGAAATTTTCTATTATATTTATGTTGTTACCTAATATTTTAGTTTATTAGTTGTCTATGTGCCTCTATGCGTTATGCGCTAAAAAATTTGGCCGTCGCGCTATAGTGCGTCTCGCGCTATTGACAACATTGAAAAAACCCTAATGTGACAAGTCTATCAGATAATGAAAAAAAAGTTCAAACAGCAACTTGTAAACTGGGGATTTTCCTGCTTTGATGCAAATTATATATCCAAGGTTTATAACTTTTCTTCTTATCGTCTGACTGGCACTCATTACAACTTATGTGGACATCTTTAGTGATATTTTTTAATTTGCTAGAATCACCAAGCATTTTAGGCCAGAGGTGTGAAGCCTGACAAATGGATATTTTTAAAATTTTATTTCACTGGTAACTGCGAAATATGTATGGATGTCAAATCCTCCCCTCTTTGATGACGCCTGATTTTGGGACTGGAGCCTCAACCACGTTAATGCAGGAGCATATTGATGATGATAATGGCAAACTATCCTTCGCCATCAACCCAGAAGAGATCTCAGAATCAAAACAAAAGTGGGTCTCAATGACTCTTTGATTAAAAATTTCAAAAGCACTAGAGGCCTAAGACAGGGGATTCTCTTCCCCCTAATTGTTTATCCTTGGCATGGAGGGTTTTAACCAATTATTAAAGGTTAAAACTCAGAATTCCCTTTTCAAATATCACCCTAAGTGTGATAAAATGAAGCTAATTTCTTTAGCCATTACGTGTGACGTTTTCATCCTTGTCAATGCAGATATCCCTCTGTTAGGGTCATCAAAGAGTCTCTTGATACATTTTGGCGCCTTATCTGGCCTTATACCAAACTTTCTAAAGTCTGAAGTTTTTGTCTCCAACACTTCCAACTTAAGGACGTCTTAAATTTTTGAATTACTGAGAATGAACATTGGCACTTTTCCAATCAAGTATTTAGGGGTTCCTTTAATTACTAGTAAACTCTCCTACTCCAATTGTGATTCTCTATTGGATAGCTTAACTTTAGAGTCAGGTTGGGCTGCTTCAAAACTTTCCTATGGTGGGAAATTATAGTTCATTACATCTGTTTTTATTGCCACATGTAAATACTGGACAAACTATTTCTTCATTCCTATGAAAATGATTAGGGAGATTGAGAGAATACTTACAACCTTCCTTTAAGGTGGCAACGAAAAAGCAAAGGCCAGCTTAACAGACTCTCTATCCTTTGGGATAGAGATATTGTTTGCCTACCACTTACCCTCCCCAGACCCTAGTGATAGCTTTTGTTGTCGTTGGGATATACTGGGCACGGATGATGATGATGATGATGATGATGATGAGATTTGATCAATGTGAAAAATGTCTACATAATGAAATATATTTGGAATATATGTGAAGGAAAGGATAGCCTATGGGTTAAGCGAGTATACACGATAATTTTAAAAGGTAAGTCGATATGGAAGTAAAAGCTAAACGATTTGATTTGTGGATGCGGAAAAGAATATTGTAGATTACAGACTTATACACCCACTTCATTAAGAGAATCATAGGCAATAGAACCTCTACTTCCTTTTGGTTTGATCCTTGGCGCCTATGAAGGGGTTAAAACAAAAAGTTCCCAAACTAAAATGTAACTAAACATCAGACAAGATGACAAGGTGGTTGATGTACTATTCCAGGGGCAATGGAGAATGCCCTATGGTAGAGGTGGGATTCCTAAGTTATGGAATTCTATAACACTTGTAGGAACATGCCTTTGGCTCAAGGGACTGATCACTGGAAATGGATGCATAGCCTGAATTTTCTTTTAAAAGTGCCTTTTTGGCCAGAATTAATGTGTCTCCAACTGTTAGCTGGCAAAAGTTGTTTGGAGTAGGCATTATCTTCCTAGATATGCAATCATACTTTGATTATGATTCTCTGCTGGATAGCTTAACTTTAGAGTCAGGTTGGGCTGCTTCAAAACTTTCCTATGGTGGGAAATTATAGTTCATTACATTTGTTTTTATTGCCATATGTAGATACTGGACAACCTATTTCTTCATTCCTATGAAAATGATTAGGGAGGTTGAGAGAATACTTACAGCCTTCCTTTAAGGTGGCAACGGAAAAGCAAAGGCCAGCTTGTCTTTGGTTTGTTTGTCAAAAGAATCTGGTGAATTGGGTATCTCAGATTTGATCAATGTGGAAAATGCCTACATGATGAAATATATTTGGAATACATGTGAAGGAAAGGATAGCCTATGGGTTAAGCGAATATACCCGATAATTTTAAAAGGTAAGTCGATATGGAAGTAAAAGCTAAACAATTAGATTTGTGGATGCGGAAAAGAATATTATAGATTACAGACTTATACACCCACTTCATTAAGAGAATCATATGCAATAAAACCTCTACTTCCTTTTGGTTTGATCCTTGGCGCCCATGGGGTTTAGAACAAAAACTTCCCAAACTAAAATGCAACTACACATCAGGCAAGATGATAAGGTGGCTGATATACTATTCCAGGGGCAATTGAGAATGCCCTATGGGGTGAGATTCTCAAGTTATGGAATTCTATAACACTTGTAGGAACATGCCTTTGGCTCAAGGGATTGATCACTGGAAATGGCTGCATGGCCTGAATTTTCTGTTAAAAATGCCTTTTTTGGCCCGAATTAATGTGCCTCCAACTGTTAGCTGGGCAAAAGTTGTTTGGAGTAGGCATTATCTTCCTAAATATGCAATCATACTTTGATTTGCATTTTGGAGGAGGATGTCTACCTTGACAAGCTCTTATATTGGGAATTATAACATTAATGTTTGTAAGTTTTGTGGCAGGGCCCCTGAAGATCATGGCAATCTCTTCTTCTTCTGTTCTTACTCCAAAAGTGTGGAAGGCTAACCTGTAGCACCTGAACCGCAGAGTCTTCAACTATACTTGCGACTCCATATTATCACGGGTCCTCACAAACTATTGGAGTTCATCCTTCCAAAAAGATCTCGTCTATTTTGCTCTTTCTGCTACGATATATTCGGTAGGGAAAGGAATCAATGTATTCATCAATCAATCCAAAGGGATGGCCAGTACATCATAAAAGAAATCCTGCACAACATCAAATTCTCTACCTTTTCCTGGTCTGGCATCAGAATGACGAAAAAGACTAGGATTTAGCTGTTAAATTGGGATTACTAATGAAGATTTTCAAAGTCCGACTTTGGATGTTGCTGCTGCTGCCTACTTCCCTTCTCCATTCTATGCTCCTCTGCTCAGGTACCTCTGGTTGGGGTGATCTTGTCTCCCTGCCTTGTCTTCTACTTCATCTACTCTGTGACTGCTACTGTGGACTCTGGAAATTAAATTGGTCCTGAATTATGGTCAGACTTTTTAGTTTCTACCCTCTTCCTCTTCTTCAGCTCATGTTTGATCTCTTATTCTTGGACTTCTACTTATCAGTTCAAGATCCATTCTGATGGGAATTGGTTGGGGTTGGGGACTTCGGCTCAAAATTTTTGAAGGCTCTATGGAGCTTGTACTGTTTAGATGTGAAGGTCTACAACCTCATACCTCTTATATTCTTCATCTCACTTATGTTCCCAACTTTTGCCTTCCAGTATAGTTCTTGCCAGCTCCGGTCTTTGGAAGCTTTTCCCCAGTTTTTGTCTAGACTGGCATAACCATCTTTGGGCTGAGGGTCTTTTGGAATGGAATTTGGAGACCTACTCTGTGTGTCTTCAATTTCCAGTTATTATGTTGATGTTGCTATAACCACTCCCTTCTCCATGTTGCGGGTTCAAGCACTTTTGGCTCAAGATTTTATTGGGTGCAGGTTGTACTAGTCCTTTGATGTGGAATGTGCGACTGACCATTATTTTGTTAATCCTAGTGTATATTACTTGGACTTCTTCCTATATAGTTTATAGGTATTTTTCCATTTGGAAATGGGCAAATGTTCATAATTTAGTCAGTTGGTTTGTAAAATGCGAAGTTTTGCCTTTCGTATTTTGAGCAAGTCTAGTTTTACTAGCAAGCTTGCTAATACCAAATATTGGTGTTACCTTATTGTAAATTTGCCTCACTAAACCTTTATATATGAAATTTTAACTTAAAAAAGATTTTAATGCCAATTCAGAATCAAGCCAAGTCTCTTGCATCCAGGATCTGCAAGTATCTGATCCACGGTAAGTGCAACAGGACGTCTTGTAGCTCATGCATGGTGGTCTACGTGCACATTATTTTTGTGCAGAAAATCAAACTCTTGCTACAATAGAATAGTAGCCCAACACCCGAATACTTTATCAATCAGAACTTGAATATCCCTCCATCAGTGACTGCTGGAGATTAACTTAAAACCAGAACCTTTGGCGCTGTTGGACGTTCAAATATCTTAAGATTTGAGTTACTACCCGATGAGAATCCAACATGGGAACACTAGCCAGAAAATACTGGCAAGTCGCAATGGCCGTGACCCTGCCCTTGGAAACTCAAGCAAGAGTTTCTGGATGATCCAACCTCCTCTCCTACCAATTGCAGGGGCGTAATCAACAATTTAGCTGACTAGAACTTTCCTCTCAGTATCCACAAGTTGTGTATGGAGTCACAATTCATGCACGTTAAGATTTTCCAATAAACTGGCAGACATTGAGATCTGAAAGCAGATTGCTTTATAACATGACAATGAAAGAGACCGTAGTTAAAAAGGCCGTGTCATATCAGTCCCTTGTATTAAATTACAGTCTAAATACATGACTCAAAATTTCTTAATTTCCAGTGTGAAGTTTAATGTAGTAAAAGACACCCATAGGATTACCAGCCAAATGAAATGATCATAGACAGGGGCATGTTCAGGGAATGTGAGGATGTGTGTGAACTGTGAAGGGAGACTGAAGTCAAAGAAACAAACAGATAGCCTCTGAAATGTGTAAAGATAAAGAAAGCAACAGCTAATGTCAATGTCTTTATTAATAATGAGCGCAGGATTGTTTATGTATGAGAAAAGTAAATTTAAAAAAAATGAAAGATATGTATCTTGTGTCCTTTTTTCCATGAGAAGTAAAAATACCTTATGTTTTGTATGCCTATCGGTGAATCACTATCTGCCACTAGGTTCTGCATAAAAGTAAGGGGAAGTTGTGTGTGTATATGTGTGTGGAAGATTGAATACATATACGAGGACTCGTCATAATCTGAGAAATTTTATATTTGAGGGCATCAGTTTGTGTACAGGTGTTAACCGAAATACGAGAGGAACATATATCTCATTCAGGAAGATGGTGTGAGTTAGAAAAAAACTTGTGCTATGAGATTAATTTCAGAGAACCTCCAGGAGCAACCTGGGAGCAGTTAAAAGAAATGGTGGCACAGAAAAACTAGGCATCACAAAACTGATTGTTTTGGTGTTACATAAAAATGAGATCTTGCGTGTTTTTGGGAAAACCTACCCTTTTTTCTTTAAGAATGATTTAGTTTCTCTTTAGACATCTCTAGTCCGTAATGATAATTGATTTGCCTTTGCCTTGCGACAATTCCTAATCTAGCAAACCTCTATTCAAATTTGGGTAAACTTCTAGCTGTGGCTTTTTTTTTTGTTTTGTTTTTTTTGGGGAAAGGAATTACCTGCACTTGGGCTTTGAAGTTGATCTTAGAAAATTAAGTGGTTCTTCTTGTATGTTGTAATACCCCTAGCTGTGGCTTTTTTCTGGAAAAGAATTACTGATGAGCTTGGGCTGTGAAGTTGATCGTATAAAAACTACGTGTTGTATGTTCTGCTTCAATTGTTTCCTGCCAGCTGATGACTTCTTCAAATTGAAGGTTCCACTCTCTTTGGGGATAAGGGTTTCATCACTCCGTGGAACGATGCGGTTTTACATAAAGCCCCCTCCTTCGGATCAAATTTGGTTTGGATTCACCTCTATGCCTGATATCCACTTCGAATTGGAGCCGTTTGTTGGGGACCACAAGATTACGAATAGCCGTCTGGCGTTGTTCCTGATCAATCGGTTTAAGGTCAGATTGTAGTTGCTGTTGCTTTAGTTAAGTCTTCCCTTCTCTCTTTTCTTCTTCTTCACGTAAATGGTTCATGGTTGTAATTAGAAATATTGAATCCCCTTGATGCATGCTATAACTAATGTAAGCTTAACAGAAAGAAGAAGTAAATTGCTTCTCTTTTGTTTTTTCTACTTTTTCATGGGGGTGGTTTTGAGGTGCCTATGTAAGTTGGAGCATTTTATTAATGCTGGGACAATGAAAAAGGAAGGTAGTATCAGCGCCAGGCTCCTATAGAACTTCATCAAGATCTCCAACCAAATGGGTACGTGAATATTATGTTACAATTGGTAGAAGGGAGCAAAACTAGTTTGTTTGTTTGTTGTCCCCCCCCCCCCCCCCCCCCCCTTTTTTTTTTTTTTTTAAATGCCCCTTCAGGTTCCAATGTGCATTCCCATTTACTTCATCATTTCACAAGCATCCTGCGTTATGGTTGTTGCTATGCGCTCCTGTTGCTCTTGCCTAAATTGGACGCACTCTTGTTCAAAGAGCCAATGCTGCAAATTCCTTCTGAAATCTACTCCTGCTATCCACTCCTTTGTTCCTGGAACATCCCCTGAATACACTGGAAGGCCGAAAGTACGTTGAACCAAACTCTTTTTTCATAAGGGAATGCAATGCAAAGGTGCTGATGAGTTTCGATGCATGTTTTGCACCAGAAATATTGTTTTTTCTTCTCTCGGTCCTTGGTGCCGAGTCTTTTGCCAAACATTCTATCCAGAGGATGACGGCGTAACTGGGAATTATCCTCTTAAAGCAAATCAGTTGTGCCCACCTGACTTGTAACATGTCTTGGACCTGCCTCTTACTGCTAACTGTGAATAAACCAGGTTTAGGAAAACATTACTTCTTCAGTGATGTGTCCGTCCAAGGGCCCTCTTCACGTGCTGTCAATCAGCAACTGTTTCTTCTGCTCTCTCCTGGTCAGTTCCTAATTGCATTCACAATCATTTCAGAAGCAATAGCATCCTGAACTATCTCCTACATTTTTTTTTTCTTTCACATAACATCCCCCCCCCCCCCCCCCCCAAAAAAAAAAAAAAAAGGAAAAAAAAAGTTTGCCAAGTAATCAAACCAGGAAAACAGGTTCTCCCATTAGCATTTTGAGCTAAAAGATCTGATATGTATATATTCGTCTTTAAACCATTAGGATGATCCTGGTCAATTTCAAATCTGTTCATGAATCGAAACTTTTCCATGTATCAAGTGTTCTGAACACAATCCTTTCCTTATCATCTCTGATAGACGTAGTCTTCATTTTCTTGATACTTTGTCATTGGCTTTGGCGTAGTCTGATCAGGAGAAACTCTATTAGTTGATTTAAACTCTCTTTGGTCTCTCTCTGACATATAATAACCACTCTTAAGCCATTTGGCATCTGGGACGAGGAAATTACGTAACATCATCTGCCAACCTCATTTAATCTCGAAGCCGTTGAGTAGGTTGTGGAAAGGCTGGACACACTTGTATAATCACACACAACTGCGTTCGTGGCAGATGGACACGGAGAGACAAAGGGCATGGAGCTCAGTAATGTTAATGAGAAGGAAGGCATCTGCATGACATCAAAGATGCATTGTTGGCAAATGTTAACGAGAAGGAAGGCATCTGCATGGCATCAAAGATGCATTATTGGCATAGACAAAAGAGCCAAAACGTCCTCCAGAAAATAATTTTGTTTTGCTGATGATACTTGAAGATTACTTAATATGGGCTACCGCCTCTCCCTTTAAGTGCCTCTTACGGCACATATCTACCACAAGAGAACACTTACCTAGTAACCTACTATTTACCCAGTTGCTTGGGTTCAGCGTTACCTCTGATGCAGCCATCCTTTTAATCTTTTTATTGTGCTGGTAGATTCTTTCCTGTACACATTACACTGCTGTATATTTGACCATGAAATTGCAAATATTGACGCCGATGTAATCATCATCTGCAGGTGGCTGTGCGTGAAACTCTGGTGCTCCCAAATAGCGAAAGTGTATACGTCCCTTGGATGTTAGCAGAAAAGAATGATTGGGTCACCCAAAAGGCTGCTCCGTTCTTATGGGTTAAACATGAAATCTCTTCTAATTCTACGACCAAAAATGGAAGCAACTCTCAGTCAGCGAAAGAAAATCCAATGGATGAAGTTGTAGGGGGACCTTCCATTTCTTACGTTGATGAGATGCATCATGATTCAAATGACACGGGAAATGTAGTACAACCAGAAAATGATTCCTCAAGTAAATGTGCAGCTTCGCTGATTCTTTCAACTAGGGCTGATAGTGACGCAGGTGATTTGACCGCCCCTCTGCTAAAAGTTGATGAGCTGGATGAGACAGTCCATTTGAACAGCCCGGAGAAATCAGAAACTGATACGATACAATCAGCAATCTGGCAAGATCAACAGAAATATGTCATGGATAATGATGACTCGAAACTGAAGCGAATTGGCACAAGAGCACGGATGCTTGGTTTTGGGAAGAAAGTAGGAGAAAAGTTTGAAGAGAAAAGGAGACACATTGAAGAAAAGGGAAGACATATTGTTGAGAGAATGAAAGCACCACAGAAGTTGGACAAAACGGATTCAGAATGAGTAGCAGTAGCTTGCAGCAAGACAAAGGAAAATAAAGGTGTATTTCATGTAGTCCTGGCTTGCAGTGGAGGGTGTGGCTTCCGTCCTACTTTACGAAGATTTTTACTCTTGTGTTCCTTAGCAAATATCGCTTCAGGTTGATTCGCAGAAATTCGAGCAGAAAGTCAATGGGAAAGGGGGGGGGGGGGGGGGGGAGGGGGATTGGTATACTAGGTAAACTTTGGTGAATTTGCAGGTTTTTCCACTTCTATAACGGGTTTTGGTTCATTATGTCTGGGGTTTTTATCGTATCTCTGGATTGAGATATTCCACAACGTTCTGAGAAGTACCTACATATACGCATAGGCGTACACGCACATGCATGCGCGTGTGCACAAATATATATGTGTGTATATATATGTGTATATATACATATACATATATATTTATTTATTAATTTTTACCTTAATGATCGTGGCTTTGGTAAGAGGCAATTATTCAAGATATTTTATACATTTATCCTTTATCTTTTTTTTCGTTTTGTACCAAATTAGAAAGAGTTAATTGCACCTGGTATCCATTCTTTTCCACCAAGTTTTAAGTAGCATCCAATGTTTCATGAAACACACTTGTCATCCAGACTTATAGGGTTAATAGACATCTGGCATCCATGCTGACGTCATAAAGGCAATTTTTATTTATTTTTTAAAAGTTTATAGAAAAAATAATTCAAAAATAAAAAGAAAAACCCCACCCCCACCCCCACCCCAACCCCCCACCATCAACCTCCCTCCCCCATCTTCCTCCATCTCCATCTTCTTCCTCCATCTCCATCTTCATCCTATTTGGTGATTTGTTCATCTTCCTCCATCTCCATATATTTTTTTCGAATTCATAAGCTATTTTCAGAAACGAACCGCCCTCCTCCTCCCTCTATTCGTGTCCGGGTCAAGTACAATGGTATCTACCATGAAGTCCGCATCAGCTCTCAAGCCACTTTTGGTAATCCACTTTCCACTTAAGTATAAAAATTGAGTTATAATTACACTTAGCTGTTAAAACTAAAGTCTGAATTCTGAAGTCTCAATACAAAGACTTAAAGTCAATTACAATTGGGGGTCGTTTGCAATACTTAAGTTGACTCTTTGGAATTGCTGAAAGTTTCGATTTTTATTAGGTTTTATTTGTTTGTTTGATCTGATTTGGGTGTAAAAATCTTATCTTTTTTCGTTTGCGCGGAAATAATTAAAAGGGGAGTTGAAGAAAATGTTGGCCAACGGGATTGCGACATCAAGATCAGAAGGTGATGTTTAAGGACAAAGAGAGGGACTCAAATGCTTTTCTTGATACTGCAGGGGTCAAGGACAAGTCCAAAATGGTGTTAATTGAGGACCCATTGAGCCAAGAAAGGAGGTTTATTGAGATGAAAAAGAATGCTAAATCTGAGAAAGATGCCAAATGTGTGGGGGAAGAAGATGAAGATGAACAAATCACCAAATTCAGAAGATGAACAAATCACCAAATAGGATGAAGATGGAGATGGAGGAAGAAGATGGAGATGGAGGAAGAAGATGAAGATGGAGGAAGATGGGGGAGGGAGGTGGATGGTGGAGGGTTGGGGTGGGGGTGGAGGTGGGGTTTTTCTTTTTATTTTTGAATTATTTTTTCTATAAACTTTTAAAAAATAAATGAAAATTGCCTTTATGACGTCAGCATGGATGCCAGGTGTCTATTAACCCTATAAGTCTGGATGGCAAGTGTGTTTCATGAAACATTGGATGCTACTTAAAACTTGGTGGAAAAGAATGGATATCAGGTGCAATTAACTCAAATTAGAAATTGTATTGTTAGACGTTCTAATCCCATTCAAGGAATAGAGAAAAAACATTTATGAGCTATGAGGAGTGGTGTCACAAATCACTATACAAGTTTTTTCCCAAATGGTCACGTAGTCGTGGGAAACAACTTCACTTGCATTTCCTCTGCTCTCCAATGCAGCTTTGTAATGTTCGAAAAAGTGAAGATATCAAACGCTGATTATTAACAAGGTGCCTTATTTGTATCAAACATTGCATGGAAAACAAATGTTGCAGATGTTACATCATTTTCTTTTAAAGTATTATATACTACATATATATGTATTATTTTTGTTTGAGTGTCTATCCTCACTCCTAATATGTCTATATATATATGTATTGTTTTTTGTTGATGCAATCTTTATTATGAATGTGGTATCTCTTCGTATCACTAATGCATGAATGCTCTAAGAACATCCTTACTATACACTACTGATGAAATTACACTATTACCAACCTTGAGCTCAGATCTAGTCTTAACAACTTCACATCAAAGTTAAAGTCAGAGCACATCTGCCTCCCAGCTGCCTCATGCATGAGTTGAAGTTCATCATCAAATGGCTTATTTCAATCATTAGCTTGACTGGACGAGATGCCCTCAACCCCTAAATGCTGATTTGCTGGCCGCTTATGTGACATATTTTGAGTCTCTACATATGGGGTTTTTCTTTAAGTTCAAAAAGTTGAATTTCAAAAGGGTAACAAAGAGGAGAAAGGGAGATGCATCTAAATCTCCTTATTGATACTTTATTGATCCTTGACCCAGCTCTTGATCCTTGACCCAACTCATAACATGTGAATAGTCACCATCAATTATGGAGTTCAGGCCCTCAAATGTCCTAATCAGGTCGACGCCCACACAACTACCCGTACCCAAAAAGTTTGTCGGAATATAGATGAGCTCACTTTCTTTTTTCTTGATTTAGAGGTGAAGTAACGACATGACTTTGATATCAGATCATGGCTTGTGAATTTGTTCCGACTTCTTAATTAGATCATTAAGGGAAGAGCAGTAAGAGGCAAAATAATCCCCAAATTCAGACCATTATTAGGGGAAGGACTCATGATCAAGACTGTTATACTGATGCATGCAAAGGTGGTCACGATCATGGCGCTGTATATTAATAGCGCATGAAGAGATGATCAGACATGTAACAACAACAACACTACCTCATTCAATACTACCTCATTGCCTTAGAGGCTCCCGTTTATGATGAGATACGGAGACGTAGATATGGAGGTTCCCGCTTATGATGATATACGGAGGCGTAGATATGAAGGTTGGATGTACGCAATCATACCCATGTGTTGAAAACACAGAGGTTGTTTACCGATGACCTATACTAATGAGTCAAGTTGTGTCGATCAATATAAGAAACGCGACCAATTTAGTGAGTCATTTTGTTTTGCTTTATTCCATCAAATCCAAAGTTGTCGAGGACAAGTGTGTCCTTCGACACCGACAAATATGTCATGAATCATGGAAGGACAGACATGTATGCACGGAAAATGACTCGCAAGGAGGCGGCTATGCACCGATTGTCACGAATTTGAGCAACCTGTTGTTCTTTATTCTGAAGGCTCGAAGTTCTAAAACCAGAAAGCCACAAAAACACACGGACAGAAACCCAAGGGCGGGACACAGCAGCAGGCATGACACAGACCATGGTGAATACACAAGAAAATCACAAATCACAATCCAGTCTTAAACTCTTTCTTTTATTAACAAATTAGCTAATAATCTTCAGGAGCCAGGGGTTGGTGGTGGGGATGGCGAGGTGGCTCTTCTCTTATGATCCCAAACTCATATATGACGCCCGAAATCGCGGCTCCAATGAAAGGTCCCAGCCAGTAGATCCAGTGATGCTTCCACCTCCATCCAACCAAGGCTGGTCCAAACGCCCTGGCAGGGTTCATGGATGCTCCTTCAAACGGCCCGCCTACCAAGGTGTTGGCCGCCACCAACAAACCGATCACGAGCGGAGCAATGTTCGCTATGCTTCCCCTCTTTGGGTCGATGGCTGTTGCGTACACTATGTAAACCAGTCCAAAGGTTAGCACTATCTCCATCAGTAGCGCATTCAAATCCCCAACTCCGGCTGCCACCGAGAACCCCATCGGTCTCTGCACCAACACATGCAAAGTAATAGACAACCATATCGTACAACAACATCATCATCATCATCATTACTCCATTGAGTTATAGGTTCCTGCCTATGGTAGGATATGAGACAATCATTATCCATTGACTTAGAGACTCGCGAGACTCAAAATCGCGAGACTCAAAATCTCGTGCTAAAGAGCGTGGAGATTCTGAGTCCTCTTCAAGACATAATATGGAAAATGCTCATGGGAAGGGATATGAATATTCGGATGTACCCAACCATACAACGTACATCCATACACATGGAAGTTGTGTTTTATTGAAAATGTGTTTTATTATTGCTAAAACACATTTTTCAATAAAGCTAGAAGATTTATCCATATCATACTTTTTACTCCATAAAATCCATTTAGTCAGATAATTTAAAACAAATAGATGCAAACTCGATTTAAATCATATTCACAGGTTGATGAAAAAAAAAAGATTAAATATTCAATATCTGCACGTTTTACCCTGCCAACCGTAGCAACTCTGAGCAAGAGGGAGGCTAAAACAGCACCCAGAAGCTGAGCGATCCAATAGTAAATGGCTCGAAGGACCGACACCCTTCCGCCTACAAGTGCGCCAAAGGTGACTGCAGGATTCACATGTCCTCCTGACACATTCATGCTAGCAGCCACAGCAGCAAAAAGGGCAAGGCCGTTGGCAAGAGCCAGCACAAGCAGCCCCGACGCCCCCAGAGCCGTCTCTCGGTACAACTTATCTGCAGTTGCATGAACCCAATATATAAAACCCTTTGTACATTAACTAACACATATAAATCGTGACTATTTTCAAAACTTAAAAGCATCAATTTTATTATGGTCATTGATCAACTAGTGGCCACTATAAAATGATGACATATAAGTCTTATCTACATGCAAGCAAGGAGATGATTGGCCAAAACAAGGACTCATAAATTTTCTACACATTTCATTGGTCAACTAATCATTCTTGGTCGGCAAAATTTGTGACTTAAAAGAGGTAATTACCAAGTGCAAGGATGGATCCTTCGCCAGCAAAAACGAAGATGAAGGTAGCAAAGAACTCGGCTAAGGTGGCCCTGGCGGAGTCTGGGTGGGTGGCTTCTTCCGAACCCCCAAAGGTATACCTGCGTGGCCGCATGATGACTATGCTTCTTCCTGGAGATAAGTTCAACCAAATAAATAATAATCTGAACCAAAGAGTCAAGAGGGGTCAGGGGGAACGATAGTCCTTGATCCAACAACCAAGAAATGTCTTTTCTGATCTTGTGTATATAAATTTGGAGAAGAACTGCTTGGGGGAGGATAGAGATGAAGGAGAGGAAGGAGATATGGGCTTAAATGGGAGAAATTGGTTTTGGGAAAGAGTTGACACTTGGGGTGTTGAGGTGAAGGAGAAGTGACACGTTATTGCATGCGTTGATGAGTTGGCTGCCTCTTTCGACATAACACCAACTGAATATATGTATGTATCCCACCGTTTCGTTCCAATCCTCCTTAGGACTCACTTCCCGTGTCCTATTCACAGATTCACATGAAACGGTTTCCAGTATTGTCAGTATATACAAATAAATTACAACAACAACATTATCCCATGGTCTTAGAGGCTTTCGTCTATAGCGGGATATATATAGAAGGTCGGATATACACAACCATACTCATATGTTGGAAACACATGGAGGTTGTTTCCCGATGACCTATAATGAAAATTGCATGAAGTTTTATGGCTCAACTGCTATTTCACAATATAATAGAAGAAGAGCAACTAATTTAGTGAGTTATTTTGTTTTATTCCATCATATTTTAAAGTCAAGAAAGAGTGTGTCATTGATTCCGTGTAAATGGAAAGTATATACAAATAAATTAAATCTTTTTTATACACGATTTACTTTTCTTGGTTTTCATCGTTATCATTCTTTTTTCTTTTTTTCTTTAATAACCATTGTTATCATTCTAACTTTCCATTTCCAATAGACTCGTGATTTTGAAATATGATGGAATAAAATAAAATAAATTATTAAATTGACTGTATTTCTTAGATTGTGAAGTAGCAGTTGATCGACACAGCTTGATGCAATTTTTATTATAGGTCATCGAAAAAGGACATTTGTGTGTTTCTAACGCATGAGTATGGTTGCATACATCCAATCCCCTCATATCCTACAATAGACGGGAGACTGTAAGACAATTGGATAATGTCATACTTTTAGTTTACCTTTTATATACTTAAGCAACTACTCCATTTAGCATTTTTGGATAAGGCGAGAATTTAAAGATAAGTAAGGTTAAATATCAGTATATTATTGTGTAATCAAATAAGAAATAGTGTGCAAAGTATAAAATCTGTTCTATTATTATATTTTTTATTGGTTGATGAATAAATAATATTTACTTATTGACCGTTATAAAATTTGTCATAATCGAAATAATGACAACTAAATAAAAATGTCGATAAGAAAAACAGAAACTATTGGAATCGAACTATTAGCGTGTTTTATTGTTATCTGTTGGCACGTTACACTACTAAGTTGATATTTTTTGCTTTCATATTGTACATATTTTATTTTTCCTACTCTTATTTATTGCTATTTGCTGGTAGAAGAACAAGAATCTAGTACAACAACAACATTATCACATTGATTTAGAAGTTCTGTGTATGACGAAGTATAGAGGATCGGATGTACGCAATCATACATATGTGTAAAAAACACAAAGAGATTGTTTCTTGACAATCCAACGCATTGTCTTTGAAGTGATGAAACAACTAATGCTCAAGCTAAATCTGACTTGTTTATTTGACATGTGTATTCATGTTAAGGAATAGTAGAAATGTACTGTACTCATGTTAAAAATAGTAGAAACAATTAGGTGGTGTTTAGTTTGGGATATGGGAATGAGGACATTCCGGCTGTTTGTTTTGGGTGAATGAGGGAATGGATTTCATTTTGATATCCAACTATTTGGAAATTGATATCGTTTTTTGATATACTAGGCCCCTTATCTATCAAAATGTGGGAATGGAGAGCCGCCCGTCAACGACGCCGGCCACCGCCGGCCCGCAACCGCCGACCACCAGTCTGCCGCCGGTCCGCCGCCGCCGCCGACCACTACTCCGACCGGTCACTATTTTCATTCCCATTTTAATACCAAACAACTATCACTTTTAACCCTAAACTCATATCCTCCAAACTCATTCCCTATCATACCCATTCCGATTCTAATTCCGATTCCCAAGTGCCAACCAAACCCCACGTTAGATTCAACGGATACACTGATACACAAACCTAACATCAATGTTGACTAACTATTGCTTCCAAATATCCCACTTGCTAAAACACAACTCAAATAAATCTCATAAACATTTTTTCCTTCCCAGTTTATCACCTAGACAAACAAAAAGCAGTTGTCTTGAAATGATCTACAAAAAGTGAGGTCATTGACAACAGAGGGATTAGCAAAAAGAGTTCCAAGTTTACAGGTTCTTCTTCGTGATAATAGATGTATCCTATTTTTTTATTAAGTAATTTTCTTTGAGTTTGCAGGCTGACTGATCACCTTGCTCTATTAACCTAAACACGATCTGAAACTTAGAGAATAATTTTCGAAATCGACCTGGTTTTGGTTCGGACCCACGAGTATTAGGCATAAATTCGCAGAAAACGTTTGTAGAATCTGGTCATATTTTTAGGTCTTGCCGGAGACTCATAACCTTAGTTGAAGAACTCGTCTGGCAACACTTAGTTGAATCTGGGCTAATGTCAAAGGTAGATATGGACCTGCGGGTTTCTGAGTTTTCATGCTTCCTTGCAGGATTTCTTTCTTCTAATTTATAACAAGAAAAAGAACATGACAAGAGGCGGAAAGACTGCTGCTGCAGCCGCTATCAAAGCAACAGGCCACAGTTTGAACGAATGTCGAGCTGGTGCAGGCGATGGATGTGCCTTTGAGGGAACAGGAGGAGGTGAAACAGGGTATTATACTTGTAAAGGTCTTCCACATAAACTTGGATTACTGTCGTAAGAGGTCTTGGACAATCTTTGAAGCAAAGGTGTATCTGGGATTAGACCCTGGAGTTGATTTAGATAGCTTGACCCATTATTATGGGTCATCGGGAAACAACCTCCGTGTGTTTCTAACTCATGGGTATGGTTGCGTACATCCGACCTCCATATCCTGTCATAGACGGGAGCCTCTAAAGCAATGAGGTAATGTTGTTGTAGTAGTAGTTGATTGTGTGAGACATTGAAAGTAATGAGAGTCTGCTGATCAAAAGGCTGAATTGAACCTTGAAGATTGTTTCCTTGGAGCTCTAAAAGAGTTAAATTTGGTAGCTGAACATAGGAAAAGGGAATAGAACCTGAGAAATGATTACGCGAAAGGAAGAGAAATTGGATATGAAGGAGACCAGAGAGATTGGCAGGGGACCATAGAGTAAATTATTTTGCAAGCTGAGCTTGCTCAAGTAGGTGATATTCTGAAGAATAGTAGGGGGAAGGGAACCTGTTGTAGAAAGTTTGGAATGAAAAACTATTTCTATTTTCATTGAAAATAATCGTAGTACATCATTCTTAATTTACAACCTGCAACTAGGTCTTATCTAAACAATTTGAAAGATACAGATAAGATTTGATTTTAACCTCCATTTGTTAAGATATGATTGTAACTAATCATATCATATATTTAATTTGAACTCTTATCACAACCTATCACTTTATTTTCCAACACTCCCCCTCAAGCTGAGCATCAGGTTCTCCAATGTTCAACTTGTCAAGTGTGACTTCAAAGACATTTTCTGCTACAGTTTTAGTGAGTATATCAGCCAATTGTTCTTCTGAGTGTAGAAACGGAATCTCGACGACGCCACTCTCAGCTTTTCCTTGATGAAATGTCGGTCTATCTCGACATGCTTAATTTGATCATGTTGAACTGGATTTTCAGAGATGCTAATAGCTGTTTTGTTATCACACTTTAGTTTCGCCGGGAAGTTCTGCGGAAAGCCTAGCTTCTGTAACAACTTTCTCAGCCATAAGACTTCCATAATTCCCTTTGCAATGCCCCTGAATTTTACTTCAGCACTTGACAGTGCAACCACTTTTTGCTTCTTACTCCTCCAAGTCACCAGATTACCACCGACGAGTGCAAAATATCTTATGTCGACCTTCTGTTAGCCGGAATACCTGCCCAATCTGCGTCAGTGAAAACTTCAATTTTCAGATGACCATGTTTCTTGAAGAATATCCCTCGTTTTGGAGTTCCTTTGAGATATCTTACAATGCTCATCATTGCTTTCCAATGTATCTCATGTGGTCTATGCATGTACTGACTCACAACTCCTACTGCATAGGCAATATCAGGCCGTGTATGAGACAGATAGATCAGTTTCCCCACCAGCTTTTGATACCACTCCTTGTCTACTAAAGGCCCTTTATCAGAGTTTCTAAACTTCAGGCTTGTTGTTATTGGAACATTACTCGGTTTATAGTCGAGCATCCCTACCTCTGTTAGTAGATCAAGGATGTACTTCCTTTGTGAAATGAAGATACCCTTGCTTGATCGGGACACTTCTATCCTAAGGAAGTACTTTAGAGTTCCTAGATCCTTCATCTCAAACTCAACAAATAACCTCTTCTGGAGTTCAGATATATCTTCTTGATCGCTACCAGTTATAATCATATCGTCAACATAAATAATGAGACAAGTAACCAGCTCCCTTTCCGTTTAAAGAGCAAGGTATGATCAGCATTACTTTGCATGTACCCATTCTTCCTCATGACCGATGTGAATCTTCCAAACCAAGCACGCGGAGACTGCTTCAACCCATAAAGAGATTTTTTAAGTCGACAAACCTCATTTTCTTGAAACTCGGTTGAGAAGCCTGGAGGAGCTTCCATATACACTTCTTCCTTCAATTCACCATGCAAGAAAGCATTTTTCACATCAAACTGGATCAATGGCCAATCTTGGTTTGCAGCTATAGAGAATAATACCCTGATAGTGTCAATCTTCGCAACTAGATAAAACGTCTCTGAATAATCGTTTCCGTACGTCTGAGTGTATCCTTTCGCCACCAAACGAGCTTTGTATCGCTCGATTGTACCATCTGTTTTATACTTGATAGTGAATACCCAGAGACACCCCACCGGCTTTTTGTCATAAGGCAGAGCGCACTTTTCCCATATCTGATTCTTCTTGAGAGCCTCCATTTCTGTATTCATAGCATCACGCCAATGTGGTATCTTGCTGCCAGTTTCAATAGTTTTCGGGATAAAGTCCTGACACAGAGTGCTGAGCAAACCTCTAGCCACCTCCATTTGGGCTGATGTTATCGGGTATCTCGAGGGTCGTGTGGTTTGTCGTTCGGGTGAATATCTCCGTAGTGGTACTCCCCTGTTTTGTCTGGGAGGAAGCCTTCGTACCTGAGGCTCAGACGAGATATCAGACACAACATTATCAACTATCACTTCAGGAGCAAGCTCATTACCTACCCCTTGAGGAATATCCACCAAAGGAGGTTCATGAGGCGTTCCTGATGCACCCGCAGTCTCTCCTACGTTGTCTGGGGTAGGCTCGGTGGAGCCATCTACTTGACCTTGTTGGACAGTCTCTGGCGCCCGGTAATTGTGTAAACAATCGAGTGGCACACTCACCTGTTCAAAACTCTCCCCCTGGGTCAGAGACTGGGAAGCGTAAAAGTACTCAGTTTCTAAGAAAACATAATCCATGGTGACAAGGACATGACGAGTTGTAGGATTATAACAACGATAACCTTTTTGAGTAGCGCCATAACCGACAAAGACACATCGGGGCCGCACATGGGTAAAACTTGGTACAGTTGTCCTTGGGAATATGAACATAAACAGTGCATCCAAACACCCGAGGTTGGAGATTTAAGATAGATGGAATAGAGACTTGAGTAGAGAGAGTATTTAAAGGGGTCTGTTTGTTAAGAACTCTGGTGGGCGAGCGACTGATAAGATAAGCGGACGTAGTAATAGCCTCAGGCCAGAAATAAGAGGGTACCTGAGATTCGATAAGCATGGCCCGGGTCATTTCAAGTAGAAACCAATTATTCCGTTCAGCGACACCGTTTTGTTGGGGGAGTGTTCGCACATAAAGTTTGATGGACTGTGCCTTGGTCGCGAAGAAATTGCTGAAGATTGTTAGAGATATATTCGCCCCCGTTGTCAGAGCGAAGGATTTTAATCGTTGCGTTGTACTGAGTGCGGACCATATGGAAAAAATCGCAGAAGCGGCTGTCAACATCAGATTTATTCTTTAAGAAATAAAGCCAGGTCATACGAGAAAAATCGTCAACAAAGATAACAAAATATCGAAAACCTTGTGGAGTTGAAACAGGAGAAGGACCCAAAACATCAGAGTGAACGAGAGAAAAACAACTATCCACACGAGTATTATTTAGACGAAATGTGCTTTTGTGTTGTTTAGCCCGAATACACGTTTCACAACCTAAAGAAATATCAGAACGAGGAAATAAAGTAGGAAAGACAGTCTTAAGATAACCGAATAATGGGTGTCCCAAACGACGATGCTACAACCACAATTGCCGGTGGACCATGCCAGTGGCAAGCATAGACTGACCCGGTTAAGCCACCTCATCCAAGTAGTAGAGATCGTTGCGCTCAATGCCACGCCCAATTATCTCCTTCGAATAAATATCCTGCAAGAGACAAAAATGAGGAAACATGAGTACATCACAATCGAATTCTTTGGTGACATGACTAATAGATAACAACTTGGACGATAACTGAGGGATATAAAGACAGTTAGAAAGTGTAAGAGAGGAAGAGCAAGTTGCATGTCCAGTGCCATGAACGGAGACAAGTTCGCCGTTCGTAGTTTCAATATGTGCTTTATTAGGCGAACGAAGGGTGGAAAAATCTTTAGGGTCATATGACATAGTATCCGTGCCGCCGCGGTCCAGAATCCAGTTTATGTGTTTGGAAGGTCGTACAGTGCGGAATGGTATTGGCGAAGATGGAAGGTCGGGGGTAGGAAAGTGATTTGTTGTTATGAGGGCAGTTTGGGAATTAAAAGGTTCAGTGTGGGAATCAGGACGTTGTGATGGCAGCGTTGACGAAAACGGGAAAGCTGAGGGTATTTTTGGAAAAAGTGGTTTTGGTAGAAGATTCTGGACAGGGGTAATTTGGGAAGAAATTTGGTTTTGGGGATTGCTGAACCCTATCCCATTGGATGCCAAACCCGCCCTTTTCTCCAGAAGCAGCGCTGGCTGCTGCACTAGCTGGTTTACCTGTGACTTCTACACCGGGATGGGCACTGCTACTGGTGCTGCCTCCAGTGGGATTGGTGGTTCCAGCAGTGCTGACTGCATATGCTCCTTGCCCTGGTGCTGCTGACCCTTGGTGCTCCGGTGGCTTTTTTCGTTCATGTGCCTCCCACCAGTCTGAATATCCTATCAGATGGAAGCAATTTTTTCTGGTATGTTTTTCATACCACAATAGGTGCACTAGAGCTTTTCCTTTTCTTTGTCTTTGTCAGCAACCCGCGATGATGTCTGTGAGCGGGTTGCCGGCATTCCAGTGGGTTTTTTTTTGCAACTTCAGCCCCTGTCCTATCCTTGATGATGACTCTGAGTCTGAATTGAGCCCGCGTAAAATTCCAATCCGTGCTTCCTCTCTGTGAATGGCTCCATATGCCACCTCTACAGTTGGAAGCGGATCCCTTTTCAGAAGGTCCTGTTTCACTCCTTCAAACCTCTCATCTACCGCAGTCAGTAGCTGAAACAATCTATGTTCTTGTATTTTTTTCATTATAGAGGGCAATATCTGTGGGATCCCTCATGGGATTAGGATCCCTTACATCAATTGCCATCCAGACCCCCTGGAGACAGTGCCAACTATCCTCCAGTGAGCCTCCTCCCTGTCTAATGGTGTTGGCTTTCTGGTGGAGGTCAAACACCTGTAGTGCATCACCTCCTGATCCATATGCGATTGCTAACCCATCCCAGAGCGTCTGTGCTGTTAGGTATTGTGATACATTATTCACCAGGCGGGGTCCAATGTTATGAACTAGCCAGGTGAATACAAGACGGTCACTTTGTTCCCACTGTGGATAAGATAGGTCCGTGGAAGGTGGGGGAGGAGGATTCCCCGTGAGGTGCTGAGTCCTCCCCCTGCCACCGATAGCTTTCTTAATTAGTGTAGACCACAATGAGTAATTGTCACCATTGAACTTAAGCCCCAGTGAGAGGTCCTCGGAGCTGGCAACCGTGGAACTTACACTGTTTTTGAGTAAGTTTACTAAATGGATGGCTAGCTCGTCGGTCTGGGTTCCTGAGGGGCTAGGTTCAGTCATTTTGTAGCTAACTGGTCTAGAAAAGGTTCAGGAATGATGATGAGAATGAGTTCATGATTGAACTGTGATAACTAATTTTAGTATCTGAGTTCAAGAAACGATTTTTCTTTTTTCCCTTTTTTTGGATATGTTTGGGTTAGGATGAAGACATACGAACACTCTGTGTTTTTGTTTCTAAAGTCCTACGGATCAAAGACCGCTCTGATACCATGTAGAAAGTTTGGAATGAAAAACTGTTTCTATTTTCATTGAAAATAATCGTAGTACATCATTCTTAATTTATAACCTGCAACTAGGTCTTATCTAAACAATTTGAAAGATACATATAAGATTTGATTTTAACCTCCATTTGTTAAGATATGATTGTAACCACTCTTATCTTTAGTTTGAACTCTTATCACAACCTATCACTTTGTTTTCCAACCCATGTGAGGTGTAAACCTTGGAGTACAAGGTGTGTGACTCGCCCAGCAAGTAATCCCAGCCCATCTGCTCTGGCTTTCCTCACAAGGCCCTGTCCAATTAGAATGCAAATTCGATGTCGAATTGAGCAAGTCTCTCAGCTGGATAAGCATTTCTTTCATGTGGGAAATCAGATGATGAAAGGGTAGCAGCCAAAAAGATTAACATAAACACAATGTTGTGGTTAGCAAATTGTGCTGCCTTGATCATGTTGATATGAAGAATTTTTGGTTATATGATAAAGACAATATGCACATATGAGATGAAGATATATTGTGATATGAAGATTAGTTAATGTTGAAAATATGCGTCGGTAGCTAATAAAATGATTAGCAAAGGAGTGGTTTGTATTTGGTGGAAGCTATGAGCGTGCAAAGTGTTAACCTTTTTCCTGACTATTACTACTATGCTCTGAATTCTGAGACGGGAAGGATGTCATATATATATGTGTGTCTATATATATATATATATATATATATATATATATATATTGTTAATGTTAGAACAAAATCGATACACTGTATGGTACTCCACCTGTCCCAAAAATATTGTCTCTTTTGACTTTTCAACGTGTGTAATTTACACAGTAAAAGAAGACATTGGAAAGGAAGGAGTATAAAGATCGGTTATTGTCAAACTCACTCGGGGTTTATAGAGAAAGTTTAGTACATTGGAAAAGGACAATCAAACACATCAAATAGAAGCCTAACCTTTATTTCTTTTGATAGCCCAAGAATTCAATTTAAATTATGCAATCCCCAATTCTCCTCCATGTGCCGCAAGAAGGATTAGGCTAATGTTCAAATAAACTCTTACTTTTGCGATTACTGATCATTTATATCAGTTAATCATTAGTTCACCTTTTTTTCTAATCAAATGTGTGGTTTTGACTAATATAAACATAACAAATAACTTCGTATAATTAACCAGTAATTAACAGATAAAATTAATTTCAAGATAAAATCAAAAGTGAAAATTTAGAAAATTAAATATTTACTCACAATATCATAATGGAAAGTAAATAAAATAAAATAAAAATAGAATGGTGTTCCAAACGGATGCCACAAAATAGAATAGAGAATGTGATATGTGATCTTTTCTATTTGAGAGAATAGATGTAATAGGTGAACTTTTCCATATAAAAAAATGTGATCTGATATAAGATGTGATAGATGATCGTTTTTTGTATATTCATTCACGTGTTTGTGTATGTGAGTATACATATGGTAGTAGCGGTGTTAACGAACCGAGCCGAACCGAATACTAGGTTTTCAAATTTGGATTCGTTTAGCTAAACAAACTGTTCGGATTAAAAATTGGTTTGAGTTCAGCTTGATAACACTATTAAACGAGCCGAACAGTTCCCGAATAGTTCTGCTCGTTTTAGTAAACGAACCCAAACAACTATTCAAATACGGCTCGTTTACAGACAATTACCAAACGAATACTAACTGAACACGAACCGAACTCGAACATTTCGCAAACTGTTTGATTCGTTGAACCGCCCTATATCGGGATCTACTACTCAATCATGATCACTTTCAACTTCTACAAAGTGAAAATTTTCGTAGTTTCGCTACCATCTTTGCTGACCACAAGATTAATTTTGCCCTGCTCTGGAGATCTTTTTATAATGAAATGACAGACTATCTTCAAATTTTAACAACTTCAATGATATTAGCAACTCCAAAACATCAGTTTTTTATGAAACAATTACACCATGTCACCATAATAACATCATATCATGATTCAATTGTGTACTCCATATATCACTTCTGAACGACTGTCCATGCAAGTGTATCAATACCTTATGACAACAGTAAAAGGAACTTTGTTACATGATACGACAAGATAGAACACCAGGAAAAATATAGGTATAGAGACAGAAACATGGATGCTGAACGAGTAGGGGTGCGTAGAGCCGAGCACGAAGAGTTTATATGATCTCTGTATCTACTTATAGAACTCCATGATCCACAGGTTACAGACAAAAGAAGGCAAGTTGATGCCTCTAAACCCTGCTGCAGTGGCCAGGGCCTCAAATTCCAGGTGGGTTCGCTCCTTTCCTCCTGGGTTTTGAGCCAACATAATCATGTCATGTTGGCAAGCGGCTTTCTGCGATGTCGAACTAATGGTGTCACAAGAGCCATCAGTTTCAGTAGGAGGATTCACTAGTACTGCCTCAGCAACTATGACTTTTCCATCATCTGGCAGAGACTTGTAACAGTTTCTTAATAACTTCACGCAGTGTTCATCATCCCAATCATGAAGTATCCACTGAAAGCCATATTTACTTGTTTGTGTTAAGATGTCATGAATTTATAGTTCTTGCAATTCAGCAGCGCAAAGAAATGTCTAACAGTTTGAAGATAACATAAAAGACATTCAAGACAAATGATCTGTGACGGTCCTACTTTCGCAAAATTCCCATTCATCTTCAAGCAATGTTCATCATCCCAATCATGAAGGAACAGGGTGGAACATGTATATACAAAAAGCATACCAGTTTATCATGTTATGATGTCATGAAGCGAGAGGTTTTTGTAATATCAGGAATGGAAGAAATTATTTCGGGACCAGTTGGAAGATGATTTAGAGGATAATATTCAAGACTAATGATCTGTACTTCAGTTTATGAGATGAGCATGTCCTAGACAATTGCATTGTTCGCATTTACCTTCATGAATATTGCGTCTCCTTTTGGGACACTTTCAAACATGTCTCCTCCTATGTGTTGCACCCCTGCACATCAATTTAGCCGTTCAAGGTCATTATCAAGACATTCTTTTAGTTACAATCTATCAGCCATCTGATTCCACCTGTACTGGTTGGTCTTAAAGAGCCTCAAGGTTGCTTCTTTGAATCTTTGAATAGAATTCAGACCTATGTCTGAATTTTACATCTATTTTCTTATGATCTTCATATGCATAGATTGTGACTGAGGAATGAAACGTGATACTCTCTTGTGACATTACCAACATATCAATAGAACCATACAAACTTTTGAGTGGTGAATAAGCACAAGTGCAAGCAAATAAGTAATCTCTAAGCAAATTGTGATGTTCCGTTCGAGAATGTGGAATTGGTATATCTATAACTATGAGTAATTAACTAAGGCTATATTGAATAGAGATTATCATACAGGCGAAAATAGCACAAACAGTTAACGCTATATGGACACATCAAATAGTACCTGGATAGGAAGGAGCATGTTGTATAACATGTGGCAGATCAAAGTTAACACCTTTGAGGTTTGAGTATTTTGAGGTAATCAAACTGATGGTGACCCCAAGGCCTCCACCGACATCCACCAAGCTTTGAAGTTGCTCAAAGCCTTTGTAAGTCTCGAGGATCCTGCTAATCGCAAGAGGCGTATGGCTGATCATCCCCTTGTTGAAAACCTCATTGAATCTGGGATCTGTTGCTGGATATTCAAATGCATGGATACCATATACCCTGTTGAAGGGAACTCCCCCTTCCAATACAGCATTTTCTAACTCATACCTGTCATAAATTAGTTTAATTCTCATCTCAGCAACAATGATTCCATTTCCAATAGAGTCAAGGGCATACTCTGCCTTGACTTTGGAATATGATGGAATAAAGCAAAATGACTCACTAAATTGGTGGCGCTTCTTATATTGTGAAGTAGCAGTTGATCGACACAGCTTGATGCAATTTTCGTTATACGTCATCGGGAAACAACCTCTGTATATTCCTACACATGGGTATATGGTTGCGTATATCCGACCTACATACCCCGCCATAAACGGAAGCCCTCTAAATCAATAGGGTAATATTGTTGTTGCTCCTAATCTCAGCAACACATAATTCAATAAGAGACACTATAGCTTCTTACTGACAGTTAGGTAACTGATTTATGATGAATTCATGTTCGGACCAACTCAATTTGGTCTTAAAACTGAATCACATGATAAGCAGACATGAGAACATGACATGTGACTTTGCTTTCGTGTATCGTCCAGAAACAAAACTAAGTCAAACATTGTTAATTCATTAAAATATAAACTGATAAATCTTGATTCAATAATTGAAATCAATAAACTAAACACGCTCTATATTCATACCAAAAAATAATGACTACAAGCATTGTTCCAAACAGTTAGTAAATTTATTGAGTTAGATTATTGAATAAAATGAACCCGAAAATGTTCTAAATCAAAATAACAAACTATGACTATGATCTGCGTTATGAGGCAAATGGTTCTCATGTAAATTTTAGGTGGTCAATAAATATTTATTCGACAGTCATTAATCAATTAAAAATATATAAAAAATTAATTGATATATAAGTCATGTTTTTTATAGGTTGATGAATAATTGCTCGAATTTATTTATTCACCGTAATAGAATTTGTTTTGCAAGGGTAAGCAAAGACAAATACAAAAGGAACAATCAGCCTACCCATGTCATGTACTCATGTCTGATTATCACCTGATTCAGTTTTAAGACCAAATTGAGTTGGTCCAAACATGAATTCGTCATAAATCAGCTACCTCACTGTTAAAAAGAAGCTATAGTGGCCCTTATTGAAATGAAACAGATGGATATTATTTAGAAGAATACGATGAAGAAGAAAACTTACCAGCTCTCATTAAAGACCTTGTCTTGATGCAAGGCTAGCAACGGCCCAAGTGATGCTCCATTTAAACTATGATTGGGCAGAAAGTACTTGGCCACCGGCGTCAAACCGTAGACTCTTTCGGGTCGGGCAGCCTCACCCTCCTTGGTAGAACACGTGAGAACCGAGTGGCTAGCCAGGAGTCGAAGCATCCGGTCCAACATGACGGCGCAATCCGGGTTCTTAGATGGCAGGTCGGCAGCAATTTTTGAGGCTGATAACTGGGCGCCCGGACCGGCGCTTGAGATGATCTCGAAAACTTTGAGGCGGAAGACGGCCAGCAAAACCATCGGCAACGGAGCTGAGGTGACCAGCTGCATTGCGTAGGAGAAATGCTCTTCCTCCTCTTGAGCCAGCACTGCTTTTGACTGGGCTTGGGTTTCCGGTAAAGCACCCATGGTTTCTTTGACGGTGGTTCGGCGGTGATCTAAAACTAGAAAGTCCGAATGAACTTTTCGATTTCTTTCTGTCGTCCCCTTCCAGTGTTATATAATCCCTCCATGCCGGCTGTTTGTTTATTTTGTTTGTTAAATTTTACTCGCCACCACTATTCCTATCAGATAGTTGATATATTTTTTTCCTATAATTTAGTTTGGAACCAATGTTTTAAAATTAAAACCGTGCAATGATACATAAGAATATTAAAAAGACTTCACAAGGCATATTGGTGAAACATAAAGGAAATGTAAGAAAGAAAAATAACGAGGCGTAACAAATGGTATTGTTTTTAAAGCAATTTTATCTCCACCATTTAACAAGGTCGTGTCAAATGTCACATATGATATAACGGCTTTTTCTTTTTGTTAGTTCTACGATCAAAAGATTGAGCTTATCTATTTGAAGTCTTTAGTACCAGAAGAATATTAAAAAAACAAGGAAAAAAATCGGTAAGTTTTCACAAAAGACTCAAAAAGGTTTTTCAATGATCATTTCAAAGTATGTCAAAATTTGTCTATAAAATATTTTGATCATCGTATTTATAGACTTCAATTCACAATGAAAAAGATAATAATACACCTCTCTGCGGATTCCAAAGTTAGTTTATGACCACTCAAGATTGAAAGAAAGTGCATCAAAGTAGCAAAAATTGTATCATTCCATCAAAATACAACAAAAATTGATATTGTCTACACCAACCGAGCGTTGGATTCGAAATTTTTAAACGTTGTAACTCCGAACTCTGGACCGAACGTTTAGAAAACGGCATTCACTGAAACATTCAATGACAAGACAAACTTCAGAATTGTATGGAACTCAAATACCGCAAGCAGAGTTTATCACCAAACATTTGGTTTTATTCAACGGACGTTACATTCAATCTAAGTTTTCCTTCATTCTTCAATCAATATTCTTACATGTTTTTATATAAATTTGAAACAATTTCTAAATCACTTTTAAATATTTCTTCGGACAGGCGTGTATTTTTTTTGAACGTTTATGGACGACGCAGGTATGGGGAGCAATTCCTGGTGGAGCTAAACAGGCATCGCTACAAGCTTCCTACTTCGTTGACCTTCTATTTGTTGTTCTGTCTGAGAAATCGGAAGGCAGCCAAATTGTATCAACAATGCCGTGGCTTACATGGATCAGCAAGAACAAAAACACTTTTGAGCAGTAAATGACGAGACCAGAAGCTGTGGTGGTAGACTCTATCTCCAATGTTCATGCCTGGAATAACATAGGTGCGAAGTGTTAGGAATAATTCACGTCAGATTGACTTCTGTACAATTTGTTCTTGGAATAAAGCAGTGCCCGACATGCCGAGCTCAAGGTAGGTTGGATAGATCTGCTAAGTCAAGACAGTTCAGAAGACAGTTCAGATACTGCAAATGAGTTTGCGTTCTGAACAGTCAGCCGACCTTTCGACCTGAACTGAACAGCACCTCAGAACAGTGGTTCAGTGCTATCAGCTCTCCAACCGAGCTGAACTAAAGTCAGACAGATCAGATCAGTCCAGTCAGCGCAATTGTATTTGCGTTCTGGACTGATCACCGATCTGCTGACCTCGGCACTTCAGCGCAACTACGAAAGTTGGGCTTTCAGACGCTTCACCCGAGCAGAGCTCAGTAGGGCAGAGCTGTAGAACAACGAATGTCCTCAGCCAAACAGCAGAGTTCAACACAAAGCAGAGCTCAGCAAGACAACGATTTAGAACAACGAATGTTCTAAGCACAATAGCAGAGCTCATCACAAAGCATAGCTCAGCTTGGCAATAACCTCCACAGCTCAGCTGAGCAGAGATCCGAGGTGAGTCCAGGACTCTGTCCTTAACACGTATTGCTCCGGTATGATGTGCCTAACCGGATGGAACAATCGTCTCCCAGGATACAACGGAAGTCAGTTCAGACGAGGGGCACTGCAGCGTATGAACTCTAGGAACCAGTAAGATACCCTGAACTTCTCGGACTTGATGCAAAATATAGAAAGAGAAAGAGGAGAAGAGCACGTGTATGCAGAGGAGGAGAGGAGAATATTGGATTCTGAGTGAGTATGACCAGAGAGGTTAACTTAGCTATTATTTATAGGGAAAAATTTGATTAGGGTGGTTAATTGACAGTTTAACCACAGCAGTCGGATCAGATTGCCATCGTTAAATCAAATAACAGATAACCGCTTTTTAAATTTGAATTACCAATTTTTAAAATTAAATTACGGTTACATAACTGATTTTCCAAATTCGAATTACGGTTAAGCAATCGATTCTCAAATTTGAATTACGGTTAAGAAACCGACTTTCAAATTATTTTATCCCTACTTGGAGCATTAACTTCTCATTCACCCACTTCAATTTCTCCAACAATCTCCCACATGAATGGGAATTAATACAAATGTTTATGCAGACTCTACCGAGAAGTCAGACAAGAAAATGTTGCATCAGAAGAGGTAGCTTTTGGCTTTGAACCTTTCTTAGTGATATAATATCAGATCCACTAGGCTAATTAGTGAACTTAATGTCTTGAACTAACCGGCTTTTAGTGTGAACCTAGACAATAGTACTCACACAATATTTCATTTAACACCTTTTTTAGGTTCTCATGATTGTGTTCGTTTTGGCTATGAACCACATGGTTTCAGAAAGTGCGTTAGAGAACTTTGGCCTTACAAAATTCTCATAGAAGCTTCAAGCTGGAGCCTTTAAAGCAATGGAGTAATGTTGTTTTTTATTAAGTTTAGTACGACCCCTTTCAAGCGGCATCTGTGATCAATTTAAGATTCTATATGCTCGGATGCGTCCAATGCACCAAGGATGTATAGTTGTGCGCGGTAGTGTGGTTTTGCTGAGGGTCCTTTGTGTTGGAGAAATTGAAGTGGGTGAATGAAAAGTTAATGCTCCAAGTAGGGATAAAATAATTTGAAAGTCGGTTTCTTAACCGTAATTCGAATTTGGAAAATCAATTATGTAACCGTAATTTAATTTTGAAAATCGGTAATTCAAATTTGAAAAGTGGTTCTCTGTTATCTGATCTAACGGTGGCAATCTGATCCGACTGCTGTGGTTAAATTGTCAATTAACCACCCTAATCAAATTTTTTCCTATAAATAGTAGCTAGGTTAACCTCTCTAATCACACTCACACATAATCCAATATTCTCCTCTATTCTTCTGCATACACGTGCTCTTCTCCTCTTTCTCTTTCTATATTTTGCATCAAGTCTGAGAAGTTTAGGGCAACTTACAGGTTCGTAGAGTTCATACGTTGTAGTGTCGCTCGTCTGAACTGACTTCCGTTGTATCCTGGGAGACGATTGTTCCATCCGGTTGGGCACAACATACTGCAGCAATACATCTTAAGGACAGAGTCTTGGACTCACCTCGGATCTCTGATCAGCTGAGCTGTTGAGGTTATTGCCAAGCTGAGCTCTGCTATTGTGCTTAGAACATTCGTTGTTCTAAATCGTTGTCTTGCTGAGCTCTGCTTTGTGCTGAGCTCTGCTGTTTGGCTGAGGACATTCGTTGTTCTGCAGCTCTGCCGTGCTGAGCGCTGCACGTTTGAAGCGGCTGAAAGCCCAACTTTCGTAGTTGTGCTGAAGTGCCGAGGTCAGCAGATCGATGATCAGTCTAGAACGCAAATACAATTGCGATGACTGGACTGATCTGATCTGTCTGACTTTAGTTCAGCTCGGCTGGAGGGCTGATAGCACTGAACCACTGTTCTGAGGTGCTGTTCAGTCCAGGTCGGCTGACTGTTCAGAACGCAAACTCATTTACGGTATCTGAACTGTCTTGACTTAGCAGATCTATTCAACCTACCCTGAGCTCGGCAGGTCGGCCACTGCTTTATTCCAAGAGCAAATTGTACAGAAGTCAATCTGACATGAATTATTCCCAACAATTCTTAAGATGTATTCGTTTTGATTCTGTACCTATTCCTGTTTGTTTCTGATCTTACAGAAACCTGATGGAAAACGCAAGCTCTAGCTCGGTTCGAGATGCAGACGTAGACAGTTCTGCCCCAATGGCACCAAATGCTGGGGTGCCGAGACATGCTCCTTCTGCATAGGGTCCTGCAGTGGCCCAAGTGGAGAAACCTGAGAAGTTCAGTGGGAGCTTCTTCAAGCGTTGGCAGCAGAAGATGTTGTTCTTCTTGACTGCCATGGGGTTGGCTACCTTTCTGACCGAGGACCCACCTATGGTGGATCCGCTGGAGGACCAAACCTAGAATATGCAGAACAAACATTCTGTTGAAACATGGAACTTCAACAATTATGTTTGTTTGAGCCATATTCCGAGTTGTTTGGACAAATCCTTATATGGTTTGTACTGCACGTACAAAACCGCAAAATCTTTGCGGTAGGCTTTGGAAAAGAAATACCGTACGGAAGATTCCGGCACTAAGAAATTTATTGTCTGCTCCAGCAGAGAGATGTTCACGGAGTACCAGTCCGGAAACAACGAACAAATTTACATGGGGAACTTGGCCTCTTCAAAGATCGAAGGCGAGGGCCAATTTGTTCTGAAGCTCACCTCAGGGAAGCATCTGACTCTGCAGAATGTACTGCACGTCCCTGACATTCAGAAGAATTTAGTATCTGGATCTCTTCTAGTCATACATGGTTTTAGACTAGTGTTAGAATTCAATAAAGTTATTCTTTCGAAAAATGACATGTATTTGGGAAATGGGTACTTGTCGAATAGGATATTTAAATTGAATGTCATCACTATTGTACCCAAAAGAGATTTGCCCGCAGAGGCTAATAATAATGCTTCCTCTTCTGCTTACATGGTTGAGTCTTCTTGTTTATGGAATTTTTGTTTGAGACATGTTAATTATAAGTTATTACAACGTATGGTTAATCTTGACTTGTTGCCGAAATTAAATTTTGATAATAAAAATACCAAATATATGTTGAGCCGAAGATGGCAAAGGCGCCATTTCCTTCAATAGAAAGGAACGCTTAAATTCATACCGATGTGTGTGATTTAAAATTTATGCAAATGAGAGGTGGTAAAAAGTATTTCGTAACTTTTATCGACGATTGCACACGATACTGTTATGTGTATTTGCTAAGTAGCAAAGACGAGACACTTGATGCTTGTAAGGACTATAAAAATGAAGTTGAGAATCAACTTAGCAAACGAATTAAAGCAATTCGTAGTGATAGAGGTGGCGAATATGATACACCGTTTAATGAATTCTGTTCAGAACATGACATTATTCATCAAACGACTGCACCATATTCACCTTAATCGAATGGTATTGCTGAACGCAAAAACCGTACTCTAAAAAAGATGATGAATGCTATGTGGATAAGTTCGGGTTTACCTCAGAACTTGTGGGGGAAGCAATTCTCTCAGCCAACGTCATTTTAAATAGACCTCCATCTAAGAAGATGAATGAAATCACATACGAGCTTTGGAAAGGCCACAAGCCTAGTTACAAATACTTGAAAGTGTGAGGGTATCTCGCAAAGATTGTTGTATCTAAACCAAGACAAGTTAAAATCCGGCCTAAAACGGTTGACTGCATATTTATAGGATATGCGACCAACAGTAGTGCATATCGGTTCTTGGTGCACAAATCGGATATTCCGACATACATGAAAATGTTGTCATGGAGTCAAGAAATGCAGTGTTCTTTGAAGATG
Organism: Eustoma russellianum; assembly: GCA_036186865.1. NCBI lineage: Eukaryota > Viridiplantae > Streptophyta > Magnoliopsida > Gentianales > Gentianaceae > Eustoma > Eustoma russellianum. Next base: position 5,844,236 of record AP025047.1, on the reverse strand, counting down.
TCTTTCTGAGGAAAGACAAAAATCAAGAAGAAACAAGAATCGGTAAGCGAATGCGTGAGGCGACTCCTCAAGGCGATGAGGAGCTTCGTCAAAGCAAGCGTGCCAAAATGCCAACTTCGTTTGGATCGGACTTTCTAACCTATATGGTAGAAAATGAGCCAAGGAACTTTTCCGAGGCAATGTCAACTCCAGAAGCTCTATTTTGGAAAAAGGCAATTAATAGTGAGATAGACTCGATTATTCAAAATCACACTTGGGAGTTGGTTGACCTTCCACCTGGAAATAAATCACTTGGTTGCAAGTGGATTTTCAAGAAGAAACTGAAAGAGGATGGATCTATTGAAAAGTATAAAACCAGGCTGGTAACTAAAGGATATCGACAAAATGAAGGCTTTGACTTTTTTGACACCTACTCACCAGTAACTAGGATCACTTCTATAAGGGTGCTAGTTGCTATTGCTGCAGTCTATAACTTGGAAATCCATCAGATGGATGTGAAGTCTGCTTTTCTGAATGGTGAGTTGGATGAAGAAATCTATATGGAACAACCCGAAGGGTTTGTGGTTCCAGGACAAGAGTCTAAGGTTTGTAGACTCGTTAAATCATTGTACGGACTTAAGCAAGCGTCTAAACAGTGGCACTTGAAGTTTGATCAAGCTATGCTAGCTAATGGTTTCAAGATCAATGAGTGTGACAAGTCTGTCTACATTAAGAGCACACAGAATGCATATGTGATAGTATGTCTCTGTGTAGACGACATGTTAATCATGAGGAGTACTCGGGACATAATCTTAAACACAAAGAAAATGTTGACGAGAAACTTCGATATGAAGGATATGGGAGTTGCCAATGTTATTCTAGGAATTAAAATTTCTAGGATAACCGAGGGACTCGTACTGTCACAAACTCACTATATTGAGTCTGTTCTAAAACGGTTCAATATGGGTGATGTGAAACCAGTAAAGACTCCACTCGAATTAAATTTACACTTAAGGAAGAATCGAGGCGAGCCAGTAGCTCAATTGGAATATTCACAAGTAATTGAAAGTCTAATGTACATAACAAACTGTACAAGGCCAGGCTTAGCATGCTCACTAAACAAATTGAGCAGGTTTACAAGTAATCCAAGCGATGAACATTGGAATGCTCTGAATAGAGTTATCAGATACAATAAATCTTGGATTACACTACTCAAGATATCCAGCAGTATTGGAAGGCTATTGTGATGCCAACTGGATATCTGATAGTAAATATTCTAAGTCCAGCAGTGGATATTTATTCACGGTTGGTGGAGGTGTTGTGTCGTGAAAATCCACGAAGCAAACGTGCATAGCTCGTTCCACGATGGAAGCAGAGTTTATAGCACTTGATAAAGCCGGGGAAGAAGCTGAATGACTTCAAAATTTCGTGGAAGATGTGCCCTGCTGTCCTAAGCCAATTGCTCCTATCAGCATACACTGTGATAGTCAGTCGGCTATAGGACGAGCTTAAAACAACATCTATAATGGTAAGTCTCGGCACATGCGTCGGAGACACAACTCCATTAAGCAGTTGATCTCTAACGGCGTGATTTTTATTGATTATGTAAAATCAAAGGAGAATCTTAAGGATCCGCTTACAAAAGGCTTGCCAAGAGATCGGATGTTAATTTTGACAAACGGAATGGGACTAAAACCTATAATGCATGAATCTTTGTAACGGTAACCCAACCTTGTTGACTGGAGATCCCAGAATCTTGGTTCAATGGGACAACTAAGTTATAGAGTTCAGTGAGCACTTACCCATTCTGTTAAATAAAAGCGTTGTCTGCAGAGAAATGAAGGTAAGCTGAGGCTTTTAATGGTTTCTATATCTTGATATGTCAAGTGGGGTATGACATAATACTCTTGATAGGAAACACCTATGTAAGTGTGAAGAACCATGCCCTTGTGTTAGAAAAACACATATTTTTTCCGATGACCTTTAATGAAAATTGTGTCACACTGTCTCGATCAATTGCTACTAGCGCAACCAATTTAGCGAGTCATTTGGTTTTATTCTATTATACCCGCCATATTAAGTCGTACTAAACTTAATCATCATATGTACTGTCTTTGTCTTAAGTAATCAAATTCACATAATATTATTATCTCTTATTGCATCTTAATGAATTGATCAATCAGTTTCAAACATAGGTTTGCTAAAAAATTAAAGTGACAGATTTTACATCTTAATATGTTTATTCATATGGTTTAGCACATATAATGTTGGTTGAAAAAACATATATAAGAGTAATAATAAATCTGTGATATAAAATTTACATCACAAATATTTTGTAGAAATGATAAGACCAAGATTTATAAATTATGCAATACAAAAAAAATAATTTTCTTAATTACGAAAAACCATCAGTTTAATTGTCGGTTTGAAATTTTCCGGTTATAGCCAAAGCTAAACCGCCAGTTTCAGTTGAGGTTTAAAAAATTGTAAACTTTAATATAAACCTAATATTAAGGTTTAAGCTACTGTTTAGTCCCACTTTCGTTCTATTCTTTCCTGTTTTGGTTTAAAACCGGAAACAATCATGTCTATCAAGTAATGTACTTCCACTAATAGTGCGGACATTTCTAAATAAATGAAATTTTCCCTTTCAAAACAATCGTCTTATCATTGAAATACAGATTAAAAAGAAAAAGGACTCGTAAACATATAGTAAGAAAAATCAAATTCGATTCAACTTTCAATTAATAAAAATAGATTAAATGACGTGTATATGATAAATTGAGTGTATATCAGTAAACTAAGAATTTAAACCCTCGATTTGTATATTAGTTTATAACCACAATCAAATCAAAAGATTATCAGACGTTATAAGCTAAAAGTGGAAATTTCGTTACAAAAAGACAATAACAACCAAACATATTCAGTACATTTTAATGACAACAAAAATTATCGTTAGGGTTTGGAAAGAGTTAAACGAAAATGGAAAAAAACCGTAGCTCGATGCCATCATGAGGTCTTTCACCTTCTGATTACTTTTTTTTCTTTTTCTAAATAACTTGGCAGGTATTTACTTAATTTGAGTTTTTATTAAATTTAACATGATGAAGTTGAGCGTGTAGTTATATGTTTTTTTACAGTTAATATATACTTATTAGCCCCAAAACATACGTCAATTTTGACTTTTTAAATAATTTAAATTATTTAAATTACATTAGGTTGAAAAGTTAAAGTTGACACGTTAGGATAGAAGGAATACATTTTTCGGTTTTTATTTTTATTTACAAACCTTTCAACAATATTATAATTATCTATTCGTTATAGGTTTCGTTAATTTATTGCGTAAATTTTGCAAATATTCTATAGTTGCTCCAATAAATGTCTTGTCGAAAGGAAACAATTTACTCGGTTTGTCCAGTTGACTTTTCACTTTTAAGTATTTCTACGAAAATCATGCAACTTTTTAAATTTGTCTTCTAGCATCTCCTTTATAAACTAGGCAAACTTCGAATCTTGTGTAAAGTCTTTGGCTAATAAATTCTTATATAATGCTTTTCTAAAGTATCTTTCAAGCCATGACATACGCGCTGCGTATTATATATTTGTTAAAATAAACTATACACCTACTGTAGATTAATATGAAATATAATCCTTATATATCAAACTATGGAGTATTTCTTTAGAACACGTAAGACTGTTTAAGTTTTTTCCCTTTCCGTTTTTCTTTATTGATCGAGAACAAGTTGTCTAGGAAGAAGCTATCTTTCTTGGATGCTAAAAGTCATACTTTGACTCCGATGATCTATCGTCTCAACTTTAAAAGTTTCGTGAAAGATGTAAATTAGACTACTTAGCGGTTTTTTAGTTGAGAGACACCAAAAAGATATACTTGAGAATTGCTGCATTTTGTAATGAGGACTTTTGTAGGTATTGACAAGTATGAGTCATTGACCATTAGTTATTACCAAACATATGATGTCATTTATGACCATATCTAACTGAAAAAAAAATAAAAGCTGTCTATTTAGTTTTTAGCACGCGCAGTGACAACGGATGAGATCCTAGAAGGCTAAAAGTGATGTAAAATATGAGGACTTCAATCACGCGTCGCTACGTGTACAAAAGCAAATAGGTGATGCAATTTTTTTTAAAAAAAAAACTGTTTTTGTACACATGGCGACGCATGATTGAAGACTTCATATTCTACCTCACTTTTAGCTTCCTATGATCTCGTCTGCCGTGACAAAAGCTTAATGCCTAATTTTTAGCATAATACACTTTCTTTTCATTATTTTTCTTAAAAGGCAGTATATACATTGTGATGACCCAAAAAATAATTTTACATAGATGGCCAAAATATTATTTATTAAATAAATAGTATTTAATAAAAAGAAAGAAAACCCTAGTATCTAAAAGGCTGCAAAACAGCATCCTCCTTTCATTTTTATCAAATAAGCAAAACACGACATAACGTTTCATTTGCATAATGCGTAGACATAGACAATAGACTATAAAACATACCTAGTAATATTTTAACCATCATTAAAGTCTGAAGAGGATTAGAGGAATGAAAACAATACTTTTATATAAAAAAAATAGAGAGTTTGGTTCCAGTGAGACCCGCGACTCCATAATGCGCTAGACAACTTGTGTTAAAATAATTGATCGAGAGGAATCATTGAAACCCGGTACAATAAATTCAATACTTATCTCTGTGATAATCCGTATTTAACTGCAAATCCACGTTTTGTTAACAGCAATTTCAGATTAGTCTTCCAATTTAGAATCCTCGTGCTTGACAGATCAGTTCGTTTTGTCTATTGCATCTCTTTTTTCCTTTCCTTTCCTTTTTTTTTGCCTATATGAACTTTATTTTCTTTCTTTTTTTCTCTTTTTCTTGATGAAAATTAATGTTTGTATGTGATAACAAGACTTCTAAAACATGATGAAATTTTATGGTCCCGAATATCATGGTCTGTCTTTAGTCTATGTTATAATGCGATAAGCCCGACGTATAGGTCTAAAAATAGACCATGACTATACGTAATCTAATTTAGAAGATATAGTCTCGTCTAAAACGGTCTCCGATATGTACTAAGAAAAGGGGAAAAAAGTAACAAAGCCAAAAGCCAAGTATTGTTTATTATCAATGAATATGCCTTTTCAAAATGTAGCATAGTTTATAGGGGTTGAACTCAACCAGTAAGGGTCTCTGTCACACCCAGTCTCAAAGGTAGTGTAGGGATGTAAATCAGGTACCCAATGACCCGCTAGCATGAGCTTGGTCATACACACACAGTAGTCTGCATAAGGAGACTCTAGCACTGCAGACAAGCCTACAGGCCAAGGAAGCTCTCACACTATGCACTTGTTAGAAAGGGCTCTCTTGCATTTGACAAGAATTGAACCTCTGATCTCCCTTTTTGAGAACTCCTGCACGGAATCAGTTGGGCTATGTCCTGGGGACAACATAGTTTCTAAAGGATACCGGCTTTCATCCCCCCAAAAAAAACCAAAAAAGAAAGAAAAACAAAGTAAAAAAGACAATCAAAGAATTCTCAATATTGTCTATAGTGAATGCATACGATTTTCTAAAATGTATCATAGCTTTTAAAAGCTCTGATCTGTTTTGGTCAAAGAAAAAGAAAAACGACGAGTAAGTTAGTCCCAAGATATTGTCAATCATGAATGAATGAGATTTTATACAAATTACAAAAAGAACGGCAAGTAAACAAATCTCTGGATATTTTCCATTATCAATAAATTTGACTTTGGAGTTTGGACAAAGAAAAAAGGAACGAAGTTAACAAGAAACAAGATATCAACAAATATGACTTTGGACAATGATCAAAAAGACGACAAGTCTCAAGTCTCTATATGCCTTTTGACAAAGAAAAATTAGACAAGTAAATACGTTCCAGAATGTAGCATTTTTTTCTTAACAGATCCGGTGTTTTTTTTTTTTTTTTG
>AP025047.1:5584554-5834554 GCA_036186865.1 Eustoma russellianum | reverse complement strand
GCACCAGAAGCTCACCGAACATTCGGTTAGCCAGGATTTGAGGTTTGTATCAACTTTAGCCTGGCCGAACCCTAAAATGGTTAGGCCGAATATTTGGGATGGACATTTCCGGCACCTAAGATTCAGATCTCAAATACGTGTGATTCAAGATGTTTTGAAATCCTCATTCTGAGTTTGATAACTTTGATTTTTGAAGAAAAGTCAAGATATGGCCCTACAAGGGTGCAAATAATGTATCGAGATGCATGTAAGTGATATAGACGATGTATAATTAGATATTATGTCCCTCCAAGTTAAGTGCTATGTTAAGAGCTAGGATGCTTTGAACAAGTATATAAACATGATATTATGATTGTTTGTTTCATGATCCTGACATGTCATGACTTATTAAGATGATACATGATACTTCTATGATTCACGAACTATGATCCTTATAACTTTTGACATGCGCATAAGAATATAATGCGATCGGTTGCGATGCATGGTATGTGAGGAAGCTGTCAATTGATGATACACCCACGATTAATAGCAAGTCATGTTATAATGATTAAATAACTTTAATTGAACCAATGATATGATGTTATGGCATGATTAAAGATGCAATGACATGATAAAATTGCATAATAAGGGATGACCTAGTTTTCAAGATGTTTATGACATTGATCTAAGTATATGATTGTATAAACCTTTCTTTGTACCTTGTTCCGGGTTGTTAGAAGGACGATAGGAATGAGATATCGATATGATGATTTTTTTCTACTGAGCATGCAGGAGTTCATCACGTATATTGTTTATCTTTTTTAGATGATTATGGTTTTGGTTTATGATCTCTATTGTTGGTTATTGAAGACTCTTTCTGGTTGATAGTTGAATTGGTTTTCATGAAATTTGTTTTGATGTATGGAATATTTAGGAATTTCATCATTTTTGGCTCCTCTCTTGCACGGAAATTTTTCCGATCGATATATATATATATATATTTTTTTTTTTGATGAAAGACGGGCGGTACCGTCCAGTTGTTTTATTAATGAATATTGCCCTCACTTGTGGCGGAGGAATACCGTGGTTACAATCATTGTTCTAACTACTGTGGGAGACTCTCCCAGAGTGATGAGAAGATAGCAAATGTAAAATGCAGCTAATGAATAAAGGAAAGTATAGCAAAAACATAACACACAAACTAAGTTTATAGATACAGAAAAAAAAAGAGAATATGATGTAGATATTGGATCTCGCTTGTGTACTGCCATATATTGAGCGTGCAATGCCCAATTCCATAGCTATCCGCAATCGCATGAGCTCCCGTCATCAGTGAAATTCCAAGAAAACACCAAGAGGAAAAGATGAGAATAATGTTGTGACTGCAACTTGTAATTGAAAGAGGAAAATGTAAGCACGTACCGCCGTTGCCCGCATTCAGTCGAAATACGGGCAACCTTAAATGATTTATAGCCAAACGTAAGCAATGCTGTTCGAAGCCGTTGAACACATCTTCCGTCATATGCTCCTCATTGTCATGAAAAATTAACACGTTAAACATACCAATATTGCTATAAGCTGGAATAGTTGTAAAAAGCCAACGAAACAAAAACATACCAACGTTGCCTATGTCATAATATGACATAGGCAACCCTGAGCAAAGTGCGCCAACCCATTGGGAGACCTTATGTTCCAAGCCTTAAATTTGGGACAGCAGCATCCATCCTTATCGCCCCCCGTACCTCACATGGCAATGAAGCTAGAGTTGTGAATAACATAACCCCTGCTGCTTGATGTCCATAATATGCCAACGCGTGTGCCACAGTATTTGCCTCACGATAACAATGCTGAATAGATGATCCATTAAGACGCATAAACTGCCGCGTACGATTTAGCACTGCAGCATATGATCCTGTAAGCCGCTGTGGATTGAGCAAGTGTTGCACCAGAACTTTACAATCCGTTTCTAACAACAATGCTGCATGATATCGTGCATAATATATTAAAGCAAGCTGCAATGCAAGAAGTTCAGCTTGCAATGGTGATGATGCAGGTAGCCGAAAACAAATGGCTGAGACCAATATGCCGTCATGATTGCGTAATATTGCTCCACCAGCAGCAGAGACATTATTAACTGCAGCATCAATATTCAATTTTAACTTTCCTGTTGGTGGTTGCATCCACCGTATTATCTGATATCGTCTTTGCCGGATAGGTGGTGAAAACGAAAGTGATACTAAATGGGGCACCCTTTGCGAAAACTTGCGGTCAGATATAGAGCCACACCACGCATATACCTGCGCCCGTAACCGTTCGAACAATCTAGCGGGAGAGAAACGCTCATCACCAAACCTACACCGTGCATACTCCTTCCATGTAAGCCAAACCATGAAGGATGGGACAATAACACGCAACTGCCCTAACATCGTATTCTGTGAGGCAGATCTCCACCACGTCATTAAATATTGGCCCAGGAATAAAGAATTAGGCAAAGGGCCCGAGAATATTATTGATATTTCCTGCCATATGGGCTTAATTAACTGACACTGTAAAAAGCTGTGATTAATCGTTTCTGAAGAGCTTTTGCAAAAGACACATTGAGATGGAAAGATCTGTTGCCAACAGCGAAGATTGTCTGAGATCGGCAATGCATGTCTCCATAAACGCCATAAAAACAGTCTGCCATCCAATGGCAAAGTGGGCCACCAAATAAATTTTGAAAGCGGGTAAGATTCAGCTGCAGAGAGCACAGCATAAATGGATTTAAGAGAAAATTGTCCCAGACTATCTGGCAGCCAAATGTGACCCTCTGCTGTATCCTGAACATGCTCCAACATGAAGGCATTAATACGACATATCCGCTTCCAGATTGGAGAATCATAAATTTGAGCAGTAATAGAACTTCTTTGACCATACTTACTCCTGCTATACTCAGCCCACAAGGAAGTAGAATGATAATAACGCCACCATAATCTGCCATCATATGAAGTTTGCAAATGTTGCAAACTCCGAATATCCATCCCTCCAGTTTCCTTCGGACGACAAATAAGATCCCACGATTGCCAGCGATGCCTCCCATTCCACAAGAAATTCGCCATTTTCCTGCTAAGTACCGATATCACACTTTTTGGCAAAGTGGAGCTTGCCATTAAGTGTGCTGGGATAGAACATATCACATGACGCAGCAAAATAACCCTCCCCGCCATGCTAAGCAATTTGGATGACCAAGAATTCAAATAACTGTCAACATGTGATATTAGATTAGAACAATATGATGCTCTATTAATACCTTTATATAAGTAAGAGCCCAAGTATCGGATAGGGAGATTTGCTAGACGCATCCCCAATGCTTGAGAAACTTGCGTTGATGAAAGAGAATCCCCAATAACTACTTGACTTTTATGAAAATTAACAAGCTGTCCCGATGCACGCTGATAAGAGTCCAAGAAACTGCGAAAACTGTTTAAATTACGCAAGTCCCCATTCAGAAAGACAAGAAGATCATCCGCAAATCCTAAATGAGAAATACAAGGAGAACGACCAGTGCTAAATCCTCTGATCTTTCTTTCTGCCATAAGAACATTAATCCCGCGAGAGAATCCTTCAGATGCCAGTATGAATAGGATAGGAGAAAGTGGATCTCCCTGCTTAACACCACGTGAGATAGGGAAAAACCCAGCCGGCTTACCGTTAATTAATATAGAGCATCGCGTAGCAGCCAAGTTATTCACTAACATCCGTATTAACCGATCTTTAAAACCCATTTTTGTCATGATAGAAGATAAATACTTCCAGCTCACCCTATCAAACGCCTTGGCCATATCGAGCTTGACCAGTACATGACCGCCGTGTGTACGTTTATCCAGTATGTGTACCATTTCTTGTGCCAATAAGACCTGTTCAGTTATGTCCCTGCCCTTCATAAAGCCTGCTTGATTTGGTGAAATTAATTTTGGCAGAACAACAGAGAATCGAGATGCCATGATTCGAGTGATCACTTTAGCAAGAAAATTAGTCAAACAAATCGGCCGAAATTCAGAAAAATTCACTGGATTGGCAACCTTTGGGATCAATATTATTAAGGCTGCGGCAAGGCTTGCAGGTGGCCGAACTCCTATAAAAAATTCCTGGACTGCTTTATGGACATCAGCAGAAATGAGAGACCAAAAATGTCTATAAAACGAACCTGAGAAACCGTCTGGCCCAGCAGCGCTTGATGGACTAAGATCCCAAACTGCCTCTTTGACCTCATGAATCGTTGGCAGCTGCAACAAACTATTATTATCAGCTTCTGTTAAAATTGATGGAACATACCGCAAAATATCATCATATCCCTCCGTGGGCTCAGATGTAAATAATTTCTGGAAATAGAGTACTGCTTCGGCTTCAAGGCCACTTTGGCTGACAATTTCAGTCCCATCTTCCTTAACAATGCGTATGATTTTTTGCCTCCTCCTGCGCTCCTTGACTAACTGATGAAAATATTTTGTATTTGCGTCACCTTCCCTCAGCCATTTAATATTCGCCTTTTGTTTCCAAAACATCAACTCCCGTGACTGTGTTAAACGCAGCTGTGCTATGGCTAAATGATAGTTTTGGCGTGTTGTATCGGAGGGAGACAAATCAAATAAGCGCTCACATCGCGTAACTTCCACTTCTGAAGCTTGAACCGCATCAAAAATATTCCCAAAGACGTCCTTATTCCACCGTGTGATACATGTTTTCAACTTCTTTAATTTATCATAAAAGCCACGCATTCCACCAATTGTCGGAAAAGATTGCCAATGATGAGTGACATAAGAATGGAAGTCCGGATGTGTCTCCCACGCATCTAAGTAACGAAATGCTGCTGGGGCAGTGGAAGGTGTGGCACGACACTCAAGATATAAAGGAGCATGATCAGACGACGCACGATTCAAATGTTGATAAGAAACAGTGTCAAACAAGTCAAAGAATGCAGACGAACATAAATATCGATCAAGACGCCTACTGACCCTTCCTAAACCTCTTCCATCTGACCAGGTAAACAAGGAGCCATGAAAGTCAATAGATTGGAGAGAGCATTGAGAAACCACCTCATTGAAATCCTGTAGTGTTCGCAACGCTGGTCTGGCACGTCCACTATGCTCATGCAACGATAGGAAAGTGTTGAAATCACCCCCAATAAGCCAAGGTGTATTTAATTGAGCATAGAATGAGATTAAGTCAGCCCACAGTGGCCGGCGCGTAGCTACTGTATGTTGTGCATATACCATTGTAAACCAAAAGAATGCTCCTGTTGAGTTCCATGTGAACTGCATGGAATGATTCTGAACTCCATGTCTCTGAGACTGCAATCCCACAAAAGATTGATTCCAGAAGACCCATATTGTATTAGCAGCAACTGACTCTGCATGTGGAAACCCTAGCTGTAGCCTGTAGAAAATCAACTCAGAAGGGCGCAATTTGGGCTCTATTACTACCAAGATATGAAAGCTATAGCGACGATGTAATGTAATCAACCGAGTTAGTGACGTTCGAATTCCACGTACATTCCATGTAAGAATCCTCATTGATTAGATAAGATATCAAATGAGTTTGAGAGGGCTGCACGCGACCTGGTTATTGGAGGAGAAAACGCTTCATGCTCACGGACACGTCTCCGTAAAAGCCTAGGTGGCACAAGGAAATCGTGGGGCTGTTCGATTTGTGATGAAGGTGAATGCTCCATGGAATCGCTTTCAGTTACCTGCTTACGAGTCTCATCCACCACCACTGATTCAACCATATCACAAACATACTGCATAAAGCCTTCTTGTGTGGAAACATCATGCAATAAACAATGCTGGTTCCCTGCTTCATTATCCGATAATGACACATATTGAGGCATGGCAGGCAAATCTCCAAGAATACTGTCATCAATACTTTTTAGACGAGACATATCCTGTACATTAGAAACATAATCCTTCGTTAATATATCTGGAGATGGAGCTGGTGAATTTATCACCTCAACAACTGGATTCTTCAAAGGCGTAGGCATTGAATCAGGATTAGTCTGTTTTGCCTGTGGCTTCTTAGGCGTCCAACGGGCGTCGGGCTTCTTCACCATACGAGGTAAGTCCTGGGGAATAGCCTGAGGGAGAGCCGACGACCCCTCTCCACCACAAGTATCTTTTGTATGGCCAAGACGAGAGCATAAACCACAATATTTTGGGAGATCCTCATAGACCACTGATTGCGTAATACAACGCTTTGAGAGCTGTATGTAGACCCTTTCTGGCAAATCTTTTGAGACGTCAATTTCAACACATAATCTTGCTACTGAGGGACGCAGCTGTTGCGACGTAGCATTATCCAACTTCATAGGAGTGCCAATCATTTTTCCAATTTGAAAAAGTGCATCCTTTCGCTGAAAATGGAGCGGCAGTCCTGGGAACGAAAGCCACACAGGAACAATGGGAACATCCACTTGTGGATCATATTCTGGGGTCCATTTTGTCACGCGCATATACTTTCCAGCAATTGTCCAACTGCGACGTGCAAAACATCTAAGATAGTCTTGTTCATGAGTGAAGTGCATAACAATGTGAGTGGAGTCTAGCAACGCAACACGCACAACACTATGAAATCCAATCCGATCAATGCTGGAGCGAATGGTTGGCAAAGGAGGCCTTCCATACCAAAAGGAACCAACCAATGAAAACTTGTAGGGTTCTGATAATGCCGCAACCTCGTCGTCCGTAAATGATATCATTGGACTACCCTTGTAACGCTGGATGAGTTTATCAGCAATCGGCGGTGCGGCATCATTCTTGAAAAGCGATGCATAAGTGGGCTGGGGCACAGCCGGCATCGATGGCGTGAGATCAGGAGCCACCATATTGGCGATCAATGCCAATACACATAGAAAAACGAACAGAGATCAACGGAAAATAAACTGAAAACAAGCAGAGGGACAACCGATGGGTGTGGACGACATGGCCGATGAAATGCCAGGATTATATATATATATATATATATATATATATATATATATATATATATATATATATATATATATATGCAAAAGATCTAATAATGAAAGAGGACAATATTTTAAAATTTTAAAATTCGTTTTGTAATCTTTGATATTAACACATCTACAACTAGTGCAATTAAATTGACGCTAAAAAAGGAACTAAGAAAGTCGTTTATGGACCAAAGTACGTAAACATTTTTACTAACAAAAAGAAAATAGCAAAACAAGGTCTAATTTGTAATTTCCCAATTCTTAAGAACGAGAGAGGATAGAAGAGAAAAGGGCGTTAAAAGGCCCTCCACGTACATTAACCTTCCGCATTTGTGCAGGATCTGAAGAAAGACAGGATCGTTTCGCGATCTGATGTACGCAGGTTTATCCTGCACTTTTTTCCAATAGGCTGTTTGCGCTGCTCGAACCTGTATTTGTGCAGGGTCGGGGATCGCGCATCCTTATCCTACACATTTTTTATAAGAGATTGTTTCTGCAGCTCAAACCCTTGATGTCACAAAACAGTTACCTTACCAATTGGTTCAAGACCCGTCAAGAAAAAAAAAGAAAAACTTAATACGAAAGGATAGATGCAGACACTGAACACCTACTACATCCCTACCCGCCAGAAAACGGCACGGCAAAGCAGTAAATATGTAGCCGCTGTCTTGACCACACACGTCGTGAAGGGTTGGGATCTTCTAACCCCCACTTTCCTCACCCTTTGTGACCACGCGACATGTGGTAGCAAGGGGGGATGGTGAGCCTAAATGAGGGTCACCCTCTAAAAGAATTATGTGGCAAAGAATATAATTTCATTCACAAGAGTATACAGCATTTACACTTGAGTATATAGACTACCCTCTAGCTAGGGTTTTCGGTTACATGCTAGTACATCCAAGATAGAGATTACAACAAGTATTGGTTAGGATAGGTTGTTATTATAGCAACAATTTGTAACAACAAGATAAACTAGAGTTGGCTAGAGTTTGGCAACTGAAGGCTGTTTTGCACACGTCAATGTACACGGCTGGCACACACGTGAGTCTTCAGGACTCCTTTACACGCCCCTGCAAGATGGCGGTGCCATTGGAAACGCCAATCTTGGACCGTAGAGAAGCAAACCGTTCTTTAGAAAGGGGTTTTGTAAGCACGTCCGCAAGTTCATGCAGTGTCGAAACATGTGAGACAGTAAGCGCCCTCGTAGTGACTTTCTCACGAACAAAATGATAATCAAGGGCAATGTGCTTCATGCGACTATGGAAAACCGGATTGGCACACAAATACGTAGCTCCCAGGTTATCGGAGTAAATAGTGGATGGTTGAACAAGAGAGATACCAAGTTCATGCATGAGATTAGCAACCCACGTAACTTCTGAAGCAGCAGAGGCGACGGACCTGTATCCGGCCTCAGTGGAGGACCGCGCAATGGTTCGTTGCTTTTTAGAACACCAGGAAATAGGATTGTCACCGAGAAATATAATAAAAGCAGTAGTAGAATGATAAGTGTCACGATCACCTGTCCAATCAGCGTCAGAAAAGACTCGAAGACGAAACGGTTGATGACGGCGAAGTAGAATGCCGTGATTAATGGTGTGTTTAAGGTAACGAAGAACACGCTTAGCAGCAGTCCAATGGGTCTGCGTAGGTGCATGCATGAACTGAGCTAACTTGTTGACTGCGAAAGAAATATCTGGCCTTGTGAGTTGAAGATACTGAAAAGCACCAATAAGACTTAGGTACTGCGTGGAAGCGGCAGGGGGAGAACCATCGTCGAGTACCAGCCGCGTGCTGGAAGACATTGCTTTTATGCCTGCTAAATTAAACTTATCCAGTAAATCACGAATATATTTATGTTGAGACAGGTAGAGTCCATCAGCAGTGAATACAGCCTCAACACCCAAGAAATAATTTAAGGGACCAAGATCCTTAAGAGAGAACCGGGCACCCAAAGCATCAACAAACTTACGAATAGACGTAGAACAGTTCCCTGTGACAAGCAAGTCATCAACATAGACTAGGAAATAAATAATAGTGTCATTGCAGCGATAGATAAACAATGAGGTGTGAGACTTGGAGTTGTAAAAACCATAATGTAAGAGAAAGACTTTCAACTCAGTGTACCAAGCCCGAGGAGCTTGCTTGAGACCATACAAGGAACGTTTTAAATGACACACGTGCGAAGGGGAAGTCGCATCAATAAACCCCGGGGGGTTGGGCCATATAAACATCTTCTGTTAGGTGTCCATTTAGAAAAGCATTATTAACATCAAGATGCGAAATAGACCACCCGTGAAATAAGGCGATAGACAAGACGACGCGAACCGTAGTGGGCTTAACAACCAGGCTAAAGGTATCATGATAGTCAATACCATGACGCTGATGAAAACCTTTTGCAACCAGACGGGCTTTGTAACGAGACACAGAGCCGTCAGGGTTGCGTTTAATACGAAACACCCATTTGCACCCCACAACGGTATGTCCGGGTGGAGGCGGAACAAGAACCCAAGTACCATTTCGACGAAGCGCAGCAAGCTCGTCATCCATCGCAGCACACCATTTGGGATCACGAAGGGCTTGTTTTACTGTGGTAGGTTCAAGGGTTAGAGGAAGAGGGTGTTTAGTGATATGATTTAAAGTGACATAGTCAGGGAATTGCTTGGGACGAAAGATGTTGTTACGGGATCATGTGATCATAGAGGGGCCCGGAGGGGGGGACGACTGGGATGGAACTGGAAGGGGAATGGGCTCAGGACATGAGGGCGGGCAGACGCAGGAGGGGGAGGGGAAAAATCAGGCGGACTGGGGGGTGGGGCCGAAACAACAGAAAGTGGAGGAGATAAAGAAGGGTACCTGGGGGAGGCAGCGGGAGCTCCGGGCGAAGGGGCAGCAGGAGCCAAAGGTGGTGCCGAAAGGACTGCAGCTGACGGAAGGAAGGCAGCCAAGGCAGGAGAAGCAAACCAGGCAGATGCTGTGGAAATGGACGAAGATGGTGAGGATAACGTGGCACAAGGAAAGGTGTGCTCCACAAATTGAACGTGCCGAAAAATGCAGAAGAGACAACCCAGTTTCAACAACGTGACGGTGTTTGCGTTCAGCAGAGCCAATGTGTTCGGGTGTGTAAGGGGGTGAGACCAGGTGCTGTATCCCCTCAGACTCAAAAAACCCTTTAAGACTTTTGTATTCAGTGCCCCCATCAGTGTATAACGTGACAATAAAACGATGGAAAAATTTTTCAACCATGCGCTTAAATTTGGGAAAAATAGCAAACACTTCACTTTTGTGCGACATGGGGAACAACCATACATAGTGTAATAATCAATAAAAAGAACATAATAACGATATCCATCAACAGATTCAACAGGGGAAGGTCCCCATACATCGGAATAGATCAAATCAAGTGGTCCACGACTCTCGACAGAAGTACGATGAAAAGGCAATTTGTGACTTTTATTGCTAAGACAAGACGCACAAGTAAACTTATCAAAAGTAGTGCTAGACGAAACTGAAATGTCTTTATTTTGTTTGAGAAATTGAAACACACGAGATGAGGGATGGCCAAGACGATGATGCCAGTTTGCCACATCCGATTTAGAACTAGCGAAAAGTTGCTTGGAGGGAGAGGTGGACGCATAGCTGAGGAAGTTGGCGCAGGCAGGAGAGAAGACGGCGGGGCTGAGGAGACTGGCGAAGGCAGGAGATTCCATTCATACACATCACCCTTGGTCCGCCCGTGAGCAAGCTGCGCCTCCGTTGTGAGATCCTTCACAACAAACGAAAACGGAAAAAATTCAATAGAAGTGTTGTTGTGTTGACAAAATTTAGAAACCGAAATTAAGTTCTTCGTAAGTTACGGCACATGTAAAACATTAGACAAAACAAAAGGTTTAGGAGAAGAAGAGATGATAGAGGAACCAGTGTTTGTAATGTGAAGGCCGGAACCATCTCCTAAAAGAACATCGTCTGGACCCTCATAGGACTGATGATGGGAGAGTGGACTGAGGTCATTGGTGACATAGTGGGACGCCCCAGAGTCTAGGATCCAGTTTTGCTTCCTCATCCCTGAGGTGGTGTGATGGAGTTCGGGCTGCTGCTGTTGCAAAGACCGCTTGAGTGAATAGCACTGACGAGCAGTGTAACCACGTTTCTGACAATATCGACAGGTTACTCTATTCTGTGGTGAGCGCGAGGAGCGGGCATTGGAGTTGGCCGCAGATGAGCCGCCGCTGGGATGTGCCGTCTGACCACCAGGAAATGACTTATACAAACCGGGACCAGGTCGGCCACGGCACCCTCCATGAGAACCGTTTTGATTTGTACCACGGCCAGATTTTGTTTGAGTAGCATTAACGGTTATCATATTTCTATTACGAGACTCTTCACGTTTGAGAAAGGCTTCATGCTCTACTAGCTTGTCATGAAGTTCTTCAAACGAGATAGGAGTGTCACGAGCGCGGATGGCAGCAGCAATGTCACGAAAGCTGCTCCCAAGGCCATTGAGGGCGAAAATGGCCAGATCGTCATCACTTAGATGAGTGTCAACAAGGGCCAACTCATCTGCAACACTTCGGATTATCTGAAGATAATCAGCAACCGACTGAGAATCACACGTAATGTTTGTGAGTTTCTCCTTAAGATTCATTATACGAGAACGTGACTTGTTCGCGTACAACTTATGGAGACGAGACCATGCATCCCGTGATGACGAGGACGTGGTAATAAGCGGAACCACGCCTTCAGAGACTGACGCAAGTATGGCGTGAAGTAACATCTTGTCTTGCCGCACCCAGATAGCGTGATCTGGATTTGGTTGTGTCACTCCGTCTTTGTCCAGTGTTTGTTTAGAGGGACATGGCACAGTGCCATCAAGGAATCCCATGAGATCATAACCAAACAACAAGGCATCAAACTGAGCTTTCCAGGAAGGAAAGTTGCTTTTGTTCAGCTTAATTGGAAGCTGTGCGGCAACATTGATAGCAATGACTCCATCAAGGGAGCCATGTTTGGTGGTGGAGGAATCAGCCATTGGAGGGAAGAAGATTATTCATTGGAGACGTTAAGGCTCTGATACCATAAAAGAATTATGTGGCAAAGAATATAATTTCATTCACAAGAGTATACAGCATTTACACTTGAGTATATAAACTACCCTCTAGCTAGGGTTTTCGGTTACATGCTAGTACATCCAAGATAGAGATTACAACAAGTATTGGTTAGGATAGGTTGTTATGATAGCAACAATTTGTAACAACAAGATAAACTAGAGTTGGCTAGAGTTTGGCAACTGAAGGCTGTTTTGCACACGGCAATGTACACGGCTGGCACACACGTGAGTCTTCAGGACTCCTTTACACCCTCATCTAGCCTCACCGCCTCTCTTGTTGCCACGTGCCGCGCGGTCACGCGTCACCGCACCCCTTTGCGGTGAGGAGATCCTATCCTCGTCGTGAATGGGCTGTAGTCTACAGTTATTCTTGGACAAGCCCGGGAGAATCCGGGTTCAGATCTTCTCACCGTCACTCCCTCACCGCACGCGTCACCGCATGACACATGCCAGCAGGGGAGGTGGTGAGGCTGGATGAGTATAACTGTTGCCACGTGTCGCGTTATGGGGAGCACGGTGAGTCACCACGAGGTGAGGGGATCCCATCCGGGAGAATCCCTGGGTATAACTTCTGAAACCAAAACTCTAACCATATTCGTTTGATATGAGGTGAGACAAGTGTGGACTATTCAATTTTGGTTACGGAGTAAATGTAGCTGATGAACGGTTATTCACATGGTCCACCATTGGACTAACTGAACGGGCTTATGTTCTATGGTCTGTCTTTTTTCCACGTGGTCTGCCATTTTTTCCTTGGCCATGGTCTGTTTTTTCCCCTTGTTATACTTGTCCATCACTGGACATAACTGTCTTTTTTGAGACCAAAGTCTAACCATATTGTAGTATAAAAGTGAAATCCCTCCTCGCGAAACTCCTACTGCCTCAGTCATCATGGAGAAGGTAAGTCAGGAGTCAAGGTGCTCCGTACAAACTAGATATTCGACCTAACAACACTGGAGCAAAGTCTAACCATATTCGTGTGATTTGGGATGAGGCACATGTGGAGCCTTGGATTTTGGTTTAGGAGTAAATTTGGTTGACAAACAGTTATTGACGCGGTCTACCACTGGACTAACTGAACAGGGCTTGTGTTATGTGGTCCGTCTTTTTTCCACGTGGTCTGCCATTTTTTTTTCCTTGGTCGTGGTCTGTGTTTTTTAATCCTTGGTTATAAATGTCGATCACTGAACATAACAGTCCTTTTTCCATGTGTTCTGCCCTTTTTTCCCTTGGCCGTGACCTGTCTTTTTTGACATATACACACTAAAGTGAAAATTTAGGGTGTGAAGTTTGAAAATTGAGGAATGTAATGATGTATATTATGATGTTGGTGGCTGTCAAGGTGCATGAAAAACGAAGCTACAGCTTCTGTTTTTGTAGACGGGATCTGCCGCATCAAACACTGTTTTGTCTAAGTGATCCTTATTACTTTTCACTAATTTTAAAAATTATACTTTTTCCGAATAATTCGAATTTCTTGGATTATATTTTTGAGAGCTAAAATGTATTTTATCTCAAGAGGAAAGTCTCATTTTATAGGGAATGAGGAGTAAAGACAGGCCTAAAGTGACTTGAGATGAGCGGATTAGACATGACCTACTAGACTTGCAACTCTCTAAGTACATGGACTGAGATAGAAGTTCATGAATGCAGAAGATTAAAGTTAACGGAGTTTAGGCAGGATGTAGAGGCACCTTAGAGTATATTAGTCAAACTCTATTTTTTTAGGATAGAGTTATTGTTTGCATGCTTCTCACCCTTCCCATACCAAAACAATAGCTTTTGATACCGTTAAGATATACTAAATATGTGTTTGTCTCCATAAAAATAGGAAGGGCAACAAAGGCTGAAGGAAAGGAGCAGATCAAATGAACATGCAACAATTCTTTCATGGCAAGATTACAAGGACATGCCCTTCACCCATTGTGTAAGTCCTTAATCAATAAAGCGTGACAAAGCTAGCCACCAGTTATTCATTTAGTATCAAAATCAACTTGAAAGGAAAGTTGAGAAACCCAGAAATATTTAATCAATTCCATATGCATAGGTAATAGATTCGGGGTCTCACTGGAAGCAAACTCTCTATCCCTTAGGATGGAGGTATTGTTTGTCTGCCTCTTACCCTCCCTAGACCCTAGCGATAGCTTTTGCTGCCATTGGAATATACTGGATATGATTGTTGTTGTTATTGTATATGCATAGGTAATAGATGAAACACTTAGGTTAGCAGGTATTGCAATTTGATTGATGAGAGAAGCCAAAGAGAACGTTCAATATAAATGTACTTTCCCTTGCACTGATTTTTCCATTACCAACCAGGGTACACTGGTCATGCTGCTTCCTTCACCTTGGAATGCTCTTCTGCAGATTATGCTCTCACTTTCAATCCTTGGAATGCTCTTCTGCATACTTTAATTTCTTTGTTTCAGAAGTTACTGCAATCTTCTACTGTAAATTCAGGAGAAGAGAAACTGGAAAAACAGTCCATTTTTTGCTCCCTTTTGGTGGAGGAGCTCGCTGTTGTCATGTGTCAAAGACGTCATGCAAATGCACCTGTTAGACGGTACAAGACAATAAATGAGGTGCATGCCAAACGTGGGAGAGGAAGACCAAAGAAGACATGGAGGGAGACAATAAGGAAGGGTATGACTTCTATGACAAATGAGCAACATATGGTCAGTGATATAATACAATTGAGACAGATGAAAAATTTCCTAATCCTTAACACCATCAATTTGGATCAGGTTTAAGACTCAAGTATAATGTTGGCAACCACCAGCCAGGTAAATGATGATTGTTTTATAGTGACAGTCGTGACGAACAATATCATCTACCAAAATATGGCTCAAAAAGGAAAACAGAAAACATATAATTTCTTGACAGGAAATGGTTTCCATAAAGGTTTGTTTCCCAAATCAATCTTTTGGATATTAGAAAGCACATATAAACACCATCCACTCATTAAAATTAACTTGTAACAAGAAAACTTGCTTCTTTTTATAGGACATAAGACTATCTTGAAAACAAGCCCAAAACATAATCATTTTTATTTAAGAGAATACGAAAGAGAAAGAAAGACAAAGAATAAATATTAATCAAAGCCAACAAGGTCTCATATGTAAGACCTTCCAAACCATACAAGGAAGGATTGGTTCTAGTATACCTCCATGTATTTTTCACTGGTACATATTCCTATTATTGTACTATCTATGCAGGTGCATACAGAGCCGGGGGTTTCATTAGAATCACACTCTTTATCTCTTGGGATGGAGGTATTGTTTGTCTGCCTCTTACCTTCCCCAGACCTTAGCGATATCTTTTGCTGTCGTTGGGATATACTGGTATGATTGTTGTTGTTGTTATACATCCATGCACTTGTACAATGTCCGAAAGAGACCCTTGATCCATGTACTCGAGGGCTATGCTTATTTGCCTAGAATGTGGAGCGTAGAACGCTCCATAGAACTCCACAAGACCTGGATGATACAGTGCTTCATATAATGTCATTTCATTAAGAAGCTGCTGCCTTTTATCCTGATTTAGAAACACTAGAGCTGTTGAAGACTTGAGAAGATTTCCCCTCCCACGTGGGTGCGGATGGGAGAGGGGCAACTTGGCAGTCAAATGCACCATATTAAGTGTCCAGGAATAGTTAAATAAAAGACTCTCCTCCGTTTCTAGAAGAGATTGGCCCCAAAATTCAAACCATGATCACCAGGCTACAGAGAGCCAAACTATACATTGTATCAAAGCTACAATTTTTAAAAGAAACAACATCATGTAAGAAAATTCCTCAACAACACGAAATGACTATGATACCATGTGTACTGCAGTCAAAACTTAACATCTTGTCTAAACATACTCCATCAACATCTTTGTATGCCCTTTTAAACAAGTTCGTCGCCAGTCACAGACCATCTATATAGCTCCAAAGTTACAAATATTAACGGAAATGAAAGTTGCTAGAGCAAAAGCACTTGCAAAATAAACAAGGTTTTAGATTTATTCATAATCAACTCAACCAAGAGAAATAATCAACTAAATGAAGAGGTTTAAAATCAAGAACCCCAGTAAAGCCCACATGCATGAGACTTTGCAACCTTGAAGTCACGGGTTCGAACTGTAGAATCAGCCTCTTGCACAAAGTGTAAGGTAAGACTACGTACATCAGATCGCAAAGCAATCCAGTCCCTCTTCGGATCCTACACAAACGTGGGATCCTAATACACCGTGAACGCCATTTATTGGAAATTGACAGGAATGATTCCATTGTCTCCCACAACATCCTCGAGGAAATATGCTAAATAACCTTAGTAACCCAATTGTTCCATTCTCCAAAAACGGAAGCAAAACATGATGCTTGACTCAATTAAGAAACTCACGGCATCACTATGGTAGACATGAAGAAGAACAATGAAATACAAACCTTTTCGAAAATTGATTTTCTTCAAGGCAATAATTCTGTGAGATGGAATATGAAGCTCTCTGAACAACACTACTTGCACCACTACCTATAGCTCCAAATATCCTCCTCTCACGAGAAGCACTTGTATGTCTTTTCACGACTATCTGTATCTTCTACTGCCCACGAGCCCTGCACTTTTGTAATCCAAGCTCGTTAATGTTGTATACTCCATACGACTGGCTCGGCAGGTTAACGGTTCCACCTCTGCTAGTTACACAAGTATCGAAAAATTTAGGAATTCAAACTAGACTAGTGGTAAAGTGATTGTACTTGCTAACGAGGACCAGGATCTGAATCCTATTCCCTTTCCCGTGTGCTTGCGGTAATTTTTTCCCTTTTTAAATATCGAAAAGTTAATGACAAAGAAGTTTTTTTCTCTCTTGAAGGAAACATAAACTTACCAAATAGGACTCAGACGGGTCCAAAGTGGACCGGATGAAAAAAAAAACCTTATCAGCATCAAACAAAGGTACAAGCTTTTTCCTCAATTCTTCCAAGTCAGGCATAGCTGAGCTCCAAAAAACCGGTTACCCCACTTTGATAGCCTAGCAGAACAATAATTGACAAGAAACGCAAATCAAGACTTCAAGAAAACATCTAGGTAACAAAATCGGATTTCCAAGCTACCAATTCCTGGTCTCCTCTGTTTGGTGATTCTTGAAATCTGAAATTGCTGATTTTGGTCTGTACAGGCAACCATCTTCAGTTAGTTGAACCGATTTGAAAAGTGGAGCCAACCAACGGCTTTGTTTTATGTTGTTGTAAGTTGCTTTAAGAGTGATCGGTTACCTATGAGTCTATGACATCATTCTAACCTAGAAATAAATCAAATATAAATAGCCATTATAACTTAATTGATAATTTAATTAGAACATTGTACATAGAAAGACATATGTTCGAATTACTTAAAATTAAATAGTTGTTAACATAGTTTGCAATTGACACCTTGTGTTGATTGTTTTATTAAAAAGCTTCAACAAATTAGAAGACTGTTGAATTCTTAATTTATATCTTTCATAATCTTAAATGGTTGCTCACCTAGTTTGCAGTTGACAAAAGATTGTTTTATTAAAAAGTTTCAACAATTTTAGAATACCGTTAATTCTTAATTTATATATTTTATAAAGCTTTTTGACTTTAAGACGTAGAAACATGAGATTGACTTGTGCAACTAGATAAATTAAAAAACTAAGTTAAACTGTTTTCTCTTCAAGAAAAAGAAGTTGTTTGAGCGGTTATGCTCCTTAAGTAAGATGAGTTGAAGTCGGTGGCGCATTTAAAACGACATTAATCCAATTCTTTTGTTTGGATCCTCTGTATTTTTGGCAACTTGCAATCCAAAAGGATACTGGCGCAAGGTTCAAGAAGAGATCAGATCGGATCGCTTGTTTGCGATCTGCTATACGCAGTCTTACTATACATTTTATGTAAAAGATTGTTTTCGCGTTTGATTGGTTTATTTAAAGTAAATAAAAGAGAGCATATTTATATTAAGTATATGATGGAACATAAAGAATCTATCTATATAAGGAAATAGACGTTGCACTTTTTCCTATTGAAATCATAAAGGTGTTAGTTGAACTACAATTGAATTTCATTTTCATGTACGGCAACTTAGTACTAGTTATAGTTCCTTATGTCTCTTTTTTGAATGTATTAAACTTAAATAACAAGTATGTCTTTATTTATAATTCAACTATCATTACCATTACAATTTTTTATTCAATGATCATTACAATTTGAAGCAAATCTGATTTTATTCAGTTTAATGTGCATATCTAAATTATTACTATGGATCTTGAAGTCGAACTATTTCTTCAAATTTTTAGTCTTTCTTATATCCTTATCAATATTTATTAAAATATCACATCCAAATTTTAATTTTAAAACTTTAGTGCTCTTTTGCCCAGTTTTCTCTTTTTCTTTTCTTTACTATCATATTACATTTATCTTAGATCAAATTTCTGATCATATTTTAAAAAAATTACATTTATAATTTGATAATATACAAAAAAATAAATATTATCATGCAACAACATTACGATATTAGAAATAAATAAAATAAAAGGAGTACTATTGTTCCCTTTCTCTCGTTTTATGTTTTCTTCGCACTATATTTGTTTGAAGATATAAATATTCACTTTTTATTTTGAAACGTTAATGTAGATTAATCTTTTAGACGGATGTAGTATTTGCTTGTAGAAGTAGAGTGAGGATCTAAGCATAACATAGAGATGTGAATATTGTTTCTATTTTTAATTGAGTCAATGACATAATTTTCATTGATTTTGGAATATAATGAAATAAAAGAAAATGACTCACTAAATTAGCTGCGTTTCTTATATTGTGAAGTACTATACAGCTTTTTTATTATGCGTCATCGAAAAACAACATTTGAATCTAACATATAAGTATAGTTACGTATATCCTACCTTCCACACATCGCCATAGCCAAGAGTGATGGCTAGAGATGTAATACAATCTTTAAAATAATAAACCATCGTTTCTTTTAGAGGGTGGTTACTCGTAAAATAAAACTAACGAACATTCTCTACAACTTTTTTCTTGCAATTGCTTTCGTCTCTTTTCCTCCTTTTGTCCTCGGTCCAATTCACCAAGAGAAATTGGAGAAGAGGGGAAAATATTGGAAAGGCCGCAGCAGCAGCAGCGCGACGGAGCTTTACGTTCACTAATCTTTCATTTTCTCTCTTTCTGAAGTATTCTGATTTTTGAAAAAAAATCGGGAATCAGAGAAAGAGAGATTGCGGAATGGATTTGGATCAGTGGATAGGGAAGGTCAAGGAGGGTCAGCACTTGTCAGAGGACGAGCTTCAGCTCCTCTGCGAATACGTACTTCTCTTTTTTTCTTGTTCTTTTCCGACAATTACACCTCCATGAAATGTATTAACTGCCTTTTTCTTGTACAACTCTTTTAATCTTTGCTTTTCTTCCGTCAAACTGAGTTGTTCAAGCGATTGGTTCTTGTCGATTCACGAAAATTTTTTGGTTTTATTTTATTTTCTTGGAGAGTAGCGAAACCCTAGTGTAAGTACCAATTTTGAATCACTCGTTGAAGACAAGAAGATTGCTGACTGTGATTTCCATATGGTTTTGTGGGGTCTAGTGGAATTTTTGTTGGCTTATTTGCAAATTGAATGGTTATATTTACCAGAACTATGTTATAGGCCGCGTTCTTTCCCCCCTAAGCAGGTATTTGCTGCCTCCAAGTTCCACCCCAATATTAACTTGGTCGGTTAGTTGCCAAGAAATGTAAATATTGGTGCCATTCATGCTTTAAGTATAAAGCGCACACTGTTTGTGTGTATTGTATCTATTCCAGATACATTTAGGATTAACGTTGTGGACTGTAGGCAAATTTTGCTGTCATGGAGGAATTTCTACAGAACATTAGATTTTTTGCTTCTTCTTGGCAGGGTATTAGAATGAAGAAGGAAAATCTGGAAATAGCCATCAATTTGGGCCTGACAATGAAGATTTTTTTAGCACATAGATCCTAGATCACGTTTACTTTTAACTGCCTTCTTCAAAGCTCCAATTGGCTGTTGCTCCTGGTTTGATTTTATTTTGCTAGACTATGGTCTCTACTAGATTAGATTTTGGGGTTTGCTATTCACTTTTTTATCACCAGAGAATTCTGCTGTTTTTGAAGCTCCTCAGTTTTATTTACTTGGGGTCTTTTGTCTTTTGTTTTGGAATATGGAAAACGTCAATGTTTGGCATTAAAATATGATTAGTAAACTCTTTGTGCCACTTGTATTTTGAGCAAGTCATGCTTGCTGTTGTCTACCCTTAATAATTGTCCTGTAAATCTGCTGATTTGGTTTACACACACGCACAGATACATACACACACACACACACACAACACACACACACACACACATACAGACATACATAGATACATGTGTATATGTAGATACATACATATATGTACACACACACACACATATATGTATATATGAAATTTCAACGCGAAAACATTTAGGTCTAGCGGTTGAGTAGCATTTATCCCATTTCCGGGTCTTGAGTTTGATTCCCCTCCCCAATTTTTTTAATATATATATATATATACACACACACACACATATATATTCTTTGTCGTGACTTGTGTTAGAATAGTGTGTATTGACCCTTTTTAGCATTCAATTTTGGGAAAAAAGAGAAAATGAAGTAAGAAAAAATAAAAGTTAAGCGACCTTTTGCACAATTCTCTCTCTCTCTCTCATAGACACATATACCATTTTTAGACATATATATACATACATATATATACACACATACATATATATACACATATATATGTATACATATATGTCTATATATGTATATATATGTATGTATATATGTGTGTGTGTGTGTGTGTATATGTATGTGTATATATGTCCGAAAACGGGGGGTGTGTGTATGTCTATACACACACACACACATATATATATGCATATATACACACACACACACACATATATATATATATACACACACACACCATTTTCAGACTTCGGATATAAGTTATTATCAAACAGTCTAATTGATTTCAGCATTCAGATTCCGACATTTATCAAACAACTTCAGCACTTAAATTATTCAGTTATTTAACATATTCTGTTATTATATTTCAGACTTCAGAATTCAGTTTTAATGAACGTACCCTGACTGGGGGAAATCTGGAAGTTTGAGTATTTACTTTGAATTCAGAATTGTGTCTGTTGGCCTAAGGTTAAAATAGTCCCTGTCTTTAGATATTTGTGGAGCTTGACGTATAATCTCTTCTACACTTTTATTTCATCAGCCCTCTCCATATCTTTAGTCTTTGGTTTGTGCTTAGGTCATCAATTCCAGGTTACCTAATACTGGCCTGCATCTCCGCTCTTTTCTTTGTAATGGAAGTTTGCTTACAGCTACAGCTGTTTGACCACATTACTAAACCTTTTGCTTGTTAAAATGTATGTTTCTGTCCTCTTATTGTTCATGTGAGTTCACTTCTTTCTTTTGCCTCCGGGGTTATCCTTTTTTGTTATGCAATTCTCAGGTAGAAGATTATGTTGAATACTGGTTTATTTTTGCTTGGTTGCTATATCCCTAGAATGGACGTGGTCCCTTGGGCTAGGCATGTCAATGCATCTACAGTATATCAGATTGTTGATTTGTCATTGAACATTGTGAATACGTGCATATCCATATGCATCCATGCCAGACCATAAGAGTTAGATAAATTAACCGTCAGTGACAACAGTATAATGCATGTGCATGTGGTTGCTCTTTTGAGTTGAGGATTAGGGTGTTTTTACTGCTTAGAACTTGTTAGGCTTTACGTGAACTAGGATCAACTTGCCTTACAGTTATTTTGTGTACATCCATTTTCCCATTCGGATACTATGCCAAGATTTTTGACTTGACGGATATGAACTTTCACTTAATTTGTTTGTCGTATGTGTTTCTCACTCTAGACTGCCTTTTCTTAAGTTTTCTTTGCTCAATAAAAGCTCAAACTCCTTTTCTCTCTAATGTTAAAGGTAAAGGAAATCTTGACTGAGGAGTCTAATGTGCAACCTGTGAATAGTCCAGTTACAGTGTGTGGTGATATTCATGGTCAGTTTCATGATTTAATGAAACTTTTCCAGACTGGAGGTCATGTTCCTGAGACTAATTATATTTTCATGGTAAATCCTGTGCACAATATATTTCACTATATCATAGAGTTGTCTCGTCATAGATCTATTTTGCCTTTTCTGTTTAGTGTATCTTCAATTCCTTTGCATTGTTAGGGTGATTTTGTTGATCGTGGGTACAACAGTCTTGAAGTTTTCACAATCCTATTGCTTCTGAAAGCAAGGTATGCACAATATTTGCTTGGTTCTGTTTTGAAATATGATTAAACTTTCAGAATTTTCCTTCCTTTCCTGAGCATCTGAGTATATCTCCTTATCAGAGTTGCAAATTCATTCTGAAGTTTTTTTATTTTGCAACCTGATCCTTAATCCGTTCAATTTGCTGTAGTGTTCATTTTTAAGGTAAGTTTATTCTACTTGAGGACAACTGAAAATTTAAGCAGACCTAGTTTTGCTCAATTAATGGGTTTTTGTTGCTTAAAACTTCAGTTTATCTATTGTTCTCTTGGTCGAAACTCATTTTATGTAAAAGATGCTTTGAAGTAAAACTTAACTTAGATATTACGAGGAAGTACAGCCATGACGACGGCAATCTTACTTTTAGTATGAACTATTATATTCTTCTCCTTTCTATAGAAGTTGTGAAGAAAAGCTTTTTAATAAAAATTACAACTGAATCAACTAAATATTACTTTACATTGTTACTGTGATATTTTCTTCTTATTCGTGATTGTGTTCAGGGGAAAAATTGAGTATGTTAAGAATGAGTTGGCATACCTCTTAAAAATTATATATATATACATATATATATACATATATACATATATATATACATACATATATATATATATATATATATATATATATATATATATACATAGGAGCTATGCCAACTAAATTGTAGGTTTTATCAGATAAATAACTGGAAAAAAAAAAATGAAGAAGAAGAAGAAATTCTCCTTACTTTTTTGCATGTCCATAGTAATCTTTGTCATTCACTGCCTAAGCTTGCAAGTCATAACTCAAGGGTGTATTCGCTTCATTCGTAGTTTCCTTATCACTTATAGAATCGGTCTATATTACTTTTATTAGGAACATGTATATTCGCTTATTTAAAATAATTTGAGACATGTTCAGTACCATCTTTTCTTTTTTACTTTTTTGGTTTTTTATTTATATTTTCTGCAACAGATAATTCACAACAGTGTGCAGATATTGCAAAATTTATTTGTCATTTCGTTTTGTCACTTCTGAATTGGTTTTGTTATTAGATACCCAGCTAACATTACCTTATTGCGCGGTAACCATGAGAGTCGACAGCTTACTCAGGTACTGCATATTTGCTTCCTATTCTGAAATTTTGCTTCTCAATTTTGCTTTTTGAATTGACAGGGGTACAGGGATGATGGTAGTGCTGGACATAAGATAAGCTAGGATTTCAGAATGTAACTTGTACACTAAAAGAAGAAATTGGACATTTCATGTAATGATTGAACGTTGTCATACAGATAATTGTATTCACTTGTGGTACTCGAAGCTTGACATGCTGGTTTTTGTTATTCTTTCCTCCAAACTTAGTTCTTTACCTTAATAATTATGGCGGTTTCCTTTTGAGCCTAATCTGCTGTACTTAGATCATGATATTTACACTTATGAGCATGTAGTTCCAGGCCTTGTTCGCCATTAATACTAATGAAAGCTCAAGTGGTACTAACTTTGTTTTCTATTTTGAACCTTTATATTATAATTTTCTTTGGTGAAACTGGCTTAGGAATAGCAGATTTAGATGTTTGCACAGGAGACTCTCTCTCTCTGGTTCTGGTTTTTCAGCATGAGATTTACATGGCTTGTGGTGTATTTCCTTCTAACGTATCTTGATTTTTAGTCTTTCTTTTTTGTGTGTGTGTCTGTGTGGATATCTTTATTTTTTTATTTTTACTTCAATATAATGTATCAATAATATATTGCCCGTCTGTGTTGTTTCCTTGTGCTATATATCTCTCTCTTTCCATTCTTATTTTGATTTAGCTTTGTAACTTTATAGGTGTATGGATTCTACGATGAGTGTCAAAGAAAATATGGAAATGCCAATGCTTGGCGGTACTGTACTGATGTCTTTGACTATTTGACTCTTTCGGCAATAATTGATGGAACTGTGAGCTCTCTGTTTATAAATTCCTTTAGATTTATATTATGCATATTGCTGGCAAATAACAGATTGTGTTGATAATGCTTTTCTGAATGCCAGGTGCTCTGTGTTCATGGTGGTCTCTCTCCTGATGTTAGATCTGTTGACCAGGTTTCCTTCTGATCAACAAACACTTGTTGCTATTCTATATCTTGCTTCTAGGATTATTTCTGCATCTAAATTCAGTATTCTAGTAAGAGCATGCATTTATCTGAACTTCTGGTCATACCCATTGGTTTTACTTTTCATTGTAAAGTTAATCACCTATTAGAGAAATCATGTGGTGGTTGAGAAATTTGAGTGATTTAGTATGTTGATGTTGGTATGTTTAGGCAACTGGCTGTTTTAGCTTTTCAAACTGCAAGTTTTACTCGTGTGTACATTATAGGTAAGGGGCAGAAAAACCATATCCCAACTATTTGTTTGTTTCATCTTCTGATAAAGATTTAAATCACTTCCCAAAGGGAAATAAAATGTGAAAATGATTACTCACAGTTGGCTCAGTTGAGGTATTAAAAAATTCATTATATTTGATTATTGTTGTGTTACTGTCGTTACTCTTTCCACTCTGTATCTTGTGACTTGGTCATATACCACCATACCATTGCCTTCTTTCTTCCCTATTGCTGTAAATTTTGTGGTTTTACATCAATGGTCACAATACTGATACCTCCCTTCTTCCCTCTTCATAGAATGAAATGAACGATGTGAAAAATGAACAAGTTTATTCTGTTAAAACATATTTCTTGCTTGGTTATGTACCTTTTTTCTATATTTCCCTCATTTTAATTTTCTAGCTTATATATGGATCAAGTATATTTCCTTATCTCTTCGAATTGAAATTTTTATTATGAATCTTGTAAGCAATATGTCCTCTTAAATTTTCACATACAATCAGTGCCCTTGATGGTATTGCTAGATTGCAGCTCTGATGTCTTCACTCTTTGTTGACATCTGAATTTCCTTTTCTTTTCATCATGTCCTTCAGTAACTTGACCTGGCTCCCTGTTTCATCCGTAATGCTGACAGATTAGGGTCATTGATAGGAATTGTGAAATTCCCCATGAAGGGCCTTTCTGTGACCTTATGTGGAGTGATCCTGAAGACATAGAAACTTGGGCCGTTAGCCCTCGAGGAGCAGGCTGGCTCTTTGGATCCAGGGTCACCACTGAGGTTTGTCAATCATAGTACTGCTTTGATGAACTTCTATCAGCTATCTTCCACTACATTGTCTTTACTTTTTCCTGCAGTTCAATCACATCAACAAACTTGATTTGGTATGTCGGGCCCATCAGCTAGTGCAGGAAGGCTTAAAATATATGTTTCTGGATAAAGGACTTGTAACTGTAAGTTCCATTACGCCTCTGTGGTACTACATTTTCTTAGTTTGGAATTGCAGGAGACGCTTTCAACATCTTATGGAATTAATTTTCAGGTGTGGTCAGCGCCAAATTATTGCTACCGTTGTGGAAATGTTGCTTCAATTTTAAGCTTCAATGAGAATATGGTTTGTCTGCCAGCTCATTTGACCGCATCCTCTTATTAGCACAATATCGTCCTCATTACTTTTGTGGTTTCCGTTTATCCCATCTTATCTTTTCCTTTATCTGAGGTGGCAACTTATACGCGCGTGCGTGAGATTGTGTGGGGTGGGGGGATTTATAGTATGGTCGTTGGAAGGAAGATTTTTAGGCGTAATAGCTTTTCGTATATAGAATAACTTATTTGCCTTGTTACTTTTTCAATCTTCTGTCTGGTCCTGCAAGGTTTAATGCTAATCTGATGATTATGGAGAACAAACAGAAGATATAACTATTTAATGACAATATGGCAGGGCAAAACATGCCAATCTAAAGGAGTGATGCATTTGAAATGATGCCACTTCCTATGTAGTACTAAACCAGTACACAGTCATTCAAATATATGTGCGTTTCAGACGCCACTGTTGTAGATAACAACAGATTTAAAGCTTTTCCATAGCATCAAATGGAATATCTAATGCTTACATTTTCTGGTGAAAGAAACTTGCTCTTCTAAGAAGGTAGGAACTCATCTTGTCTGCATATCAACAGATGATGTTTTGCCTACCGCGGGTTTGCAGTCTTCTGGTATAAAATTCTATTATGCAAGTGAAAGTGACCCTTGGAACCTTTTGTATTTGTGAAGGAACGGGAGGTGAAGTTTTTCACTGAAACTGAGGAAAACAACCAGATGAGAGGTCCAAGGACTGGAGTACCATACTTTCTATAAATGGATTCACATCCGTGTTGAAATTATTTGATGAGTCCATGGTGTCCTTTGGTTGCCGTTGAAGGATAGGAAGCATGGGTTAAGCGTCTCGTAAAGCAGGACGCAAGGGCTATAGCTGATACAATGCTGCTCAAGTAACCCATGGGATACTGACATTTGATGCATGTGTTTGTTATTGATTATTGAGAATAGATTTTTGGTTATGAATTAATCTGTAAGTTTCATCTGATAGGACTCTGGATATTCTAGATGTAGTAGTATATAATGTTGCAAGCTTGAGGGGTTCCACTCAATTTTGTTGCCGTCGATTTTTTTGATCTTTCTGACAATTTGTTGCATGTTGGAGGGTACTGACAGATACTGACGAAGAAATCTTCTGATGTCAATATGATGTTTTAGAAAAGGTATCGATATGTTAAGATTTTGACAATCAAGGTATATTCAATCGCCTTTTGAAAAAAAAGGTATATTCAATCGTTTAAAGTAGAGGGGATTCTTCCTTTGAAAAAGCAGGTGGTGGCGTGGTGTATAGTTAGAAAGGGTAAATCCTATTTTCTGTCTAATGGGTTGACGAAAATCTCCAGTTTTGCATCCCTTTTCTTTTTGCTATCGAGCATTTTAAACTTGTATCCTTATTTTTTTTTTTTACAATTATGCGCAATGCAAAAGCTATCGCTCTAGGGTTTGGAACGATGAGAGTCAGTCAAATAATACATCTATCTTAAGGGATAGAGAAAGTTTGATTTCAGTGAGACTTCAGGCTATATATGTACCTGCATAAATGATCAATAATAAGGATAAATTTAATAAATACAAATATAAAGTTTCAGGCATTAAAAATAGTCATAACCGCGTATATGTACAAATAATGCAAGATTAAGACAAAAGCAAAAAACAAAAAAGTGCAAAGTCAAGCTAAAGTGTAGTGAGTATCTCAGCCCTTAAATATATTCTAGGGTTTCCCTACGTTCTCTCTAAACCTCTAATTCTGTCTTTATGAACGTCTATTTTAGACCATGTTCTCATAAAGATTCAAATCTAATATGTTATACTTAATCTGCTCATCCCAAGTTAGTTTGAGTATGTATTTACTCTTTTTTTTTTTCCGTGGTGTCCACAAACCACCAGCAGTCTAGCATCGGTTTTTTGCAGATGACGACGAATTGATGGTTGATTGTGTTAAATAGTGGTTTCTGATAGTGAAGGGAAAAAAAGGAGCACATGAATGATGATTTAGGCTTTCAATTAAGGGGATAGGATCCCCTCATCACAAGGGAGATGCAGTGACGTGTGACCGTGCGACACGTGGCAGCAAGAAGGGTGGTGAGACTAGATGAGAGTCACCTGCATCTAGCCTTACCATCCTCCCTTGTTGCCACGTGTCGCGTGATCACAAAAGGGGTAAAGAAAGTAGGGGTGAGGAGATCTCAACCCTCAATTAAGGAAGGGGAAAAAAGGTGGTGGAAGGTCAGTGATGTGGTGAATCACAGTAGAAGAAATATATATGCAAGTCACTTGACTTTTTTTTTCAATGTATACTAGTGAAAAAAGATATAAATTCAAAGTGTTCGGTGAAACATAAAAAGAATGGATGTAAAGTTAGAATTTGCATCAAACGTTTAGGCAGAAAATGGAATTTACCCTAGCTAGAATTTCTGGTTGAAGCTACATTGTGTGTTTCATTAGAATATTTAAGGGTCATTAGGAAGAATTGGGGATGAGATCTCCTCACCGCACGGCCTAGGACGCAACACGTAGCAGCAGTAGGGGATGGTGAGGCTGGATGAGGGTTACCTTCACCCAGCCTCATCACCACTCCTTTTTGCCACGTGTCGCGTGGTCACGCACGCGGTGAGGGGGGAGCGGTGAGGGGATCCTATCCCGAAGAATTGATGTTGCATATAACATTTTGAGTAGATGAAGTATGCTGTCTAGTTTTTGCTGCACCAACGGCTATCGAGTTTTGAAACTATGTTGTTTTTCTAAAACAAAAACACTTGTACATGGTAAGTGTTTATCTGACACATACGGGGTGGGATCTTTTTACCCTGATAACATTACCGTCCTCAATTTTGCAGTCTTATGTTCTTTGCGGATCATTTCTCATCCAATCTTACAGTTTTTTTTTACAAGTTACATGTCGCGTGATGAATTTTCACTGTTTCCTGAGGGGTGAGAGGATCCGGACTAGACACATACTACATGTTTTTATGTGTGTTTTTTAACAAAATTTTACTCCCTCCATTTTATAAATATTATCTTTGTTTATACTTTTGTTTTTCCTAAAAGTATTGGAAATACACAAATCGTCAAAGTTTTTTTATTACCATTTTAATTATTTTTTATATAAACTTCTGGTTTACTTCATTAACTAACTAAAAATATAATATAAATAGTAACAAAAAGATAATGTAATTTCTTAAACAATGATAAGTCAAAACTACACAACTTTTAAAACGAGAAAAGTATTAATTTAAACAGCCAACATTTGGACAACGTCACCTCGAGAGAGTTGGAGGAATCCTCCAAGGGATCAAAATAAGGAAGAAAGATGAATTTTCTTTAGAAAATATAACAATTTATTAATAAAACATGCTTTTACAATGTAATAGACTGCCGTGTTTGTGCATGATATAAGAGAGAGATCAAATTGCTTCGAAATCTGATCTAATCAGTTTTACTTTACAATTAGGGCTGTAAATGAACCAAGTCGTTCGGTTGTTCGGCTTGTTTGGTTCGGGCTCGAGTTCGAACTCGGCTCGAATAAAAGGTTAATGAACAGAGCTTGAACATCCTTTTCTGTTCGAGCTCGGTAGGTGGCACCGTTCGTTTAAGGTGTTCGGCTCGTTAATGTTGTTCGTTGAGTTAAACGAACCAAGCTTGAACAAGTAAATATGTTCGTTTAAATAAACGAACAAGCTCGGCTCGTTCGCTAAGTTAAATGAACAGAACTTGAACAACACAATGCTCGGCTCGTTTGGCTCGTTTACAGCCCTATTTACAATCACGCGGCTCAAACCTATTGTGATTAACGATATCAGTTTCAAACTCGCCTTCAAATTTATTAATACGACACACTGGTTAATGTTATTTCATTCTCAATAGCAATGGCGAGAATGAAATTTCCGATACTTGCGAAACCTGACAAGGCCGTCACTTGCCAATTCGCTTGGGGAAGCCATTGACGGAGCTAACTCCTATTCTCTGTGCAACCCCCAATCTTTTTTCTTAATTCTCACCTCAATCATCAATCACCACCGGTTTCAGGGGCTGGCCTCAAACAATGTTAAAGGCAACCACATCTTTTCTCCGCCACCTCCTTGTTAACTCTTCAATTCTCTCCCTTCCCACCACTCCACGTCTCCCTTCTCCTTCCAAGTCCGCCACTTGCGTAGTTCGCTTCTCCACACTGGTAATCTCCTCCCCTTTCTTTTATCCTATTCCTTTTTGGTAAAAAGAAAAAAGAAAAAATATGAGCTGTTGGATTTATGAAGCTTACCTTATCAATAGAGAAAAGGGGTACGGAAACTGGGCTTTTTCTGCCTCTGACTTTCCCTAAAAGATTCAATTATATTCATTTTCTATTTGTATCAATTTTGAAGCTTAGTTGTTGTAGTATTTTTAGTATTGGGTTTCATATATCAAACCAGCAGGGAGGAATAAGTGTTACTGTTGCTTGTTTAACTTCACTGGCTTGGAAGGAGTAGATATGTCCTATTCCCATTTTCCATTAACAGGTTTAATTGATGTTCCGATGAAACTTTAAAAGCAAGCTTTTTTATCCGCATGTTCAAGCAGCTTTTTTAATTTAGCTTGATTAACGAGATTTCTGCTCAAATATCTTAGGGATCATATTCATATAGCTTGATTGACAATTCCTGTAGGAACTGGATTTGAAGCCCGGGGATATTCAAGTCCCTGCTGGTTTATGCTTTCTTACTGAAGGAAAAGATACAAAATCAAGGGAACCTGAGGCCACTTCGTCTGAACTGAATGCCACAAGTAATTTCCTTACTTCTACTTCTTCCGCTACTCCTTGTATTTCGCTCTCGGATCCATCTGGTAGATCTACGGTTTTAGACCTTATCGTGAATCAACATTGGTCACAACTTAAACCCCTTGTCAAATCCACTAGTCCCGCCATTTTTCTTGAAAATTTGTTTGAGTTCAAGTATCCAGCTGATGCAATTCTTGCATTCTATATATGGTCCCAGAATGCTTTCCAGGTTTCTCATTCTCCTGATCACCTGTGCAAGCTCCTAACTTTATTAGCTCATTGTAAAAAATACTCAAAAATCCGATCTTTACTTCACACTTCTGTCAGGTTCTCACGGCTTAATATGATTTCTTCATTCTTTCATGTTCTTGTAACATCTAGCACTGACTTCTGTGCCAATTCTGTTATTGCTGATATGCTAATATTGGCATATGTGTACAATAAGAAGTTGGATTTAGCATTAGAGGGGTTTAAACGAGCAGGAGATCATGGACTTGGTTTATCATCTATTTCATGTAACCAACTGTTGAAAGGATTGGTGAAAGATGGAAAAGTAGGGGTTTTGGAGTTTGTGTTTAAGGAAATGATGAAGAGAAGAGTTGACATTACTTTGACTACTTTCAATATTGTGGTTAATGGGTTCTGTAAGGCTGGAAAATTGAACAAGGCTAGAGATGTGGTCGAGGATATGAAGATGTGGGGGTTGATACCAAATGTTGTTACATATAATACTTTGGTTGATGGATATTGTAAGAAGGGTGGGGTAGGGAAGATGTACAAGGCAGATGCTCTCTTTAAGGAAATGCTGGATAATAAGGTGCAACCAGATGCAATCACATACAACATTTTGATCGACGGGTTCTATAAGGATGATAATGCAGCTGCTGCAAGAAGATTGTTTCAAGAAATGAAGGAGCGTGGTCTAACACCAAATTTGTTAACATATAATTCAATGATTAATGGGCTTTTTGGTGAAGGAAAGATCGAAGAAGCACTTGATCTGAAGAATAAAATGGAAGCATCAAGTTTGAAGCCAAATATTGTTACTTACAATACAATTTTAAACGGGTTTTGCAAGAAGAGAATGCGGGAGGAAAGTAGAAAGCTGTTTGATGATATTATGGAGCTAGCTTTGCCGATAAATGCATTAACATTTAACACTTTGATTGATGCTTGCTGTAAAGATGGTAAGATGGACGAAGCCTTTTTGCTTCTTGAATGCATGGTTGCCAGAAAGGTGGTTCCTAGTATCTCAACATATAATTGCTTAATTGGTGGTTATTATCAAGAGGGAAATATAGTAGCAGGTGAGAAGCTTTTGAATGAAATGGAAGAGAAAGGACTAAGAGCTGATCTTGTAACATATAATATTCGGATAGCTGCATTGTGCAGGAGCAGAGAGACTAGGAAGGCAGTGAGACTTCTGGATGAAATGGCCGATAAAAAGATCGCTCCCAGTCATGTTACTTATAATACTTTGATGGCCGGCTATTGCGAGGAAGGAAATCCGACAGCAGCTTTGACAGTGAGAAGGCGGATGGAGAAAGAAGGAAAGAGACCAAATGTGGTATCGTACAATGTGTTGATTAAAGGATTGTGTGACAAAGGCCGGCTGGATGAAGCAAATTTGTATCTCAATGAGATGTTGGAGAAAGGGCTGGTACCCAACAGAACAACATATGATATCATTGCCGAGGAAATGAAAGAGAAGGGATTTGTTCCGGACATAGATGGTCATCTTTATACAGATTCTGTCAATGTTGCACCAGTTTAGAAGAAGCTGAAAAATGTAGTAAGACAACATTTTTCTAGCTCATGGCCTAAAACTGTGTGATGCCTGCAATTTGGTTAATTTTCCACCCGACTTGTTGTCTGAGAAAGGTGGTTTAGTTTACAAAATGTCTATGCTTGGAGTTGACCGTCAGTCCTCGACAAAGTTTGTCCAGTGTTTGAGGCTGTAACTCCTGTGTCACCAGGTTTGTTATCGTCAATGTTTTGAGGAGTAGGAGTCTATTGCTTTACACGCGCGCGCACACACACACATACATATATGTGTGTTTGTGTACACACGCACACATGTGTATGTATATGAATCTAGGCTTGCATACACACACACACACACACACACACACACACCATGCTTTCACAGTCCTTATTTACTTCTTTCTCTTCCTTTTTAATTTTACTTGCCTGTTTTCCATGCTGCAGATTTGTGAATGAGTCAGAGATGTCCATTTGCATCAGAACTAGGTCGTAATGTTGAAAGGTTGCATATCAAGCTCCTCTTGTGGTACTTTCTATGTAATTCCATACTGTGTTGGTTTGTCGTAAATTGCCATTTTTGTCACAACTTCTCAGTTGTTTCCTTTTTCCGATGCAATTGAGTGAAGGTTGCTGCATGTCTGTTTCTAAATTCTTTAGGGTAGGTTTGAAGGATCCTGTATCAGTCCCAGTAATGAGCTTTGAAAACCGTTAATGTTAACCGTCAAATAAGTGCACGCTTTTTCTATGTTTGAAACTTCTATGCAGGTTTCCTTTTTAAATTAAAATCTCATGAATAAGCTAAATTAGGCACAGTTACTAGAGTGGTGGCTTGGAGAAAACAACAAGTATGACTGGTTGACTTTTATAACCTAACCGTATACTAGTCCCCAAAAGTTCCCAACCTATAATTACAGAGACGATAAAACTTAAAACACTCCAGTTGAACAAATCGGGGCTCCAAAAAACACCAGAGGAGGAAGAAGGACCTCTGTCGGAAAAAATTACAATATGAAAACCAAGATAATGATAGGACTAGTGACATCTTAGTGGGAAGCTATAGCTCCTAAATGTCCAACATTGACATGTAGACAAAAATCGACCATAGTGAGCCCATAGAGCTAGTGTGTAGGATGGAAAAAACCTCCAATCATTAAACTGAGTGGAACAGGAAACATCCTATTTAAATGAGCAATGATGGAACCAGAGAGATAGAGGACCGTATGATGCGAGGGTGTGCAGAGGAGGTGCAAACAGACAGGTGAAGAGAGATAAAGGGAAAAGAATGTGAGACAAAAGTTCTAGCAAGAGTGGCACGATGAATTTTTGAGAGGGTATCCAAAAACAAAGATTTCAGATTTTTGGAAGTTAGGTTTCAGACCTGAAAGACATTCAAACTCTTCAAGTGTGGCTTTGATGGTTTTCACAGAGGCCTCATCTGCAGTGGACATTATAAATAGATCATCTACAAAGGATAAGGAGCTAAGTTTTGTGTTTTCACATCTAAGATGATATATGAAGGGAGAGGTATTAATATTGGCTTTAAGGAGTTGTGTAAATCCCTTCATGACCAGAATAAACAAGGGGAAAGGGGGTCACCCTATCTTAAACCCCTAGAGGCTTTGAAATCTATCAACGGGCCATTAAGATTGATGGAAAATGAAGCAGTAGAGATACAAAGATGTATCCAAGTCCTAAATCTGTCTGAAAAGTTCATCAGTGTTATGATATTCATCAAGTAATCCCACTTTAGATAGGGCTGGCTATTGATGACTTCAGTTAATAGAATATCTCGGAGTACTAGCTGAATTTATGCTAATCTAATTAAACATAGAGTAAGGAGTGTTTATTGATAGCTCACAAACTGCTGCTCTAAATACATGCCTTGATGTCTGAATAGTTGTGACTATATGTTTGGGTGGGGGCATGAGGTTGTTTTCTCATTGACTTCTTCGTTGGTAAGTTTTGATTTCATGAAGTGGTCCGTTTTTTGTTCTATTGGTTATTGTTCTGTTGGTTAAATCAATTTGAATTCTTCTATGATATTTTTTATATTGGGTGATCTTGTGTCAGATTTTTCTCTTTTTTCTTCTTTTTTATTGGGCATTTACATCAGTTCTTTTATTTCAGAACTTAGATAGCAGCTGAGAAGATTTGCTTTATCTTTCTCCTTGCTGCATTAACTCTTATCATTCCCGATTTCTGAAATTATTGTATTTCTCTTGTCTCTTAACTCATGTGAAATTCCATTGGATTTTTCATATTTTTAGTTGCAATAGCAGTGCCTATTGTGAAGTGGAAGACAGTGGAGACAGGAAAATGAGTGTGGGTTATGAAAAGTTCCTTTATTGTCCATTTGCACAGAATTTGCAAAGAAACTGTAGAAGGCTGCATTGGATTTGGGAAGTGCTCTAGTTAAAAGACGACCATGGTGAATGATCCAAAGCAAGTACTTCCATCTTGCCGGACCATGTATCATTCCCTGGTGCATGCTTCTCCTTTGGTTACTAGATGGCAAATGGAAGAGCTGATTTTAGAGGGAAATCACTTTGCTGAGTCTCTCTGATACTGCTTACACATTGTGGAGGATGGGTAGCCCATGTTGTATTAGGGAAAAGGGAGAAGGTGATGGAGGTAATCAGGAAAGTATGACTAACATCTGTTTGTACAATGGTTCAGAGAGGTTTTATGTTGCTACAAAAGCAAGTATAAAATACCTAGTGGCACTATACAATGTGTCAAACAAGGAAGTGGTGAGTAGTCATGTAAGGAACCCATATGCATCTTATATATTTGATTAGTGGAGTAGCAACTAATCATAATTGCTCTGGAAACATTTTATTCTCTCTGGCTTGTAGAGAAAAAGAAACAAGTCAAAAGACTAATTAGGAAAACATGCGAAAACACTTCTGTATTTCCTAAAGGGACTTCTGGTAGATGTAGGGCATGTTTATTGTGTAAAATGTAAATAGGCGCACTGTATATAGTCTGTGTTTTACTCTGTGCTTTCCTCTTCTTTATAAAGCAGAGCATAACGCTAAATATTTATAGAAAATGGATCTTAAAACAGAAAAAGAAAAGGCTGGAGGGCTAACAAATATTTGTGTCCTGTATGCATCTGTCTGTAAATTCTTGCATTGAATCCTCAAACGCATTGGGGATTGTAAATGGAAAAGAGCTAGGAAATCTTCTGCCAGCTATTTTCTGGAAAAGGAAGATGAATCTTATCTTCTTAAAGCTGTCCAGCGGTTGATTTTATCTCTGTGTTTTACTGTTGTTTTTCAAACAAGTTTTAAAAATAATACTAATGAGAATAAATGTTTAGAGAGGTAAAAGAAGCATGATGAAAATGGTTGATACAGATCCTTCATCCTTAAAAGAAAATTAATGAAATTCATAATCACACACAACGGTACCAAACCCTTTCATTGCAAAATTGCAATTTGAATTTGCATATGCAATTCTAAGTGTGAAGTTTCCATTTCCAATGGATTCAAGGACACAATCTTTTTTTACTTTGGAATATGATGTAATAAAGCAAAATGACTTACCAAATTGGATGCGCTTCTTATATTGTGAAGTAGCAGTTGATCGACACAGCTTGACGCAATTTTCATTATGGGTCATCGGGAAACATTGTATTTATAACACATGAGTATGGTTGCATACATTTAACCTTTCTGTAAGCCTCTAAAGCAGTCGAACAGTTTGTTGTAATTCTGAAGTGTGAAATGGAAAAGGATGAGGTGTAAAAACTAGAAACCTTGTTCAACTAAATGAGGATTACCAAGTGTGTTTTGGCTAGGGTAAGCCAACAAAAAGCCATAAATCACCAGTGCACCACATGCTCCTTACCACCAACAGCCCCTCCTCTCCCCCCCCCCAACCCCCCCCCCCCAAAAAAAAAAAAAAAAAACCAACCACTCACACCCCAACACCCTTCCCACTACCCCACTACCCCCCTCACATACACGTCAAAAAAGGTCACAATAATACTAAAAAGGAGCAGGTGCATAACTAACAACATCTTGATGCTTGGTAGTTAACCTACTTAGTTTAAGTAGGCAAGATTAGCCCCAAAGCCACTGACTTTCTTGCCAAATGGACACCTACAACAACCACACCCCCACATACTTTGCTTTGTAAACAATCAAAGAACTGATGCAATCCCCTTTTCCTATATATGTTTCACATGAACCTACTGCTTCTTCAGAAGCTTTTCTTACACAACTGTAGCTCATTATAACATCGTAAGCAACCTTGAGGCACACGCATGAACTATCTCAGGTACCATAATTAATGGCTGAGCACCCAAAAGTTCATCCAGTGGGGGACGCAGAGGCCCCTCCTACAAGGCCACTGGTTCCAAAAGATTCATTCCCATCAGACAAAGGTGATCCCATGAGGCATCAACCACCACCCTTCAGACAACACGCCATTGCTTCCCTGCACTCCAAGCCACCCTCTAGCAGAAGCTGCTTCTGCAGATGTTTCTGCTGGACTATTACCCTCCTCCTCCTCGTACTCATCATAATCGGAGCCACTGTCGGAATCCTTTACCTTGTGTTCCAACCCAAGATACCAAATTACTCCGTCGACAACCTCAGTATCTCCTATTTGCGCCTCAATTTCGACATGACCCTTTATGCAAAATTCAATGTCAGGATCACTGCAGTGAACCCAAACAAGAAAATCGGAATATATTACAAAAAAGGAAGCCATTTGAGCGTATGGTATAAAAGTACTAAATTATGTCAAGGAACACTTCCAACATTCTACCAAGGTCATCAGAACAAGACAGTGCTACCGGTTTCACTAGCTGGTCAATCACAATATGGGAATACTTTGTTAGGTGCATTGCAGGAACAGCAGCAGACTGGAAGGATTCCTCTTGATCTGAGGATTGATGTTCCTGTGAGCATTAAACTTGGGCGGCTCAAATTGAGAAAAGTGCGAGTATTAGGAAACTGCTTGTTGGTAGTTGATAGCCTCTCCACTAATAGCTTAATCAGCATCAAAACCAGCGATTGCAAGTTTAAATTGAAGCTTTAGAATTGTCTTTTTCTTTTCTTCACCAGGGTATTCTTTTGTCACATGTATCTTTTCATCCTTGTCCACTACTTTTTAGTTTTTACCATTTCCATTTCCGCCATTGTTTCTGCATGAAAGCACTCCACTAGTTCACGGCCTATGTACCATTCCCTCCGTCCTAAAATGGCGTATTGACTTTTTTTTTTTTTGTATTTTAAAAAAAAATTAGTCGTTGCAAATCTGCACCAATATATTTAGGACAGATAAACTAGTTAATATGATTTTTCTATTTCTAATGGTGGTAAGGACACATTTTTTTAAACTTTAGAATATGATGTAATAAAGCAAAATGATTCACTAAATTCGCTTCTTAGATTGTGAAGTAGCAGTGACGCATTTTTCATTATGGG
The DNA here is from genome assembly GCA_036186865.1 of Eustoma russellianum. Lineage (NCBI taxonomy): Eukaryota > Viridiplantae > Streptophyta > Magnoliopsida > Gentianales > Gentianaceae > Eustoma > Eustoma russellianum. Next base: position 5,796,752 of record AP025047.1, on the reverse strand, counting down.
TCATCAGTAAACAACATCGGTGTGTTTACATGGATATGGTTAAGTACATTCAACTCCCGATACTATGCTATAGACGGGAGACTAAAAAAATGAGATAATGTTGTTGGGGTAAACTAGTTAATATGAACTATGATACTACATGGATGATCGATCTTTTCATTTCCAATGGAGTTAATGACACATTCTTCCTTGACTTTGGAATATGATGGAATAAAGAAAATGACTCACTAAATTCGCTTCTTATATTGTGAAGTAGCAGTGACACAGCTTGACACAATTTTCATTATGAGTCATCGAAAAACAATCTCGATGTGTTTACATAGGTATGGTTAAATACATCCAACTCTCAATATTCTGGCATAGAGGAGGTCTCTAAAGAAATAAGATAATGTTTGCTGTGGTAAACTAGTTAATATGAACTGCGATACTGCATGGATGATCGATCCATAATCACCAATGGTTCATGTATGTATAATGTAAAACATGAAAATTGTAGAAGACAATCATGTACGAATTCATCAAAAACCTTTTGATGTTTAATTAAAAGAAAAAAATAACATTTCAATTTAAAGTGGAGGGAGTAACATTTCAATTCAACCCAATTTACATATAATCTGTGGTGATTTAGTAACTTCCGTAATTATTTTTATCATCAGCGTATGTTCTGTATTGACCATACATGCTTCTAAGGATTTTTTCCTCATACATTAGCTTTTAGTATAATAGTGTAGATTTTGAATTAACATTTGCAGATGAAGAATTAAGCTACCGTTTAAAACGTGATTATGATTATGATTTGAATCATATTTAGATGTATTTGATTTAACTTATATGACTATAAATTTGATACAAATAAATCTAGTTTATAAAAAATAAGAAATATATATTTAACATAGCATTAATATTAATCTTTGCAGTGTACTACTTAATATAAGGTTATCTGTTTTTGCGTGTCACCTTTTTAGAAATTTGTTTCTTTCATACGGTAAAAGTGTACAAGAACACAAAACTCGAGTTAAAATTTTATTAAGAACAATGTTTTGATTATTATCATGTTACTAGTCTTTGTATAATGAAAATAGAAATAAAATTAGTTTATCCAATGGAACTTGGGCAAATATTACCAATTGTTATTTAATCAACCAAATATATATGATATATGTACGTTGTTTTAGCCAACCACATATATATGATATATGTGTTGTTTTAGCCAACCACCTATTATTGTGTATATACATATATTTTATGCGTTGCTCATGAATTAACATAAAGCTTGTGATGGTAAAATATGGCAGAAAGTTGACTGGAGGAGTTAATAATTGAGACCTAGGCTTCGAGAACATAGATCAGTTGATATTCGGATTGAGATTTGTTTTAACAGGTCAAGAGTTCGATTTTAAGGATACGCACAATGTTGTTAATAAGCCGAAGACTTGGTTTGCAGTGACACATTATATCTTTCACTGGGTAAGTTTTTACCCAACCTAAAAAACTGTTGGGTCCTGATTTACATATATGTCCGGGACGGTAAAAGCGATGGGGAGGGATTTCGCCTAATTGCGACCTAGTTTAATATGTTTCTTTATCTTTTCATAAAAAGTTGCCGTAACCTACCTTCAGTGTTCTGCTTCCTGAAAGTCAGGAATTGTGGTTGGTAGGGTGAATTCGTTCCGTTTCCGTAAGATTGTTGGAATGGAAGAGGAGGATCCCGTACAGGCAGCCGCAGAGGCTAGGCGAGAAAGGCTCAAGGCACTGAGAATGGCTCAAGAACTCCTCAGCAATCCCGACCAGGATGATCAAGTCGAAGCCCACAAGCCTCCTGATAAAGAAGCTGCGGAAGATGGAGACGGCGAAGAAACAAAGTAAACTCCTTTTGTTTTTTTAGCTGTCTCATCCAAGTATTTCCCAAGTTTATTGTGATTAATTACCAGCGATTACATATGTGGGAGCTTATGAGTTTATGTGTAGTATCTGTTTGTAGTAATGTCAACATGAAATTTCGTAATTACCTGCCGCATGATAAGAAGCTACAAGAGGGCAAACTTGCCCCACCTGTACTCCCTAAATTTGAAGACCCCGTGGCAGCAGAGCCTTCTCCAGAAGAAAAGAAAGAGGTTGTTACTATGTTCTTTGGAGTCTAGATTCTTTAGTAGTTCTGCTTCTGTTGCATATATCTTCTAATGACTTGCTCATTCCTTTTAATTGATGATTTAGGACCCGTTTTTGAATATTGCCCCAAAGAAACCAAATTGGGATCTGAAAAGGGACGTGCAGAAAAAGCTTGACAAGCTTGAGAAGAGGACCCTAAAAGCCATGCATAAGCTGCTCGGTATTGGATTTCTTTGCCTTTAGAATTTAGAAGACATTATGCAGTCCTATATCGCACCTCCACATCCTGAAAATTTGTCTTCATGTTATCATTTGCGAACCGTGGGCTAAAATATATGCTGTTATAAAGAAAAAAATTCTTGTGTGACTGGATTTCTTGCGGCTTTCAAATGTCAAATGTAGTTAAGAATACAGCTTTCACCCTTTCCTGATTGTCTATCCTAAAAGCTTAAGTTGACAACGAGATGGCTCATTGAGATGATTACACTTCAACAAAGTCTCACATGGCCAAACAGTGTTCAATAGCATACACAACACACATGTATACCCAAGTCTAGAGGCAGTGTTACCATGAAAATTTCGATAGTTGGTCGGCTGGTCTGATGTCATCTTGATTTATGATTTCACATGAAATCTTAAGCTAATAATCAAGATATGAAACATTTCAACTTCAATTGCGAGTTTTAAAATCGCTATGTGCGGAGGAGCTTTATAAAGGGTGAGGGAGTTGTGTGTTTTCTGGAAATAGATTAATGATAATGAAGTTCTGTTGCAGTTGTTGCGCAATAAGTTTAAGCTTTTAAGTAAAGGTTAGACAGAGGACTTAGTCCTACACTACTGCAAGATTTTGATATTTTGTGAATCATGCATTGAGATCTAAAAGTAGTCACTGAGAATATTTTGGAGTAACCTTTTCTATGTGGTTATTACTGGTATTTATGTACCAAAACCAATGGTATAACTGGTCCTTGTCTCGGTAGAAAGTAAAAAAGTTTCATCAGATTTGAGCTTCTGAACTTAAACCTGGACATGGGTTATGTCCAGACTGCTATGTGCTATTATTGGTGATAATTTGCCTGAAATGACATTTGGTAGGTCAATGTAGTTGTTTGTTGTAGTTCTTTTTTCCTTTTTAGTAAGATCCCTGAGAAGGAACATGTCAGGGCAGATTGGAAGACTAAATTGGAGTGACGTTTTATTCCCCCTAAGACCCCGCCCTTGCTCTTTCATTAAATAAATAAATTAATATGTATATAGATATTTTTATATGTATATATGTATATGTGTGTGTGTGTGTATCTATGGCTATGTATGTGAGTATGTACGTATCTGTATGTTTATGTATATGTGTGCAAGTGTATGTGTATGTTTATGAATATACATATTTATCTCAATCTATATGTGCGTGTGTGTGTCTAAATGTGTGTTTGTACATAAGGAATCTAACTTGTTACCTTTAGATAAGTTTCATAGGTCCTTTGCTTTCAATGTATTTGTGTCTTTTGTGTGTGTTTTGTACATAAGGAGTCTAACTTGTTAACTCTAGATAAGTTTACTTGCCAAAAAAAAGAACTCTAGATAAGTTTCGTAGGTCCTTTGCTTTCAATGTATTTGTCGGCGTGCATTTTTTTCTTTTACTTTATTTGGCAGTTTACTACTTGGATAGGGTAAAGGAGTGATCATGAAGGCCCATTTCCTGGGAGGTAACCTCCGTTGCACTTTTGAGGGATGCCTTTCTATGGTCTCCCCTAATAAAGGAAAGCTTTCCATTTGACATCTTATTTTGGGTTAGGTTTTGAATTTTTTTTGCTTTGCCTGTATTTGAATTTGCATCAAAGTATGATGCTAAATCTATAGGATTTTGTCTGGTGAAAATTCGCAATTTTTCTTATGCATTTGTGAGATTATGAAATTCTTGAAATATCAGGTTCCTCTGAGGGTTTTCCTTAGAAAAAATATCCCGACAAATTTTCACCTCAGATTACATGCTGGATAACAGGGTCCCAAGAAGTTAAAGTAGGCACATGATGTTCTATATAACAATTATGCTCATGCATTGACGTGTGGCCACTTAGAAGAACAAGCTCCAGTTCATGGAAACAGTAGGAACAAATATGTTGTCAGTTTTGGGGCATTGGATTCTTGTACTTTCTGAGCCTATTTTGGGAACGAGGAGATGAGACTATTAACTGTTGAAGGTTCTATTTAGTCTTGGCACAATCCAAGTCCAACTAGTAATTGTACTATGTTAAGAATTGAATGCTCTTTTTCTCATACCTAACTATACCAGTTCTGTGTTACGTGCCATATTATTATTGTATTGTATATAGACATACATACATACATGTATGATACCTAACTATACCAGTTCTGTGTTACGTGCCATATCTGGATAATTTTGCTTGTCCTAATCATAGTTGTATTCATCTCCGGCCAGGTTTTTCTGTCAAGCATGTCTGCTTGATCATGTAGCAAAGGGCGCATTTTGGAGTAAGGGTGCAGTAACTGCATTGGGTATTACCAAGTACTTGTTGAGGGGCAGTTTCCCTCATTACATTCTCTGTTTGACAGGACAAATTGTTCTATCTGTCTGAATATTTTGTTTTTGTTTTGCCCCCCGGGGGTGGGGGGTGGGGGCAGAGCCTATGACATAGGAGGATGGATTATATTTGACGGCGCATAGAGTATGGAAATTATTACCCTATGTGATAAGAGGGTGTTTCTGTGCATTAGTAGGTTCCATTGTTGAAGAGAATATAGATATTGCTGTGTGTTCCATGCATCAACTTCTGTTTTCTTTGCCTGACTTCTTGTAAGATAGAGCGTTGATGAAGGATGAGTTGATGATCAGTGAATGCTAATTATCTGAGGTCACTTTGTTGTTCTGTAGTTATTTCTCTTCCATCACGCAAAGACTATTGACTGGTATTTTTAGATAACTGAATTTTTATTGCTTGCAGCGGAAGAAGAACAGAATAGGAGGTTGGCTGACGAAGAAGGGGAAGGCAGAGACGATTAGCTGGCGTGGAATGGCAATGAGTACACATTGAATTGCTGGCTATTGGTGGAGCACTAAATGCAACTTTATGGAGAGTAGCGTACAGTCTAACATTGAATCAGGGCTTGCTGCTTTATGTCCTTGCCTGCATTGGGTGATACAGGCATGAATGCTGACATGTTTCTAAGCATGGTTCTTAATGAGAGAATGATGCATCAAACTTAAGCTTTATCCTTCTGTGGATGGGAATGGTACGACTTTTTGAAAAAGATAACCAATGTCATTGTCTTTAAACACCCATCTCCCTCTTCCACAAACCCTTTCCCTTTGTGTTAGTTGTATATGTCAGTCTATCTTTCTTCTTTTTCATGGATTCTATGGTTGACATTCCTCTCTAAAACCATCTTCAAGAATATCAAAGAAGTTGGTGGAAAGAAGGATTCCGTTAGCCAAGTTATTTTCCTAGTACTAATTAGTCAATTACTACTCCCTGCTATCGGGTTTCAGAGGATGCTACTATGTGTGCTTGCTATTTTATGCTAAGTCACATAATTGGGGCAAATCTTGAATGTGTGGAAATTTATGGATTCGCGTGTGAGTGTGGGAGCAAATGTAACAGGAAGAACGAGGGATTCAATCATATCATGTAGAAAGATTTGTTACTCTAAGGGGAAAAAAATTTCATGACTTGGTTCAGGGAATATACATCCTATTTTGGAGCAAAATACTATACTTTGGCCATGGGACCCTTACCGCCGAGAATCATTCTTGAGGATGCAAATTATGAGGTCAAAGGCCTCCTAGGTTGGGGAGATCGTACGCAAGGAGTTCACACAAGGTGTCCACTGCAAACTGGGTATTTGACCCAGAAAACAGTGAAACACCCACACTGGGCTATTCCATGTGCCTTTTGGAGCAACTTCCAATCCAATTACCAACTGAGTTATGCCATGATAGCAATATACATCCTATTTTAAGAGGAAGAAGGTTTGAGTTAAACTCTGCATCTCGTTTAACTCAACTCTGAAATGAATTTTAGTTTCATCGAAGAAGCTGCTGAAAGATCAATCTTGAGATGCATGCGTCATATATATGAAAAAGATCAATCTTGATATATGCTCCGTTTATACTAAACCGAATAAATCTCTGGTAAGAGTGGAAGCTAGCACAATTTGGCCAATTGGGTGGAAGAGAGAGAATCCAACTTGCTTGCAAATCAAGGTTGGTTTTTTTCTTTTTGGGATCGAGGAGGAAATTTATCATTAATCAAATATTTTGAGTTTCTTTTGGTATATTATATGAATGATCCGACCCGTAAGAATCATGATTGGGAATTGTTTGATTGACTTTCTATCAAAAAAAAAAAAAGAAAATATACAAATTAAAACTAACATGTGTAATCACAATAACCAAATGGGAAGTAGCTAGATACGATGTAGAACTTATTACACACCGTCTAATTATTTCCTATCCTTCTATCTAATTGTAATATCGAAGCTTCTTTTAATTCTTCAACTCAGTTTAGAATACTTTCACCATCAAAAATAAAGGTTGATTTGAACAATACTGCGTGGGAGTTGATTCATAAATCTACTAGTACGGCACACATTTTTGTTCTTTTAGCAGTCACTCTTGAACACGACTGGGTAACAAAAATTTAAAAATATTTTAAAATAACTACATGATATCTTAATTCCTTAAATAATCATAAACAGTTATGTGTAGGCATGGACCTTCAATTATTCTACAAAATCATCCAGATGACATATCTGTCTCCTTTTATTTGTTAATTCTTCAGTGGTTATGAGATAACTACTCGAATACCATGTTATTACTTCTGAAGCACCTAGTGGCTAGTAATCCTGTAAAAATACATGTCACTCGATTAAGATTATAAATTTAGTCCCACAAGAGCAGTAGCTTCGGAGATGTTTTCTGATGACCGAGAAAATAATTTTAGTTACAAGGGTATTTTTGGCTATTTTGCTATTTAAGTTAATTATGAATAAATAAAAGAAAAAGGGGAAAGGGCCTCATTTCATCTTACGTGACTGTTTTCAAGGCATCACAAAAGAAGAGAAAAGCTAACAAGGATTTTCCTCATTCTTTCAAGAATTTGTAGCAAATCAACAAGATCAGGACACAGATTTGGAAGCATTGGATTTCAAGATTTCTTTTAAATGAAAATGACTTACTAAATTGGCTGCGCTTTTTATATTGTGAAGTAGCAGTTGATCGACACAGCTGACGATCATTATGCATGAGTATTGTAGCGCCCCGACCCGGACAGCGGAATCCGAACCGGTACACCCGTCGTAGCTTACTGAGAAGACTACAAGACGTCTCATCTCTCGATTACACATCATCAATGACGTAAGAGAAATAAGTGCGGAAACATATATCCCGTGAATCTAAATCATCAATGCAGTACATCAAAAGACGAAGTGAATACCCAAGAACTGTATATGGTTGCAGCCATCTAAATCCTCAAACAAATTAAGAACAGAAATAACAGAATCTATCTAATCAATTCCTTCCACAAGGTCTAAGCATCCCATTCTGCCCACTCGCCGTCGTCCTCAATGAAAATCATATCGTAACTAGGCTCATCTGCAAAACCAAAGGCAGTACCCTTAGCGAGAAACGCTAGCAAGTAACCCGCTTATAAGACATACGGGATCAACACATGGCAAGACATGAGTAATATATAATTCAAGGAGTTGTGGGGCACATGTCTTGTAAAGTTTCCAAATACGTAAGTGAATAACGCAGTAAACAAGTACAGCAATTTGTTCACAATTAACAATTCATAGGCAATCAAGTACCACTCACGTTCATACCACCTTGACCCTCATGATGCATGCTAAAATATGCACTACCCTACACATTCACATATGCATGAACGCTTTCTCTTTTGAAACAGTGCAATGCATGTCATAATGTCCGGTCACTTCATATAACTTTATACCCTGTAACGCGCCCCGGCTTATATTTCTATCCTGGTTTACGTTACAGCCAACTTTATACCCTGTAATGCACCTCGGCTTATATTTCCATCCCGAGTAGCATTACAGACAACTTTATACCCTGTAACGCGCCCCGGCTTATATTTCCATCCCGGTTTACGTTACAGTCTTTTGTGCCCTACAATGCGCCCCGGCTTAAATTTCCATCCCGGTTTACATTGCAGGTCACCTTCGCAAATCTGTGCCGAAGCACCTTTCTTTTCAAATCAATATGCAAATGCACGTGCCATGATGCAAGACTCCTCATTTCATTCTCATTCCACATGCTCGTATGCAATTCACATAAGTAGTTCATGTACACATGCGCACGTACAAGCATACACAAGTTTTCACTAACGTACACATCATAACTTAGGCTTCCACCATCACGTCAACCCTTAGTCCTGACTCTAAGGTTCACAACCCAAAGCAAATTCCCCTAACCATTCCTCATTGAACTCTCAAACTCCTCGTACATTCATCTCCTAGCCCATCTAAGTCATTCACGTTGAAACTCGATTCGAGAACCCGTTGAAGTCACCAATATTGTTTCACCATCCTAGGTCAGGTTCCCAAGACTTAGACTACCTTTAATCAGGTCTTAAGAAGTCTCTAAAGTCACCCGAAGGTTCCCCGAACGTCCCCCTTTCTTCCTCTATTTTCCACAAAATTTCTGGACTTCATCCCCTACACATCGATCGATCGATGTCCAGCTGGGGACATCGATCTCTCCACTTCGATCGATCGATGTCCTGCTGAGGACATCGATCTCTCAGGTTCACCCACATCGATCGATCGATGTCCTTCTGAGGACATCGATCTCTGAGTCTCCCCCTACATCGATCGATCGATGTCCTACTGGGGACATCGATCTCTCAGCCACCAAGACATCGATCGATCGATGTCCTTCTGAGGACATCGATCCCTGACTTAGATCGATCAATGTCTGCGGTTTCCCCAATCCTCTCTCCGTTTTCTGCAACATCTGCAGTACCAAGAACACCAAATATCCATAATTCATCCCCAATCAATCCAAGCCTAATCCCGGCTACCATCCATGCTTAAAACTGTAAATTCAAACGCTTATACGCATATCGCACCATGATTCGACCTTGAACTCGATTATCCAACGCTCTCAATCCCAAAAAAAAATCCCATCTTTTCTCTCAAACACTCCTCAACCATGAAACCACACCAAAAAGGGATTCAGGGGTAGGGATTTGCAGGATTTCACATATTCAATCAACAACAACAATCACATTTTCATATACATCGGCCAAATCTTGAAACGAAAGCACATAAAACATATACGCATAATCAAAGAACGAATCTACTGCATAGTGATCCAATTTGATAACAAAATAGGCCGTCTTTCATTTCACAAATCGTAGGAACTTATAAACAGATTACTTGCCTTTGATTACCCGAAGACGAAATGGGAAACGAACTAAGGCTGGATCAATTCTTGGGGGATGTCTTCCTCTTCTACTCCTGGAAGAAACGGCTAGGGTTGTGAGGAAAGCGTCGATGGTTTCTGAATAGTGAAGAAACTGACGCTTTGTCAGTTTTTATATGGGAAGGGAAAAGTTTGGTGTTTCTAAATTATAACTATTATCTATTTATCTTAAAGGATAAACTTAATTATTTAATTCTAAATTAAACATAATTAATTTCTAATATTAAATCCATCATTAATTTCTAATTAATCCTCATATTAATGCCTAGCTTAATTCGCGTTGACCGTCATTAATTCCCGAAAATTCTTCTTCGTCTTTTAATTACCCGACGGAGGGTGCGGGGCATAACATCCCTCCCCCCTTATAAGAAGTTTCGTCCTCGAAACTGGCGTACCTTATAGGAAAAGATGTGGATGTAACTCCTTCATTTGATCCTCAAGCTCCCACGTGGCTTCGCGCTCCGTATGGTTACTCCACTGAACTTTAACATACGGAATGACACGTCGGCGTAGGACCTGATCTTTCCTATCCACAATCTTGACTGGATGTTCTTCGTAGGTGACATCTTCTTTCACATCCAATGGTTGAGCTTCAAGGATATGGCTCGGGTCTGATATGTATTTCCTTAGTTGGGACACATGGAACACATTATGGACTTGGGATAAACTCGGGGGTAAAGCTAGTCGGTATGCTCTTTCACCGACTTTACCAAGAACTTCGTAAGGACCAATATATCTAGGGCTTAACTTGCCCTTCACTCCAAATCTAGCAACTCCCTTGGTTGGTGAAACTCGTAGGTAAACCTTGTCGCCCTCCTCAAAGTCCAACGGTCGTCTCTTAGTGTCGGCCCAACTTTTACTGCGATCTTGAGCCACCTTGAGTTTCTCTCTTATCACCTTGACCTTTGCAACTGTTTGCTCAACCAACTCGGGTGCGGTGATTGTCCTTTCTCCAACTTCATCCCAACAAACCGGGGATCTGCACTTCCGCCCGTATAGCGCTTCGAATGGCGCCATGCCGATTGCACTGTGATAGCTGTTATTGTAAGAAAACTCCATTAACTTCAACATGCTATCCCAGTTCCCTTTGAAGTCCAAGGCGCATGCTCTCAGCATGTCTTCCAATGTTTGGATGGTCCTCTCAGATTGTCCATCCGTTTGCGGGTGGTATGCTGTGCTCATTCTCAACTCTGTACCCATAGCTTTCTGGAATGCCCTCCAGAACTTAGAGGTGAACTTGGGGTCACGGTCCGATACGATGCTGACTGGGACTCCATGTAGACTTACAATGTTATCCACATAGATATTGGATAACCTCTCATACGAAGTACCATGTGGCATGGCTATAAAGTGAGCCGTCTTCGTTAATCGGTCCACAATTACCCAAATCATCTCATTTCCATTGCGGGTCTTGGGTAGTCCCATTACGAAATCCATCGTCACGTGCTCCCACTTCCATTCCGGAATCTCCAGTGGTTTCATCAAACCACCAGGTCGTTGATGTTCCGCTTTGACTTGTTGGCATATCAAACATCTCTCAACATATGCCGCTATTGACCTTTTCATCCCTATCCACCAATAGTTTCTTTTGAGGTCCTTATACATCTTAGTACTTCCGGGGTGGATGGACATTCTTGAGTTATGCGCTTCTCGGAGCAATTCTATTCGGAGCTCGTCTTTACTTGGCACGCATAACCGATTATGGAACCATAGACTCCCATCTTCTCGCATCTGGAAATCCTTTACCGGTCCCGTGGATAATTTGTCGCGGATCTCTTTCAGTGTCGGGTCCTCATACTGTGCCTCTTTGATTCGGTCTACCAAGTCTGGGCTGATAGACAAAGCTGTGAGGACATTTGCCACTGAATCCACCAATTCCAGGTCAAACTCTTCAATCTCTCTTTCCAATGGAGACTGTCTTGCGTGGCTAGACTTTCTGCTCAATGCGTCCGCCACTCTGTTGGCTTTGCCCGGATGGTAGTTGATGGTCAAGTCATAGTCCTTGAGTAACTCTAACCATCTCCTTTGCCTCATATTCAATTCCTTCTGTGAGAATAGGTATTTCAAACTCTTATGATCCGTGAACACGGCACATTTCTCCCCATATAGGTAGTGTCTCCAGATCTTAAGAGCGAATACCACAGCTGCGAGCTCCAAGTCATGCGTCGGATAGTTCTGCTCATATGGTTTCAGTTGTCTTGACGCGTACGATATGACTCGTTCGTTTTGCATCAAGACACAACCTATAAACAGAGGGTTAGTTTAGGACTTGCATAAGTATATACAATGCATTAATTGTAATGGTGTACATACCTAGTCCTTTCTTGGACGCGTCACTATAGATCACGAAGCCGTCGGTACCGAAGGTTGTGCCAAAACCGGGGCTGTGGTCAATCTCTTCTTGAGCTCTGTAAAGCTCTGCTCGCATTCAGCAGTCCATTCGAATTTAGTCTTCTTTTGAGTAAGTCGACTCAATGGTACTGCTATCGTTGAGAATCCCTCAACAAACTTCCTATAGTAGCCTGCCAAGCCTAGGAAGCTTCTGACTTCGGTCACATTTGTGGGTCTTGGCCATTCAGTGATTGCTTCTATCTTCTTGGGATCCACAGAGATCCCATCTTCGGAAATCACGTGACCAAGGAAGGCTACACTTCTTAGCCAAAATTCACACTTGCTGAATTTGGCATAGAGCATTTGTTGCCTCAGAATTTGCAACACCACCCTTAAATGTTCAGCATGAGCTTGTTCGTCGGGGGAATAGACCAAGATGTCATCGATGAACACTACTACAAATTGGTCTAACTGTTCTCGGAATACAGTGTTCATCAAATCCATGAAGGCTGCTGGGGCATTAGTCAGTCCAAAAGGCATCACTAAGAATTCATAATGCCCGTATCGAGTCCGAAAAGCCGTTTTAGGTACGTCTCCGGCTTTCACAAGCAACTGATGGTATCCTTGACGGAGGTCAATCTTTGAAAACCATCTAGCTCCCTTTAGCTGATCAAATAGATCCTCGATCCTTGGTAGAGGATATTTATTCTTAATGGTGATCTTGTTCAACTCACGATAATCGATGCATAACCTCATGCTGCCATCTTTCTTCTTAACAAATAGAATTGGAGCTCCCCACGGTGATACGCTGGGACGTATTAATTTCTTGTCCAGTAACTCTTGCAGTTGCCCCTTTAACTCCTTGAATTCAGCCGGAGCCATTCGGTAAGGCGTCTTGGATATAGGCTCGGCTCCAGGGATCAAGTTGATTTCAAACTCCACTTCTCTCGTTGGTGGTACTCCCGGTAGGTCGTCCGGAAATACGTCCTTAAATTCATTGATTACCGGAATCTGATCCATAGAGGTAACCTCCTGCTTCGCATCTAGAGCATATACCATAAACCCCTCTGCTCCTTTCTGTAAAGCCTTAAAGGCCTTAATCGCCGTCATGTATATTTTCCTTGGAGGTTTGGTTATCTTGGTATTCCCTTGCACAGTGACGTCATTCATCTCAGGGTCTTTGAGAGTCACTTTCTTGAGTTTACAGTCGATATTGACATGATTCTTGGTCAACCAATCCATGCCCAATATTATGTCAAAGTCCTTCATCGGAATGGGAACTAAGGTCACTGAGAAAAGCTTCCCACCTAATTCCAAATCACAGTCTTTGTACTGATGGTGAGAAATCAGTACTTGTTCTCCTGCCGCCTGTACCCTAAATGGGTTCTCAAGCCGTTCGGGTAGACAGTCGAGTCCTTTGGCGAATCGCTTAGAAATGAAAGAGTGGCTAGCGCCACTATCAAATAACACGTTTGCAGGCACGTTGTTAACTAAGATCACACCTAACATGAAAGTGCAGCACATAAAGGTCTCATGTAAAGCATATTTAATCATCAACTTAAAAGACTAAAATTCGACTTAGGCTACTATTATTAAACTTAAGTTGTACCTGTCACGACGTTGGCATCCTCCTGTACCTCAGCGTCCGTCATCGCATGGACTCTCGCATTAGGCCTGCCTCTCTGCTGTGGGGCTGGCCCTGCTACTGCCTGAGGTTTAGCATTCCATTCAGGGCAATCTTTGATCCTATGGCCCGTCTTCCCACATTTGAAGCACGCTCCACTTACCTTCCAACATTCGCCCACGTGTCTCTTATGGCAGTGTGGGCATTCTGCAGGTGCTTGCCGATCAGGTTGGTTTAGTTGCGGTGCCCTTTGCACTGGTCCCGCTTGCACTTTCCTAGGGATTTTGACCCAACGTCCGGGTCTACTTCCGCTTGATTCTACTCTCGGCCTCTTACTCGATTCTTCCCGAGCCTCTCTTGGTTGTGACCTGCGCATGTCACTCTCAACACGATAGCAGGCATCTAGCATCTCCTCAAAAGTTTTCAAACTTGACCCCGCTATTGCAGTCCGAATGCGGGGGTTCAGTCCTTCTTCGAATTTCAGCATTTTCATTCTGTTGTTTTCTAAAACCAAGGGTGTGAACTTGCCCAATGCGTGGAACCTGTCCGCATAGTCAGAAATAGTCATCCTCCCTTGTTCAAATCTGTCAAACTGCCTCATCTTCTCCAGAACGGCAGTCTCAGGCACGTAGTAGTCTTTGTAGGCCTTCACAAACTGACTCCACTGGATGGGAGGAGTCATCTTGGGCAGAATGCCGTTCCACCATGCATTCGCTCTGCCAGTCAGAAATGGTGTGGCCACATCCACCTTGTGTTCTTCAGGCACTTGCATTAGCCTGAAACATTTCTCTACCTCGTCCAGCCAAAACCCAGCCACCTCTGGGTCAGTTGTCCCTTCAAAGTTTGGGGCATGCATCTTTCGCATTTCCCCAATATAGTACCTTATGCCGTGCTGTGGCGGCGGGGGAGGAGGTTGCTGCGGTTGTTGCTGCTGCTGAGCAACCCCTTGTGCTATCACTGTGATAGCATCAATCAGCGCTTGTGGGACTAGAACTGGTGGTGGTGGAGGAGGGTCATTGTTCCCATTGCCACCGTTTCCTTGATTGTCTCTCCTGGGAGGCATTGTCTGCAAGATCACGTTCATTAGTGTCGAGCACTTCCAAAATAAAACTTGAAATCCATAGGGGGTACAAGGCGTAGTTCATAGGTTAAAACGATTACATCTGTTTGATTACGCTAATCGCGCTCGTACACACACCCATCCCAATCAAACTTAAATCTAAGATTGCATACTTAGACTAATAGATCAACTTAAAATGAAGATCATAACTTAATACTCTACATGTCATAACCTAGGTTTCCGAGGTAGATCTGAAGCCTAGGCTCTGATACCACCTGTAGCGCCCCGACCCGGACAGCAGAATCCGAACCGGTACACCCGTCGTAGCTTACTGAGAAGACTACAAGACGTCTCATCTCTCGATTACACATCATCAATGACGTAAGAGAAATAAGTGCGGAAACATATATCCCGTGAATCTAAATCATCAATGCAGTACATCAAAAGACGAAGTGAATACCCAAGAACTGTATATGGTTGCAGCCATCTAAATCCTCAAACAAATTAAGAACAGAAATAACAGAATCTATCTAATCAATTCCTTCCACAAGGTCTAAGCATCCCATTCTGCCCACTCGCCGTCGTCCTCAATGAAAATCATATCGTAACTAGGCTCATCTGCAAAACCAAAGGCAGTACCCTTAGCGAGAAACGCTAGCAAGTAACCCGCTTATAAGACATACGGGATCAACACATGGCAAGACATGAGTAATATATAATTCAAGGAGTTGTGGGGCACATGTCTTGTAAAGTTTCCAAATACGTAAGTGAATAACGCAGTAAACAAGTACAGCAATTTGTTCACAATTAACAATTCATAGGCAATCAAGTACCACTCACGTTCATACCACCTTGACCCTCATGATGCATGCTAAAATATGCACTACCCTACACATTCACATATGCATGAACGCTTTCTCTTTTGAAACAGTGCAATGCATGTCATAATGTCCGGTCACTTCATATAACTTTATACCCTGTAACGCGCCCCGGCTTATATTTCTATCCTGGTTTACGTTACAGCCAACTTTATACCCTGTAATGCACCTCGGCTTATATTTCCATCCCGAGTAGCATTACAGACAACTTTATACCCTGTAACGCGCCCCGGCTTATATTTCCATCCCGGTTTACGTTACAGTCTTTTGTGCCCTACAATGCGCCCCGGCTTAAATTTCCATCCCGGTTTACATTGCAGGTCACCTTCGCAAATCTGTGCCGAAGCACCTTTCTTTTCAAATCAATATGCAAATGCACGTGCCATGATGCAAGACTCCTCATTTCATTCTCATTCCACATGCTCGTATGCAATTCACATAAGTAGTTCATGTACACATGCGCACGTACAAGCATACACAAGTTTTCACTAACGTACACATCATAACTTAGGCTTCCACCATCACGTCAACCCTTAGTCCTGACTCTAAGGTTCACAACCCAAAGCAAATTCCCCTAACCATTCCTCATTGAACTCTCAAACTCCTCGTACATTCATCTCCTAGCCCATCTAAGTCATTCACGTTGAAACTCGATTCGAGAACCCGTTGAAGTCACCAATATTGTTTCACCATCCTAGGTCAGGTTCCCAAGACTTAGACTACCTTTAATCAGGTCTTAAGAAGTCTCTAAAGTCACCCGAAGGTTCCCCGAACGTCCCCCTTTCTTCCTCTATTTTCCACAAAATTTCTGGACTTCATCCCCTACACATCGATCGATCGATGTCCAGCTGGGGACATCGATCTCTCCACTTCGATCGATCGATGTCCTGCTGAGGACATCGATCTCTCAGGTTCACCCACATCGATCGATCGATGTCCTTCTGAGGACATCGATCTCTGAGTCTCCCCCTACATCGATCGATCGATGTCCTACTGGGGACATCGATCTCTCAGCCACCAAGACATCGATCGATCAATGTCCTTCTGAGGACGTCGATCCCTGACTTAGATCGATCAATGTCTGCGGTTTCCCCAATCCTCTCTCCGTTTTCTGCAACATCTGCAGTACCAAGAACACCAAATATCCATAATTCATCCCCAATCAATCCAAGCCTAATCCCGGCTACCATCCATGCTTAAAACTGTAAATTCAAACGCTTATACGCATATCGCACCATGATTCGACCTTGAACTCGATTATCCAACGCTCTCAATCCCAAAAAAAAAATCCCATCTTTTCTCTCAAACACTCCTCAACCATGAAACCACACCAAAAAGGGATTCAGGGGTAGGGATTTGCAGGATTTCACATATTCAATCAACAACAACAATCACATTTTCATATACATCAGCCAAATCTTGAAACGAAAGCACATAAAACATATACGCATAATCAAAGAACGAATCTACTGCATGGTGATCCAATTTGATAACAAAATAGGCCGTCTTTCATTTCACAAATCGTAGGAACTTATAAACAGATTACTTGCCTTTGATTACCCGAAGACGAAATGGGAAACGAACTAAGGCTGGATCAATTCTTGGGGGATGTCTTTCTCTTCTACTCCTGGAAGAAACGGCTAGGGTTGTGAGGAAAGCGTCGTTGGTTTCTGAATAGTGAAGAAACTGACGCTTTGTCAGTTTTTATATGGGAAGGGAAAAGTTTGGTGTTTCTAAATTATAACTATTATCTATTTATCTTAAAGGATAAACTTAATTATTTAATTCTAAATTAAACATAATTAATTTCTAATATTAAATCCATCATTAATTTCTAATTAATCCTCATATTAATGCCTAACTTAATTCGCGTTGACCGTCATTAATTCCCGAAAATTCTTCTTCGTCTTTTAATTACCCGACGGAGGGTGCGGGTCATAACAAGTATGGTTGCATACATCCACCCTACCATATTCCGCTATAGTCGGGAGCCTCTAAGCAATAAGATAACATTGTTGTTGATGTTATTTTAAAGGTAAGACAGTAGATTTTGGTTGTACGTTGAACCGGTTTCATCATAGTTAGGTTCTTGGGTTTGAATTATAGAATTGGATGATGAATTGTGACACATAATAATGGATTATGATGTTAGAGGCTTCTCTTGCTTAATAGGGTGAAGTTGCTGCTAAAAGATATTTGAATTTGAGTGATTTAGGCTCAAGTCTACATGGAAAATTTGAAGTTTAATCATTTGTATATGTTTTTAAGTTAAATGTACATAACTGAATATTCAGGTAGAACGTCTGGTTATTCTAACTCGATATCTGATATTTTTTAAATTATATTTTAAGCTTCCTAACTCAGATTGAGACGATTCAAAATGTATTTGAAATCTCATTTTGAGCTCTACAATTTTCATGTTGTAAAACAAGTTACGCCTCAAAGTAGATCTAAATTAAGCGGTTATCCACAGGCCATAATCCAGTTGCTATTTGGGTTGGAATTTACTCTATAAGAGGTTAAGAGTCCGAATTTAGGGACACACACACAATGTGATTGCTCCACTGCTGTTAGTCCGAATTCCTAGTTTGTGAGGACACCTTATGTACTTCGTAAGTCCTCCCAACCTAGGAGACCGTTAGATTACTGATTTATCTCATCCAAGATGCTATTTGGAGCTGAGACGGTGAAAGGCTATTGCGCGAGGTATTTCAACTTTACTCCAAGATCTAAATTACGCACCAAGAAAAAAAAAGAGAAAAAAACAGGGGGACTGCTATTAGTATTAGGTTTATTGAGCCTCAAAATGAACACATTTTTAAATGGAAAAAAAAGAAAAGGTCAAGGAATGAAGAAGAAGGACGAACTTTGAGCAGAGTCGCCCACCTAACTGAAAGGGAAGGCAACATCATGAGCCGTCCAATCTTCCTAGTGATTCCACGTGCATCCTTCCAAACCAACACTACATTCGCGTGATCTCATCATCTCATCATCTTATCTTAGATCAGAATCCAAAATTTTTGTTGTTTAGAGCAAATATCTCACTAATTAAATCCAGATTATAATATGTTCTGTTTAAATAATAATTTCGGGAGGGGAGAAAAAACAAGTGATTGATAGATTTGATGCTAAGACGTTGAAACTGGTCTTTAGAACAGATGGCGTGAATCAATGGAAGCTTTTGTATATCCCCGGAAAGCACGTGATCTTCCCCCTTTTTGTTGACTTTCCCTCCTCACTTACATTAGGTTTACGAGTAAGTATCCTACACTTTTGAAGACGGGTATAGTAATTTTGTGGTTTTGTGATTTTGAGATGATAGGTTCGAGCTTCGGAAATAACCTCTTGTATAAAGTATAAGGTAAGATTACATATATCAGATCGTAAAGCGATCCATTCTTTATATATTTTAAGGGTTAATTGCACCTGGTATCCATTGTTTTCCACGAAGTTTTAAGTAGCATCCAATGTTTCATGAAACACACTTGGCATCCAGACTTATAGGGTTAATAGACACCTGACATCCAGATGACCTGCTGGTCGACCGTTGACCGCTGAAATCTACCGTTGACCGGACCTAACTCTACTTTTAACCTGACTTTAACCACAGTTTACAATTAATAAAATAATAAAGTCAAAAAAAATTAAAAGTTTAAAAAAAATAATTCAAAAATCAATAAAAAAACCTATACCCCACCTCATCCCCACCCCTTTCATCTTCTTCCCCAGACAACGTAGATTTTCTTTGGAAAATTTCCCCAGTTGAAACCTCCATTAGATAACTCTCCTCTCTCCTCCAAATTCCCTCCTTTCTCTCTCTCTTGCCTCCCGTTCTCTCTCCATAATTTACAATACACTTCAAGAAATTAATTCATGGCAGGTCTCTAATTGTACTTAAATACCGGCTTTGACTCTGAATCCTTCCTCATCGGCTCCGGCAGCTTCTGCTCCGGCGCCAAGATTAACAGTTGGTGGTATATAAACATGGACATACTTAGTTCCTAGTTGCAAGACAAGGTCACAAGAGAAATTTTGTCACACGAAGGATCACATTCAACATGAAATCTGCTTAGATTTCTGCTTTTAATTTTTTTTCCTTTTCATTATGCAGTATATCTATCTTTAAGTTCCAAAGTTTCAATCAATTTTTGTTAATCATCAAAAGTCAAAATTAGACAAAGATCACCATAAGTAATCACCCAATCAAAGCACCCAAAAGGTAAAATCAATTCGGACCCCTGTTAGCAGAAGAATAGTTTACAATCCAAAAGAGAAGCAAAGCATACCCACCCCGCTAGCAATCATGACACCAGTAACAACCGGAATGAGTGTAATATAAGTCAACCAGGCCTCTCTCTTCAACGTCATCAAATAAGCAAACACTGCAGTAAAGAAAGGCGTCGTAGCTCCAACAGCCTGATTGAAAGAAACAGGCAAATAACGCAGAGAAATATTCCCACAAACTACAGACGCACAGAATACAGACCCAGTACTCTGTGGTCTAACTAAATACTTTACAGCAGATGAGAATGGAATCTCTCTTGATCCTGCTGTTCTTTGGGGTCATGCCATCAGAGAAACATGGTTCGTTTTGCCTCAATTTCCTCCTCTGTTTTTCACAGGAGAAAGAGAAAGATGGTTGAAAGAAAGTGGAATTAACCAGGGTTTGAAAATTTTGGGCTCCAAGTGGGAGAAAAGTGAAAAATAAAAGAAAAATTGCTAAAAACCGCCTACAGCAGGTCATTTCCCGGTTGCCGGATGCCAGGTGTCTATTAACCCTATAAGTCTGGATGCCAAGTGTGTTTCATGAAACATTGGATGCTACTTAAAACTTCGTGGAAAACAATGGATACCAGGTGCAATTAACCCTATATTTTAATAGATAAAAGTTTAAGGCAGAGCCAACGACGAGACAATTTTGTTATCCAAGCTTTTTGTCAGGAGCTAACATATTCGAACCATCATGATAACAATTAAGAAAGTTGTTCTTGTTGAAATTGTCTCGTGTGGAGACAATCCTTGTTGAAATATTACAAGGGTTGCCTCTGGGCTGGCTGAGTCTCGTGTGTCCTCTCCCTTTGCAGGGCTGCCGGTGGAGCACATCCCTCGATTTACATCCCACCTGGCTAAGGGGCCTCTGGTACAGGTGGGGGGAGAACTCACTCCCTCATCAAAGAAAGTTGTTCTTACATATTGAAGCATGACTTGGTTAAGGCTGAAAGCTTGGTTTGCATGAGACACGTTGTGTAAGTCACTGTGTAAGTCCTTACCTAACTTAGGAAGCCGTTATGTTCCTGATTTACATCATCCAGGGCTGAAACAATGGACCCCCATGGCAAGATATTGTTGGAGAATTTAAGGTTGGGCTTTGGCCCATCGTTGGAGATCGAAGATTTGGGCTTTGGCCCGTTATGAAGTTGCAAGACTTGTGCAACGTACTATGAGCTTAATGAATCCTTAACGTGTAGTTAATGTTAAGATGTGATCTCACTCAATTATGTATTGTGTGAATGTGAAATTAATGCTCAAAGTAGATGGAAATGTTGTGGATGGGTGACGTGTCACCCGTATGGAGGAATGCCACGTTGGAAGTGTCCACGTGGCGTAAAAGCTTCTGACGGACATCGATCGATGACATCGATCGATCGATGTCACTTCGATCGATCGATGTCATCGATCGAAGTGGATCAGGAAGCTTCGATCGCTTGATTGATCGATCAAAGTGGATCAGAGGACATCGATCGATCACTTCGATCGATCGATGTCCCTTAGAACGATCAATTTGATCGAATGATGTACTCAGTCAGACATCAGTCAATCACATCGATCGATCGATGTCACTTCGATCGATCGATGTGATCGATCGAAGTCTGACAGCAGGCGCAGATTTGATTCTGTTGGCAGATTTGATTCAAAATGAATCAAACTCTATCCTCCTCCATTCAAAATAAGATCAATCTGTTATGATCTAATGGTGGCAGGGAAGATAGCTTTGATCTAACGGCCGAGATTCAAACTGTCTTAACTGCTTAACCGAATATGGTTTCCATCCAACGCTCCAGGTTTAAACCTGATAATCTATCTTCAATCTAATGGCTGAGATTAAACCATCCTAATCTGGATAGGAGGTTTTAATCCAACGGCGTAAATTAAACTTCGGTTTTGATCCAACGGTTACGGTATCTCCTACTCCCCTATATAAAGAGGGCTAATGGCACTTTCATTAACACACCTTAAGCTCTTAGCATCCTCAAAGCATTTTGCATTCATAAGCACGAGAGTCTTGCATACTGTCCGGGAGAAGTCAGGACACTCTAAGCGTTCGAAGGAGTTCAAGTTCAGCAGTGCCGCTCAACTGAACAGGTACCCGTTGTATCCTGGGAGACGATTGCTCATACCGGTTGGGCACAGTATACCGGAGCAATACGTCTTAAGGACAGAGTCCTTGACTCGCCCCGGGTTTGATTTATTTTGTTGTTTCATTTGCACACAGTGTACGACTGCGTCTTGGTACAGGATTGATTGTGCCGACAATCTTAAGACGTATTCTATTCAATTACATTCTGTACCTTTTTGTTTATTTACGCAAAGGCAGTTTCGTACTGTTTTGCAGTCTTCTTCTACTCATTCTTGGACCTGGATCTGTTCTGATCTTTACGTTTTGATCGAACTGAACAGGAATGGAGAACGAGAGCTCAAACTCTGTTCACGGCTTCAATGGTGCTCACTCCGTGTCCGCACCAGAAGGGGCAAACAATGTTGCTGCCGGACCACAAATTAATGCGGTTCCGTTGGCACCTACTGGAGGACCTCAAATGAATCCGGCTGCCACTGCTGCTCAGGTGGAGAAGCCGGAGAAATTTGCTGGAAGCTTCTTCAAGAGGTGGCAGCAAAAGATGTTGTTCTACCTCACTGCGTTGGGGTTGGCCAGAATGCTCAGCGAGGATCCACCTGTGGTTGAGCCTGTGGAGGATCAACAGCAGAGGCCTGGGCATACACAAATTTCTGTTGTTTAAATTTGATTCTTGGATGCCTAGATAATTCTCTCTATGGCATATTTTGTACTTTTAAAACTGCAAAAGCATTATGGTTGGCTTTGGACAAAAAGTACCGCACAGAAGATGCGGGTACTAAAAAGTTGATAGTTGGAAAATTTCTTGACTATAAAATGTTAGATTCCAAAACTGTAATTTCGCAGGTGGAAGAAATACAGATGTTGGTTTCTGAAATGGAAGAGGAGGGCATGACGCTCAGTGAATCTTTCCTAGTTGCGGCTGTGATTGAGAAGCTGCCTCCTTCGTGGAGGGAATTCAAGAGCTATCTCAAACACAAGCGAAAGGAGATGAAGATGGAGGATTTGATAGTCCGTCTTCGGATTGAGGAGGACAACCGTCGCTCCGAAAGAAAGCCATCCATGTCTTCTGGTCAAGCCAAAGCTCATGTTGCTGAGGCAAAGAACAAGAAGAAGCATAACACTTTGAGTGTGAACTCCAAGGGCAAGGAAATTGCAAAGAAGTTCACAGGTAAGTGTTATAACTGCGGTAAACCAGGGCATCGAAGCAGTGAGTGCAGAAAGCCCAAAAAGAATCAAAATCAGAATAAAGCGAAAGCAAATCTGGTCGACGCAATGGATGACCTGAATCTCTGTGCGGTGGTCTCAGAGTGTAATGCTGTGGGGAACGTACGCGAGTGGTGACTTGATACTGGCGCCACTAGACATGTTTGCTCCAGCAGAGAGATGTTCACGGAGTATCAGCCCGGGAACAATGAACAACTTTTTATGGGAAACTCGGCCTCCTCGAAGATTGAAGGCGAGGGCAAAGTTGTTCTGAAGCTCACATCAGGGAAGCATCTGACTCTGCAGAATGTGCTACACGTCCCTGATATTCGGAAGAATTTAGTATCTGGATCTCTTCTAGTCATGCATGGTTTTAGACTAGTGTTAGAATCCAATAAAGTTATTCTTTCGAAAAATGGCATGTATTTGGGGAAGGGGTACTTGTCGAATAGGATGTTTAAATTGAATGTCATCACTATTGTACCCAAAAGAGATTTGCCCGCAGAGGCTAATAAAATTGCTTCCTCTTCTGCTTACATGCTTGAATCTTCTTGTTTATGGCATTTTCGTTTGGGACATGTTAATTACAAGTCAATACAACGTATGAGTAATCTTGACTTATTGCCCAAACTGGACTTTAATAATAAAGAAAAATGTCAAATATGTGTTGAAGCGAAGATGGCAAAGGCGCCATTTCCTTCAATAGAACGAAACACTGAATCGTTGGATTTAATTCACACAGATTTGTGTGACTTAAAGTTTGTGCAAACAAGAGGTGGTAAAAAGTATTTCGTAACTTTTATCGACGATTGCACACGATACTGTTATGTATATTTGCTAAGTAGCAAAGACGAGGCCCTTGATGCTTTCAAGGATTATAAAAATGAAGTTGAGAATCAACTTAGCAAACGAATTAAAACAATTCGTAGTGATAGAGGTGGCGAATATGATACACCGTTTAATGAATTCTGTTCAGAAAGTGGCATTATTCATCAAACGACTGCACCATATTCACCTCAATCGAATGGTATTGCTGAACGCAAGAACCGTACTCTTAAAGAGATGATGAATGCTATGTTGATAAGTTCGGGTTTACCTCAGAACTTGTGGGGGGAAGCAATCCTCTCAGCCAACGTCATTTTGAACAGGATTCCGTCCAAGAAGACGGATAAGACCCCATATGAATTATGGAAAGGCTATAAGCCTAGTTACAAATACTTGAAAGTGTGGGGGTGTCTGGCAAAGGTTGCTGTACCGAAACCAAGACAAATTAAAATTGGGCCTAAAACAGTTGATTGCATATTCATTGGTTATGCAACTAACAGTAGTGCATATCGTTTCTTGGTGCACAAGTCGGATATTCCTGACATACATGAAAACGTTGTCATGGAGTCAAGGAATGCAGTGTTCTTTGAAGATGTCTTTCCAAGGAAAGACAAAATTCAAGAAGAAACAAGATATGATAAGCGATTGCGTGAGGCGACTCCTCAAGGAGATGAGGAACTTCGTCAAAGCAAGCGTGCCAAAATGCCAACTTCGTTTGGACCGGATTTTCTAACCTATATGGTAGAAAATGAGCCGAGGAACTTTTCCGAAGCTATGTCAACTCCAGAAGCTCCATTCTGGAAAGAAGCAGTTGACAGTGAGATAGACTCAATTCTTCAAAACCACACTTGGGAGTTGGTTGACCTTCCACCTGGAAGTAAACCACTTGGTTGTAAGTGGGTTTTCAAGAAGAAACTGAAAGAGGATGGGTCTATTGAAAAGTATAAAGCCAGGTTGGTAGCTAAAGGCTATCGACAAAAGGAAGGCTTTGACTTCTTTGACACCTACTCACCGGTGACTAGGATCACTTCTATAAGGATGCTAGTTGCGATTGCTGCAGTCTATAACATGGAAATCCATCAGATGGATGTAAAGACTGCGTTTCTGAATGGTGAGTTGGAGGAAGAGATTTATATGGAACAACCCGAAGGGTTTGTGGTTCCAGGACAAGAGTCTAAGGTTTGTAGACTCGTTAAGTCCTTGTACGGACTTAAACAAGCGCCTAAGCAGTGGCATTTGAAATTTGATCAAGCCATGTTAGCTAATGGTTTCAAGATCAATGAGTGTGACAAGTGTGTCTACATTAAGAGCACACAGAGTGCATACGTGATAGTGTGTCTCTATGTAGATGACATGCTAATCATGGGAAGTACTCGGGACATAATCTTAAACACAAAGAAGATGTTGACGAGAAACTTCGATATGAAGGATATGGGAGTTGCCAATGTTATTCTAGGAATTAAGATTTCTAGGATAACTGAGGGACTAGTGTTGTCACAAACACACTATATTGAGTCTGTCCTAAAACGGTTCAATATGGATGATGTGAAACCGGTAAAGACCCCGCTCGACTTAAGTATACACTTAAGAAAGAATCGAGGCGAACCTGTTGCCCAGTTGAAATACTCTCAGGTAATCGGGAGTCTGATGTACATAACGAATTGTACAAGACCAGACTTAGCTTGTTCGGTAAACAAGTTGAGCAGATTTACGAGTAATCCAAGTGATGATCATTGGAAAGCTCTTAACAGAGTAATGAGGTATCTGAAATACACAATGAATCTTGGATTACATTACACGAGATATCCAGCGGTGTTGGAAGGATACTGCGATGCAAATTGGATATCAGATAGTAAGGACTCGAAGTCCACCAGTGGATACGTGTTCACTGTTGGTGGTGCTGCTGTGTCGTGGAAATCCACGAAACAAACATGCATAGCTAGGTCCACTATGGAAGCTGAGTTCATAGCGTTGGACAAAGCTGGGGAAGAGGCTGAGTGGCTTCGGAATTTCTTGGAAGATATTCCGTGCTGGCCTAAGCCGATCGCTCCTATTAGCATACACTGTGATAGTCAGTCAGCTATAGGACGTGCTCAAAGTAGCATCTATAATGGTAAGTCACGACACATACGTCGAAGACATAATACCATTAAACAGTTGATCTCTAATGGCGTGATTTCCATAGATTATATAAAATCAATGGAGAATCTTGCGGATCCGCTTACAAAAGGCTTGCCTAGAGATCAGATGTCAAGATTGACAAACGGAATGGGATTGAAGCCCATAATGCATGAATCTTTGTAATGGTAACCCAACCTTGTTGACTGGAGATCCCAGAATCTTGGTTCAATGGGACAACTAAGTTATGAAGGTTCAGTAAGCACTTACTCATTCCGTCTGGTAAAAGTGCTGTCTGCAGAGATTTCAAGGTAAGCTAAGACTTTTAATGATGTCCTATATCTTGATGCGTCAAGTGGAGTATGACAGAATACTCTTGATAGGAATCACCTATGTAAGTGTGAAGTGGGGCCGCTTCTATGAGAAAGTCTGGGTGGCAAGATTTCTCTAAAACACTTTCTGAAACCAGGTTGTTCATGGCCAAAACGAACACAACCATGAGAACCAAAAGGGTGTTAAAGGAAATATTGTGTGAGTACCGTTGTCTTGGTTCACAACAAAGGCTGACTAGTTCAAGACATCAAGTCACTACTTAGCCGAGTGGATCCGATGGTATATCACTATGAAAGGTTCAAAGCCAGAAGCTACCTCTTCTGATGCAATATTTTCTTGTCTGACTTCTCCTCAGAGTCTGCATATGCGTCTGCATTAATTTCCATTCATGTGGGGGATTGTTGGAGAATTTAAGGTTGGGCTTTGGCCCATCGTTGGAGATCGAAGATTTGGGCTTTGGCCCGTTATGAAGTTGCAAGACTTGTGCAACGTACTATGAGCTTAATGAATCCTTAACGTGTAGTTAATGTTAAGATGTGATCTCACTCAATTATGTATTGTGTGAATGTGAAATTAATGCTCAAAGTAGATGGAAATGTTGTGGATGGGTGACGTGTCACCCGTATGGAGGAATGCCACGTTGGAAGTGTCCACGTGGCGTAAAAGCTTCTGACGGACATCGATCGATGACATCGATCGATCGATGTCACTTCGATCGATCGATGTCATCGATCGAAGTGGATCAGGAAGCTTCGATCGCTTGATTGATCGATCAAAGTGGATCAGAGGACATCGATCGATCACTTCGATCGATCGATGTCCCTTAGAACGATCAATTTGATCGAATGATGTACTCAGTCAGACATCAGTCGATCACATCGATCGATCGATGTCACTTCGATCGATCGATGTGATCGATCGAAGTCTGACAGCAGGCGCAGATTTGATTCTGTTGGCAGATTTGATTCAAAATGAATCAAACTCTATCCTCCTCCATTCAAAATAAGATCAATCTGTTATGATCTAATGGTGGCAGGGAAGATAGCTTTGATCTAACGGCCGAGATTCAAACTGTCTTAACTGCTTAACCGAATATGGTTTCCATCCAACGCTCCAGGTTTAAACCTGATAATCTATCTTCAATCTAATGGCTGAGATTAAACCATCCTAATCTGGATAGGAGGTTTTAATCCAACGGCGTAAATTAAACTTCGGTTTTGATCCAACGGTTACGGTATCTCCTACTCCCCTATATAAAGAGGGCTAATGGCACTTTCATTAACACACCTTAAGCTCTTAGCATCCTCAAAGCATTTTGCATTCATAAGCACGAGAGTCTTGCATACTGTCCGGGAGAAGTCAGGACACTCTAAGCGTTCGAAGGAGTTCAAGTTCAGCAGTGCCGCTCAACTGAACAGGTACCCGTTGTATCCTGGGAGACGATTGCTCATACCGGTTGGGCACAGTATACCGGAGCAATACGTCTTAAGGACAGAGTCCTTGACTCGCCCCGGGTTTGATTTATTTTGTTGTTTCATTTGCACACAGTGTACGACTGCGTCTTGGTACAGGATTGATTGTGCCGACAGATATTTCGTTTTTTCCTCCAAGAAAGCTGTTACCCAAAAGAAAAAATATTAAGTTTGTCTGTTAGACTATGTCCTTCGAGGTTTATTGCCAGCGCACCCTTTTTTGCTATTTTAATGTCATCATGATAATGTATCACGGATGTGTGACCCAAATGCATTTATATTTTACATAGAAAGAGTGGATTCTTTGAATGGAGATGTTGTATTCTAACTTTTTCCTATTTTTAGTCCTATTAAATGAGATTATGTTATATATATAATTTGTTTTCACCTAATGTATTAGTTTAGATAATAGTACTTTTATCTCGTTGATGTTTACGTATTTTGTCTTCAGTTCCATAATGTTTGGAAACCCCTCCTTAAGTAACTTTATGTTTGGACTTAAAGGTTTTCTGTATAAACTAACGAAACAAATTATTAAAAACACGCTCTTCTTATTCTAATATTAAAAAAAGAAAAAGAAACCACTTCAAATCAAAACCCTTACCTGTCTAATTTTAATATTAAAAAAAAAAAACGCTTCAAATGAAAACCTGAAAACCACCCAACCAGCCGTCAGACATCTGCCCCTGCCTCCCCCATCAACCTCTCCCCAGCTGTCCGCTCCCTTCCTCTCTTTCACCCTCTCCCTCCTTCGCCTAGAACTTTGTTCTTTCTTCCATGATTTAACCCACCGCATACAAAGTCGGATCTTTACCTGGACCAAATATGATCCAACTAACAAAGAACATTTGTCACAATCTTGTACATACATAGTTTGTTATCAGATATTCCGTTACATGAGCTCTGCGTAAGATGAACAACATTAGAGATCCCGAAGTAGTTACTCCGGAGAAAATTCTCCAATGCTCAAGGCACTTATAGATTTAACCATGTTTATAAGGTGAATTATCAGATAAGCATGTCTCATTTGTGGAGTATTTTGTCGTTAACTTCCAATTTGGTCCATTGTGGGATGTCGCTTACTCTTTTTATATAGTTCGGACAGTCAACGCTTGTCAAGAAGCTATAAAGGAATATCAAGTGTCATGTAATGCTTGTGCATGGACGCCAAATGGGGTCACGTGTCTAGTTGTATAGCTTAACTGCTTACTGGTAGGCGTCTTTTCAACTGAGCTGACCCGGAGGCTTTTGACACAGAGTCCATGTCCGTCATGCCTGGATGCAACTGAGGCACAAGCCGCCGCCGATGTGATAGCTGAGCTGAAGTGACGTTTACGGCTAGGTGTCCAGTCTTAATGTTTTTGAGCGAGTTTTGCTGATGACAACATGAGATCCTCATCGGCGTCGATGAGGCGTTCTACGTCTTATGAGCTGTACCGACTTGACAATGTATTTGGACTCGAATGGTCATCGTAAACCGTACGTAGACGACCTGTGCTATAACATAGACGTCTCATGGCCCACGCTAACTTGACTGTGTATTTGGACTTGAACAGCCGTGGTAAACCATAGGCGACCTGGGCTCTGTGTAGGTTAGATGACGTCGACTATAAAAGACCGAACAATTATATTTGTCGTTATTTGAAGTGATATTTTCGTCGTCGCCAACCCATAGCCCCCCATCCCGTGCCTCCCATTTGGCCCTATCCTCTCCATCACCCTCTCCCATTTCCCTCACAAAAAACTACAGCCAGCAAACACCCATGGGGCACCCCTAAGCCTCAGCCCCTGCACAACACTCCTTGCGCCTACCCCCATCCCACCCACGGTTTCCCTCCAATCCTATTCTCAGTCACTTATCTCTGCAAACAAGTGAAATACCACGAGAATTTGGTGTGTATTTTCCTTATGATTTTTTTTGGGTAGATTTTTGATTGAGAATTTGGTGTGGAGTTTTGCCTAGGATGAAACTTTGAACAGGATTTGACAGTTAAATGGATTGTCTCTATTTAATAAAACTCTTTCTCACCATTAGTTTTAGCCGGCGACTGCTGCGTTTAGTGGGGCAAAAAGGTGAGGTTGGTGCATGGATGGGTTGAGATCATAGAAAGCCAGGTAAAATATGAGACTTTCAATCACGCGATGTAACGTTTACAAAGTGACCCGTGGTTTTTTTTTTTAAGAAAAAGGATAAATGTGACCCGTGGTTTACCTTTTCTTTTTTTTTTAAAAAAAAGGATACTTTGTACATATAACGTCGCACGATTGAATGTATCATATTTTGAGTCACACCTCCTCTGATCTGAAGCCGCAGAGGATGGGACTGGATGGTAGGCACGGGATGCACTAAAATATTTAGACTACTTTTACATTTATAGTGACAAGTTTCTATTATCTCTGATGTGGGACAAAGTGATATTTTTATTTATAATTATAAGTTTCCATGTATTTCTAATATAGAACGTAACAAGACCGCATCGACTTTGATGCTACGTTCCAATTAACGCCCTTACAACATGTCGATTTTTGAGGTCTGTCTTAAGTGTATAGAAATTGTTAAACTAATTTGATACTGGCCATTCAAGCCACGTTATATTTAAGACAAATTTTCATCCACTTCAAAAGTTAAACAAGGTCATATGTATATAAACTTTCGTCTTTATCATGATGTTTCTGTCCATTTTCCATTATCGTACAAGACAGTGCAATACCTGGTTTAAATTCAAATGGGGCCAACTTCAATATATTTCCTAATGTTGTCTTTAGCGTCTGATACATCCTAGAAATAGTTATGTTTAATTTGTGTAGAATTAAATCAAATGCATGAGAACACACTTAGTCAACAATGTGTGATTAATCAAAATCTGACATGCTCAGAAAAGACAACGTCATCTGTTAGTCAACAACAGTCAACGGCAGAGTAATGTTCAAAGAATTAACTTCTGGAGTCCAGCTAGAATGCACTTCTGCTCAGCCCTATTGCGCTTCAGCTCAACAAGGAACTGCTCTCCTAAAGCACCCGCTTTTTATCAAGAAAATGTGTTCTAAGGCTTTCACCTCGGCATCAAGCTTTAGCTTCGGCCTCAATTAGAAGGAGGTGCTCCAGATTACTTCGACCAGCCTCAACTTTGCACTTCGGCTAAGGAGTCAAGTGCAACTAATTGAGGAATTGTCTGGCAGAGGTGCAGTATAAAAAGGGGTACACCTCAGACTTTACTATCTGCAGTGCCTAAGACGCAGAGTCTGCTCGGCATATGATTATCCACGGTCTTACATTATTGATGGCCGAGCTCCAGCTTCGGCCTCGACCTCATTAACTCTTTTAAGTTCAGACAAGATATTATCGGTTAACATCTGGGACCCACCAAGGCAGATTTGCAGATTACTTTTCAGGTGTCAAGCATCGACTCGTTCAGTACAAGGTCATTATTACATGCCGATCTACACATCCTATAGTCAGCCACTGACACAACTATGGTCTCAGGCACTTGTCCCATCATACTGCGGCTCTGCAGTGGACTAGACCGCCATATCAGACACATCGCCATCACATCATCGGGCAGGGGGTCAGACCTCCTCAATCTTGGGTATAAATACACCCCTATCCAGACGGGTAAGGGGATCCAACTTTTGGAACAACTTCTAGAGCCTTCTCTTTTGAACTCCATCTCGGCCAATATATAAACAGCCCAAATATTCAGCAAGATCTGACTACAGGTTTCATCTAAACCTTATTCCAGCATAAATTTCCTATTCAAAACACCCATAACTGACTTAAGCATCAGAGGGTTTTCCCGGGGCAGCGCCCTGGGACCTCTAATGTTTTTCTTGCTTCTCAGGTTCCATTGACGGATTTAGACGGAAGATTAACGGCATACAACTCGGGTCATCTCTGATCCACCCGGTGAGCAATTCTGGTCTCATCAATGTGTGAATAGGGTTTTAATGAACCGAGCCGAACGAATACTAAGTTTTCAAGTTTGACTCGATAACCTTATAACTGTTTAAACGAGCTGAACAGTTCATGAACAGTTAGATTCGTTTAACTAAACAAACCCAAATACCTGTTCGAATTCGGCTCGTTAACAAATAATTACCGAACGGATACAAGCCGAACATGAACCGAACTCGAACAGTGCGCAAACAGTTTGGTTCGTTCAACAGCCCTATGTGTGAACATAATTTTCTTTTTCAAATAGATAAGTACCCATTTCAACTTTGTTTATTTTGTTTAAGTAGTTTTTATCTGATGGAATAAAGCAAAATGACTCACTAAATTGGATGCGCTCCTTATATTGTAAAGTAGCAGTTGATCGACATAGCTTGACGCATCATTATGGGTCATCGTGAAATAACTTTTGTGTGTTTCTAACACATGTATATCGTTGCATACATCCGAACCCCCATACTCGCCATGGGCGGGAGTCTCTAAGGCAATAGGGTAATGTTGTTGTTTACGTATCAACTTTTTTATTTTGTTTACGTAGCTTTTACATGTAACTCTAATACAAGAGCATTTAGTATTGAGCAAAGCTTTGTATTCTTTTATTTTCTTCTTATTTCAATTTCTTAAATATTTATCCCTTTAAATTCCTTCCGTTTTGATTCGTATTCTGTCGACTCTAATACAATTTTCTAATACTTGGAACTTGCGGACGATCAACAACGCTTATTTCATCGGTCTAACAGCACATAACGCCAACCATTTGGTAAGTTTTTGTTTATACAAAATGGATAGTCACATTTAGACAACTACATGTATAATCAGAGTCTTACTAGAAGTAAACTTTCTATCTTTTATAATAGAAAATATTGTTTGTCTGCCTCTCATCCTCCCCAGACCCTAACAATAGCTTTTGTTTTTGCTGATTACTGGGTATGATTGTGATTGTGATGGTGATAGTCACCTTTAGCTACCATTAGCTAGAATGGTCTATCTGGATATATCATCGGCAAGTCTTTCTCCATTTCTTATTTGAAATGACAGGTACTACCATGTTTAAAGTTAGATTTTATAAATATCCTTATTTCTTTATTTAATTCAATATATACTTATATATACATATACATTATTTTTTGGGACTAAGAAGGAAGAAGGACAATTTTGATTTGTGAACTGGAGTAAAGAATAATGAGCATCAGACCAAAGAAACAGATTTGACGGAAAAGGTGATTGGGGCTAGAACCCCGACGTCCCGAATTCGAGTCCGTGTGGAGACAATCCTTGTTGAAATATTACAAGGGTTGCCTCTGGGCTGGCTGAGTCTCGTGTGTCCTCTTCCTTTGCAGGGCTGCCGGTGGAGCACATCCCTCGATTTACATCCCACCTGGCTAAGGGGCCTCTGGTACAGGTGGGGGCAGAACCCACCCCTCATCAAAGATTTGACGGAGAAGGGGATTGAAGGTGTGCTGACATGAACTAGAGGGAAACTAAAATTGACAGACAGCTTTGATAAAGACTTTGGTCCTTTTTGAGTGATGATTGGTCGTATTCCATCTCTTTCTTAAGCATTTCTTGGACCCCAATTGTTAAGGGAATGATTCCATGAACACCCTTAACGCTATACTCAATACACCCACCTCCATTAATGCCTTTCCTTTTTCTGCTTATTTCGAAACAAACAAGAAGTTTCTTGTCTTTGGAAATTTTCAATCATGCATGCTTCTTTCAATTTACAAACAGCTGTATAATATGTGGACTAATGCATATGTGAAACTTGAGGGCAACTAGTTCAACACTGTCAAGGGCCATATCGTCAAGCTGTGTTTTCCCTTGTATGTATAAATATCATGTTTAGACTCTGATGAATTATACCATCACTAGTCTTAAAAAGCTTTGTGGAGAATGTAAATCGGATAACTCAGCGGCCTGGTAAGTAAGAGGCTCATAACTTGTTGTCCACAAGGTGTCTAAGCCCAAATCCGTTCCATTGTATGTATAAATAACTTGTCCACCATCTTAGTACCAAGAGGCTTTGTGGATGATGTAAATCAGGCCATTTAGCATTCTCTTAAGTAAGAGGTCTAGGACTTGGTGTGTCTGAGCCCAAACTCGTTCTGATATAAGGAACTAATAGTAGGATCCAAACACTTACTCTGCAGCTGCGAAGATTTAAACCGGTAACATTATATGTAATCTATCATCTGAGTATAAGCTGGGTACGCCTTGAGTGCAAGCTGTGTTTTCCCTGTTGTATGGAACCATGGTGGAAAAAAGGGGTTGCATTTGAAGCCATGGTGGAGAGGATTCTTTAATTCAAAGCGTCTTGAATGTAAATTCTTCTTCAATTTATACGTATTGTTTTTGTTTTTTTGTTTTACATTTTCAAGTCTTATCGTATGTTTTGATCGATATGTTACATTCTTTCTATTTTATACATGAAAATATGTATAAGAATAAGCAAAACACATGTAAACAAATCAAAATGTACACAAAAATATACGTACATATAAATCCGACATGCAGTGGAAAAATTACACTTGAGGAAAGAAATCGAACCATGGTGGAGAAAAGGGATTGCAGTTGAAACCATGGTGGAGTAAAGGGGTTGCCTTCTTTATGATGTCCATGTTTGCTTTGCGTTCATTATATATATATATATATATATATATATATATATGTATGTATATTCTTATTTCGTGGATTTAAGAAAGGAACAATGATTAACAAAAAGAAGAAAATGTTGTGCCATGTTGAAATCTTTCTTCCAATCATTCGATCTTGAACCCATTTTTATCCGATTAAACAAAATCAACTTGCAAAAAAGACTACAATAACGGATATAAATATGTACTAATTTTGTCTCACGTAGACACAAGACTTGAAAATATGAGTCAAATTAGCTAAAAATTTCAGTAAAATGATTATTATATCGGGAAATTTGACACTAATACTTCTATACTCATAACGCCATCACTATACCTAAGTTTTAGAACTTTACAAATTTATAATTTTTATTGTTTTTATCATTAATATCTTTCCGTAACAAACCAACAACTACGGAAGATTAAGACATTATGTTATTTTGGGATAAAGAAAGAACAACTACAACAACATCATTACCCATTGTCTGACGGAGTATGAGGATTTGGATATATGCAACTATACCTATGTGTTATATAACCAGATGTTATATAATAATTTACATTTCAATAAACGCAGCAATGATTAAGGGACTCAAATATACCTACGAGACATTTTGAAATTTCTTATAAGATATTGATGAATAAAAGGTGGTTCACATTTTCAATAGACATTTAACCAGCGCGGCTTGCTTGTGTCTTAAGGAAAGAAAGGGGAAATTACTTTCCAAATAAGCCACGGTTAAAATTGATTAAAAAAATTATCCCAGTATTCTACCGCAAGAGAACCTGAAAATATTATATGATCAATGTTAATAGTAAAAGGGATCTGTGCATCAGAGCATATGACAGTGGATCAAACAAAAGGAAGAAAGCAAAGATGATTGTTTGCTTTACTTTATGGATAAACGGATCCCAAAAAAGAAGCCTTTCCTTTTCCTAATTGTACGAAATATCATTGTAAAAAAAAAATACTATAAGTACAAGATTATGACCTCAAAAGACAAAAACAAGAAATTTGCTTGGACGTTCTCTATCAAATAGGAAAATGAGAAGGCCAACACATAAAACTATTGCCTACTTGTCTTTGTTAATGCTTGTGCGCTTTTAACGACTCCCTTAGCTCCCCTGTAATTATTTACGTTTATCTTTGTACTCCTATATATAGATAAATGTACATATCGACCGTAATGCAGAAAGTGAAAGGTATAGAAAACAATACGCTCTGCATTTTTTCTCTCTTCTTTGCTGGGGTTTCATCTTCCTTTTCTTGCAACATGGAAAATATGTTTCTTTAAGCAGAATCATATTAAAGATCCATTTTTTTCAAGTGGGTTGTTCACAATTTGAGCAATACTACAAGAAATATATCATCTTTACATCTTTCATTCTTGTTGTTTTCCTCTTGTCTTCCCTCTTTGATTCTACAAATTCGGGAACCGGTTGGAATGTTTGGTTCTTGAATTTGAAAGAAATCAGCCTTGTTGAACTCCTTTATTTTAAAATTTCCTGGTTCTTGTTTTGTTCTTTGTTGGCTTCTTTCTTAGCTGCCCAAATGGTGTAATTAGCTGAAAGCTATCCTTTTGTGTTTAATTAAGTGGTGTGGTTGCGGGGGGGAGGGGGGGAGGGGGGGAGGGGAGGGGGAGTTGAAGCTGATTACAGTGTTCTAAAGGATATTATTGTCCTTCTGTTATCTTTTTGTTCTTTTGGATGATGTTGTGGGATCCTTTACTCATAATTTTAGCACCACCAAAAGCTTCCCTTTTCTTTGGGGAAAAAAAGGAAAGAGAAAGTGAATGGGCTTTCTCAGCATAGTTAGTGCAAACCTTAACTGTAAAGTGATCTTTTTTTTCTTCTGCTGCTATGCTTTTCATTCAAATAAATAATATATTTATTATTTTCTAAAGATAACCCATAAGCAAAGCAGCTGGCAGCTTTCATGTCTTTCTTGTGATCGTATTGCAATGTTATTTGATTTTATTCTTTTGCCCTCTTTTGTCTGCTATTGCATTCTTAAACATCATTTTGTTTACTTGTGCAGGAAGTACTGAAATTTTATCCTTGATTTGGTCTTCCTTCCATAAAAGATTCAGGTGAGTTACTTCATCCATCTTTCAAACGTTACTTGCTTTTATTCACTGATCCACAGAGTTTCTCTTGCAAATTGAGCCCGTGAGTGGCCAACTGCCTTTCTGTTACCTCATTTAATGGCTACCTACTTTACCCTTTCGTTGCCTTTTGTTTCCGAATGCTCAATTCTGCGGGCTTTTGGATGCTGTTGTAGAATATCTAGTCATATAGGACTCTTTTCAATTCATTTTTCTTTAACCAAACTCTTGGATTATAGTTTGTAGGTGATTCAATTTTCAAAGGGTTGCTTCGAATTTCAAAATTGGTACTCTACTTAGGCTGCCAGACAAAAGAACATGGGATGTTTTATATCCACACCAAAGGATGCTGGAGGAAACAGGAGGCGGCCAGGAAATATAGGGGAAGTCTCTGTATATGTTCCGGGTCTACGCATTCCAAAGCCTGTCGATTTTTCTTTAGTACTGGGTGACCATTTATCCAAGAATCTTGTGGAACGCCTTTCTGCTCTTAGAACCAGAATAGTTCTCATGGCTACTCAAGAAGCTCCAACAATTACAAGAACAAGAAAGACATCTGTCACTCAACATGGTTTCTGCCTGATGGTCATAAGTTATTTGCAGATCTCTTTTCTCTTTGGATGTGATTGACTGACACATCTTTGGTGTCTCGTGCAGGAGGTTCCACCCTGGCTGATCTAATCCAGGCTCTTGAAGATTATTTGCCTGTGCTCTTCGGATTAGTCAAAGATGGTACGTCATGTTTCATAGTAGTTGATAGTTGAGTGCATCCTTCTGGTGGTTTTTACTGTGTTTTTGTTGCAATGGTTTTACTGTGTTTCTTGCTGCGTATTACAGGAAGCCCTTTACAACACAAAGTGCAGTTTATTTGGATGAATCAAGAGGATGAATCTGAGGTGAGACTGGAATTTAGTTTTAAGTTGCAGTTCACATGCAGCTCATGTATTTTGTATGAGTGAAAAACCGTGATTTAATTTGTAATTTTTCATGCACTAGGAAACATCAATGTTTAGTGCTTGGTATGAAGTGTTATCAGTTTTGCACCTGATGGCAATGCTGTCACTATCTCAAGCCAATTTACTGCTTCTGCCGCGGAGTTCTGCTGATGGTTATCAGGCGAAGGTATCAGAAGGTGCGTATGATTTTCAAATTGGTTA
The DNA here is from genome assembly GCA_036186865.1 of Eustoma russellianum. Lineage (NCBI taxonomy): Eukaryota > Viridiplantae > Streptophyta > Magnoliopsida > Gentianales > Gentianaceae > Eustoma > Eustoma russellianum. The sequence continues at coordinate 5,759,138 of AP025047.1, read as the reverse complement.
TAGTAATTCAATCATTTTTTACGGAATATCACCTTCGCCTTTATGCATGCTGTATTTCTGTAATTTCCTAGGCTTCACATGGATTTTTTCTATGCTTGACTTAGTTTCTATCCTTTCATAGGCTTCACATAGATTTATTTTTGCCTTTAGTCGTACTCTTCTTTCCTCTTTTAATGATTCATTGTGTGTAACAGAGAGCAGGCGAGCTACTATTGACATTTTCCTGAAGGCAGCTGGATATCTTGACTGTGCAGTTCGGCAAGTTCTGCCACAGTTGCCTAATGAATTAAGGTCTAGCTTGATACTGAGCTAGCTAACTTCTTTATAACATCACTGAAAACCATTGTTTCTTTATAACATCACTGCAAAACCATTGGCGAAAAGCTAAAGAGTCATCTCCTCTTTAATAATATGGTTTTAGGAGGAATCTGCCAGTAGATCTTGCTGAAGGAGTTCTTCGTGCACTTTGCCTTCAAGCATTGGGTCAGGTAGTATATGTCATCCTTTGCATTATTGTTTAAATAAAAGAATTTCAAATTACGTACTTGTTTTCTTGAGGCTAGAGTCAAGTTTTTGGACCATATTATCCTTTTGCTCGTGTATAATTCAAGGTGCAAAGACAACTATCATCTGGAACTTTTTTTTTTGAGTCAAAACTTTGATTTCACAATTGGGTATAGAAAACGCTATTTACAAATAAAAAGTGGGAATCACCGGATTCCCACATTGTCCACTATCTACCTGCCACTAATCCCCTTCGCAAAAATATTTTCGTATCAAAGTAACAATTTAGAGCTGTCGGCCAATTAGTTTTAATTTTCCTGATTCCCTCCCAAGAATCTACAAAAATTCTTAAGATTTTCCATAATTTGCTCTTCCATCCCTTCACACGTTACACTAGAATCTTTTGTTCTGCTCTTGCCAAATAGTTGTGGCTGGAAAAATCTTTGTTTGGAGCTTTGAGGACCACTGATCTGGTAGCGCATAATCCAAGACATGTTGCCATTGGAAAGGAGCATGTTTACACTTGATGGCTTTAGTGATCCTGCTCCATATATTCACAAAAAAAGAAAAAGATCCTGCTCCATGACCTTTTAGAATATGATCATGCAACAATAATACTCAAGTCTTTTCCCATTGGCTTTCTTTTAGCTTTTTTTTTTTACTTTTTTTGTTCTCGTTTCTTGTTTTAGAATATGATCATGTAAAAAAAATGATCACGGGATTCTTAAGGCTCTTGGCAAAGAAGACATTGTTGATGATCTATTAAGCCCCAACTCTCAAGCTTATCTTGTGTTGGAAGTCTATTCCAACAAGCTAGCCAAAAAATAAATGCACATCTCGGAATATAGTTTTTGTTCCATACAATCTTAGGCCAATTAAGTTTTGGCAATTGACATGATTGAGCAAGAAGAATGCTTGATATGGAGAATGAATGTGCTGGACCCCACTGCCATATGTCTTCGAAGTTACACCATTTACCCAAAATTTTAGAGCAAGAACTAACAAGATATCTCATATCTTCATCATACCCTCTTTCTCAAGGCCATCTCCGTTGCCCTTGATAGATATTAGATAGCCTCCAATATCTTGGCACGATATGGGATTCTTAAATTCTGCTTTGTATTTGCATTTAGAATGTCCTTCAAGATACCTCTAAGGATGCCAATGATCATACGGAAATAGGGTTAACTCCCCATTCCCTATTATTCTCCTAAACTGAGTTTTAATTAGGTCTCTCACATGCAAATTTTTCATCCAAACCCAAGAATCCACTTTTCCGTCAAAAACTTGTGTATTGCTCGATTTAACCCTGATGAATAACCATCTAGCGTCAAATGAAAATTTTTTGTTACTCATGTAATTATTATGTAATCTGGAGTCTTACGTTTTAGTTTTCTTAAAAAAGACTGTCTATTCGTATCCGGAAGAGACAAACAAAGTGCCTGGTCCACTTCTCTTGTGGACTATGCAGTAAGATTTTACCTCAGAGGAGTGGTAGGGGGAAGATCCAAACGAGACTAACAGAGATAGAGGTATTCTCTGTTCTGCAAATCGGTTTGGCTTGAAAGAGCTAGAAATCATTGTGCATAAACAGAAATTGCTCATATATGGAAGTTTCTTCGATTTTTTATCCACTGTGTTGGTTTGCCTTTCCCTGCATTGGAAATACTGATTCAGGGTGGTTAATGCTTGAAAGGTCTGTTTTAATCTAGTTATCAGCGGCTTTATATTTTGTAAATGCTTGGCTAATGTTGCCTTTCTAAGGCAACTTTTTGTTAAGGTTGCCACTAGTTGGATAGTCAAATGTTAGCCACCTTTTTGCTATGGTCAAGCTTCAGCAACTCTTTTTCAAAAGCGCCATTTTTTCTTATATATGAGATTTTACGTACAAAATTTTTTTTTTTGAAATTGCTCATGTAAAAAGGCTGTTGTCAGGGAAGATGAGTGATTCATGCTTAAATTGAGCACTGGAATTGCTTTATATTAGGGGGCATCATTTATTTATTTATTTAAGTTGTTGCGTCATAACTTTGTTTGTTTTCTAGCTAACTATATCCTCTTTCATCACATTGAACTTTCTAATAGCCACTAAGTTCTCAATTAGCAGTCAGACTACTTTGGTTTACAGAGAATTTATTATTCTTTTCTCTTGTAGGGTGTTGATATCCAACTTGGCCTGGCAATTGATAGTACTAAGGCAACGCTTGCTGTAAAAAGAAGGCTTGCTTGTGAAATGGTGAAATACTGGCAACAGGTATTGGTGTATGCATTTCAGTTGTCTTAAACATGAATGTAGCCCTATATCCTGTTTTAGTATTTACTCATATTGTTGTGTTACGTCCCTTGTGAATTTTGAGCAGAACTTTTTCTTGCATGAGACTCCAGTAGTTACAGTAGTATGATTTATTTCATTTTTGGCATTACGAGTCATATTACTTTCTGAGCTGAAGTGCAATAAAAACATTTCAATGTGTGTCCTTTGGTTCACAGGCTCAAGATAACATCATGAATCTTCCTTTAGGAAATGGTTGGGGAGAAAAGCATAAACTCTTCGTGAAGTGGAAATATGTGGAAGCCAGGGTAACTTGCAATTTCCTTGTTCCTGAAGTTCTTCATATGAGAATCTTGGTGCCATTCATTTTGCTTGTTCATTTTTTCCATTTGCATACTGGGAACATAGTGGCAGGAGTTACTTCTTCCAGTTGCATCAGAGTCCATACACATTATAGGAGAATCTGGAATATGCTTTATATTGTCATTGTGTCATCATATTTTCGTTTTTATTATTATTTATTACTCCTTCCGTCTCAGTTTCGTCAACTACTAGTATTTTGGGCTAAAGGGAATCAGGAACCAGTCACTAGTTTGCTGTGTATATTGCTATTACACTTTTGCCTTCTTGAAGTACTCATCGCGGGACGTTCTTTTAGATGTAAAACTGCTTATTGTTCCAGTAGCGCTGTTACTTCTTGCTTTAAAGTTGCTGATCTTACCCAACACCGTCTGCGATCTTGTATATGATTGAAAGCTGTAGCTTCATAAGGTGACAAAAGCTTCCAACAAAATTGAAACTAAATTAGCTCCTGCAAGATAACATGACACATGCTCTTGGCTATTTTTAGTTGTTCAGGTAAGCAAATAAGCACCATCATGTTTCAGAATAACTATAAAGAAGCTGTGATTGATTATCTAATCTATATTTTCTAGATGCATTTATGGTTGTTAATTTACACTTTGGGTATGCCTGCCATGACTCTGCTGTTCTCAGTGCTTTCATTGGCAGCGACAGCAAAATATCATAAATTTGATTGGGGCAGGACTTTTCTGAAGGGCAGTAATTTTGTGGTTGTTGCAACCTAGATCGAATGTTGTTAGGAGTTTGAAGAAATAGAACACCCCCATTACTTCCCTCTACCTCCTTTACTGGAATCTGGAAATATTGTTCCAATGCATCATGCTCAATATGAGTATTTTAAACTTGAGCATCTTGTGTTTCCGATTTTCGCCTTCTTATATACGTTAATTCATGCCACTTGTGCTAATAGCCTGATTCAACTTTAAAGTGTTTCCGTCATTCTGTATTCTGGTAGCGAATGCTTGTTGGTGATATTTTCTCAGTTTGGATCTTGGACTTATATGACTTGGCTGTACTTTTTCAGGCTGCTGCATACTATTATCATGGTTTGATCCTTGATGAAGGCAACACAGAAAAATCTCATGGAATGGCTGTGGCTTCTCTGCAAGCAGCAGATGAGTATCTGAAAGAAAGTAAAAGGGCGTGTGATAGTTTTCATGCTGCTGTCCCTCTGTCAAGGTACAGTTTCAGATGCCACTCTCCTCTGTAATGACTGTGCTTTGAATGCAATTGCTACTGGGCGCTACTCAGTGATAATTTAATACTTAAAACAACTTGTAACTGACCTTTGGTATAATATGGGATAACAAGTCAAGGTCTGAAAGCTGCTAATCTCCTAAAATGTTGATGAATCTGCATTAGCCGTTTTAATATATTCACCTAGAACATGTATGCTTCATGAATAAGGTCGGAAATTGGAGGCAACTATATATCCTGACAGTGGGTAAAATGAGCTTAACATCCACAATATGCACCCTCACATATTCATCAATGACCAAATAAAAAGATATTATGGCGCTGGAAGAGATCAATTCTAATTAAATATTGGGAAGATACATTAGATATGAAGTTTCTGAAACTGAATAGCAGAAAAACATATGGAGAAGATCTACCTTTTAGTAACAAGAAGCGAAGCGTGATCCGATGTTAAAGTTAGGGGATTGTGGGATCCCTATATGCGCAATAACTTTAGATGTCTAGGATTAGTATCCATATAAGAAAGGCATGGTGGTCAAAGAAGAAAAATGCATCAGGTCTTTCATGTGATTAAAGGTAAACCCAATTGACAGCCATAAGTCCAGTGATGTTCTGTGCGTCTAAGAGTTAGGCTACTTTGAGCATGTACAAACTGAGAGCACAGGACATGAAAATGCTAGATGACATAAAAGTATGGCTGGTAGCAAGTATGGGTTGTTTGAGAACAATTTACCTGGAGAAATGCAAAAGAAAACCAAATGTGAACTGGCCTTCGCTTTGGCTGAGATCATTTATGAAGATAGATCGTGCATTTGAAGTGGTCTACTCAAATTTTGACTGAGGATTGTGGTTTATCCATGTATGAAAAGCAAAGAGTTCTGTCTAAAGCATGGTTTCATTTCATTCATTGAATAGCCTTGTCTAGGAATATGATATTAGCTCGAGTGCCAAAAGTTTCTGTCTTGCTTTGATCATCTCTAGTATAGAACATGAATACAGAAAGTTGATATATTATTCTTTCTGGTAAACTTAGTTGCTCTCAATCATTCAGTGCTCAATGCTCTTTAGCCAATGATGTTATGATCACAGAGTTTGAAATGAACCAACTTTCATTGGATGTTTGTTTTTACTGCAGAAATCCACCTCTATGGGGTAGTATGAAATTTCTGTCTGAGAAGATCCCAAAGGATACTTCTAGCAAAGTGCGAATCAACAAGGACCTATACTCCTCTGAAAGGTTAGCTTTCTGTTCTTCACATTGCGAGATTTAATTATATTGCACACAACCTCATGATGGCTCATTTTATAAGAAGTTCTTATGATTCTTGAAGTTAGTTTAATGTTATGTGGATATTTTAAAATCCCACTGAGGAACCAATTCATGTATAGGAACAATGGGGTCCAGTGAGAACCAAGGGACCAAACACTCGATCCATAGTTAATTCACTTGTGGTTGGACTTCAAATATCACAAGCGCCACACAACCCTACCTCGAAGCCACCTAAATGCCTCCCCCCACCCCCTCCACAATTTCCCATCTTTGGCATACATGAGAAAGGAACATGCACTATGTTTGGTGTCTGATACTTGCATGAAAAAGCATCTCCGTTTATGAGAGAGAACAAAGTTTGTTTGAGCCACATCCTATATCTGCTACACTTTTCACCTATGTCCTCTTTACTCCACATTACTGGTGTTGCACTGCATATTATTGCTGCTGTTTTGCTTGTTCTAAGTGCATTATAATGTTGAGAGCAGGATTATGGAGACAGCACCAACCTTGCCCGACTTTGCTTTGGCGCTTAAGCCTGACGACTATCAGCTTCCTCCAATGGATGTTTCCTGGAATGACGAAAATACATCCTGTGTGAAGCCTGTGTGAGCTAGTTGAACCAGCAGCATAAATCAGAAGAATTCAGATTATGCATGCTGATACAGGCTCGTCAAGAATGCCAAGCATGGATCATCAACACAGTGGGCCGTCATTCACCCCTCTAACTTGGTGGAACAATATTGCAAGCAGCAATGTGGAAATCCTTTCTGTTTAGACTAGTGATTGAATAACGCAAGATAGATGATTTCTTCACAAACTTAAGAAAAAAATGAAAAAGATAACAGTATGAATGTGCCAGTTGTTCCGGGGGGGGGGGGGGGGGTGAATTGTAAAACCGAGATACATGGCCTAATGTGCATATAGATTGATATAGTGGTATTTTAGTGAACCAGTTTGGTTTTTCAGGATCCAGATGGAATTGGATTAGACGATTGATATTAATAAATGATGTTTGTTTGCATTTGGAAGCATGTTCAATCTCATTATTTGTTCTTAACGATAATAGCTGAAATCTGTAAGAAGTGTAAGGACAGCAGAGCCGTGATCCTTTTATGTTACTTTGAAGCATGTTACTGGACAACTCTTTTTGCTTCTTTATCTTTTTATTTTTATTTTTTATTACACATGCATACACGTAAAGGAGATAGATTTTTGAATACTGGTCGATCACAAAAAACTACAGTTGTGTTTACCATTGGGCCCACTTTAAGTAATGTTTATCATTAGGCTGATGCTTCTATTTTGCATGTGTACTTGGGTATCTTACTTCACTGTCTTCTTTTTATATAATTTGTTTTATGCACCTACCAAAATATAGACAGAATATACATAAACATAAGAAAAGAATTCAAAATTTTATTATTGGTGCATATACACGGTTATGACTATATTATTAAGCTTTTTATTTGCATTTACTAAATTCATTCACAAACACACTAGCACTTCATATCCCTACTATTATGTCATCTATACAGGTACATACAAAGACGGAGGTATCGCTGGAAGCAAACTCTCTAATTATTGTTTGTCTGCTTCTCATCCGCTCCAGATCCTAGCGATAGCTTTTGCTGTTGTTAGAATATATTGTGCGTATGTGTTGTTGTTGTTGTTCTGTCACATGGCTCTATATTGCGTTTTATGCCAAATGCATTTGGGCTAGGAGACAGATTAGTGCATGGATGGTTTCATCTATTGTACTCATGTCAAAGGATGAAAACCATTGATGCTTCAATGCAAGCTAAGTAAAACAGAAAAGCCGATGAGGCATTGCATTGGCTCAATGTTCAAAGTTGAGGTCGGACAAGGCATTGGCTCAGTGTTCATAGGTGAGGTCCTTAGAACCAGCAGAATTTGTGTTCCTTCGCAGTAAATTACAAAAGACTAGGCCATCTTTGCCAAGCGTTCAAAAGCTGATGTACTCAAAACTAGGTCTCAAGTTTATTTTATTTTATTATTATTTTTTTTTTTTTTGCAAATGCATACATTATCCATGACAAGACCGGTTTATGCTAACGAGGGATCCACCCACTTTCTCAGTTGGAGTTGAAGTATTGGTTGGACCGAGAGGAGGAAACGCTTGAATCTTTACAGGCTAAAATCATCATCATCCGGACCCAGTATATCCCAACGACAGCAAAGACTATCGTAGGGTCTGGGGAGGGTAAGTGGTAGGCAGACAATACCTCTATCCCAATGGATAGAGAGTCTGTTTCCAGTGAGACCCCCGGCTCTATAAGTACCTGCAAAAATGACATAATAATAGAGATATGATGTGCTAGTGTGTTAGTGAGGAAATTCAAGAAATACAAAGAAAAGACTTTCAATATTAGAATACCCATCACTTGTATATGTACATGTAATGTAAAACAACGGTATAACATACGCAACCCAGTGGAAAGTCGACCTAAAGCGTATATAGTGTCTACGCGTATCTATGTCCCTAAATATACTCTAAAGTGTCCCTATATATGACCTATACCTCGTTAACCTTAATCTTATGTCTCCATGAACTCCTATCCTGGACCATGTCCTCAGAGAGGTGCAAATCTAGTAGGCCGTGCCTAATATGCTCATCCCAAGTCAGTTTGGGCCTACCTTTACTCCTGTAATCTTATGTCTCCATGAACTCCTATCCTGACCATGTCCTCAGAGAGGTGCAAACCTAGTAGGTCGTGCCTAATATGCTCATCCCAAGTCAGTTTGGGCCTACCTTTACTCATGTTCCCCTTTACAATGAGGCTTTCAATTGCTCTGACCGACGCCGTTGTCTGTCTCTGCTTGACATGCCCAAACCATCTCATTCTTCGCTTCCTTATCTTATCTGCTAGTGCTACCCTTGTGGACTATGTAGTCCGTTCAAATTGTTGGGAAAATCAGGTTCCTCAAGTTATCCGACCTAAGTCCAAGATGTGCAGGCTTTTGTTTGACGCCCAATTGCCGTCTCAACTATTTGTTACTAATGCTAACCGGGACCAGATACATGGTTTTAGTGACCGGATCAAGCTCCAAGATGTGAAGATGCATGTCAGCTTCAGTATTGCCCTATTCCAGGGTTGTATGCTAAATTGACGGTTCACATTAGAGGTGTCGTTTGTTTGCCGTTCACCTTCCCGAGACCTTAACAATAGCTTCTGCTGTCGTTGGGATATATTAGGTATGATTGATGATGATGATAGCAGACGATATCTTCCATACTCTTTTACATGTTATCCAACCAGTTAGATTATTTCCATGTGATACAAATTTTCGGTTAAATGAGCTGGTTAATTCACAACGTTTGAACCAAGAGAAACAATATCTACCAATTCCATTGCAAACAGCTAGCTGTACAGCCTTACTCCATCTGGTAAATGGCGCAGGTAGGATTTATCTGTGTTCAACAGTGTACTTGAAGTTATTTGTGCCTACGTACATTGATTTAATCCATTACTGTAATTAACGAGAGTAAATTCTTTGTGATCTTGTCATTCTTACTTCATATTCTGAAGTCTACTTAACCCCCCCCCCCCCCCTCTCTTTTTCTCCTTCCGGATAGACATCCTAATCTTGGAAGCGAAAAATTGAATGCATCCATCATTCTAGTTTCAAGAAGTATTGTGGAAGACGCAAATCAGATTAATTAGCATCTCTCTAGGTGGGAGGAACAATACTTGCCGCTCGCAACAAGCTCGTATCCAAACCCTCAAATCAACTCTTATGAATAGATTAGCATTTGTCAGACCTTTTCTCATACATCAGGTTTCACACTGTTTTGGAGTTTGGCCGTCAATCTGTTATATCCCATTTTTTTTTAAAAGGGACAAAAGGGTCATTAATGCTTAATTAATAATTAAACCTAATTTGATTAGGAAAATTTTTCCCTAAACCCTAATCAAAAATCTATTTAATCACGTGAGTTCTCTCCCTCTCCCCACAAAGCAAATCAGCAGCCATTTACAGAAAAAGAAAAGCGACGCTTATTGCCTCTAAGAGCTTCAAGCCGCCGGTTCGGGAGAGCACCACCAACTCGATCAATTCTTCCAACGTGTATTAATTACCAAGTAGGTGCCCCCTTAACATCCGTTGAATGTAAAAGCGAAAATCTTTAATTTCTTTACGAAACCGAGATCGTGCATTAGTAATTGTGATTGTATAGATGACTGTTTATTTGATTATATGTGTATATGATGAATTGTATATCCGTATATATGTATGGTATTATTTTCATATGAATAGCATGAAAAAGATTGCGCTTTTGATGTATTTATGAATAACGGAATCGGTTTAGAGGCGTGGTGATGGTGGCGCGTGGCCGGTGGTGGTGGGCTATGGCCACGTGCTGCCGTGCGAGTGGTGGTGGAGGAGAGAGGGCGTCGGGTTGGGGGGGCTGCGGCTAGGGGTGCTGGGGGCTGAGGGCGCAAGGGGGTTGCAGGGGTGAGCGGCTGGGGGGTGTGGGGGGTGAGGGAGAAGGCCGGAAGTTGAATGGCAGGGGAGAGGTGCTGGGGACCGAAAGTGAATAAGGAAGGGAATTGAAGAATTTCACGGGAGGAAGCTGACTGAAGGTAGGAAATGAAAAAAAAAACAGTAAAGGAAAAAGAAAAAAGAAAAAGAAAAAGAAAAAGGAATAAGGAAGTTACGGGGGAGATACACTGAGGGAAAAGAAAAATGGAAAAGAAAAAGAAAAAGAAAAAGAAAAAAAAAGAAATAGAAAAAGTAAATGAAGGATTCCATATGTGATTTCTATGCATTCATGCATCACGACATTGCATTAGGGTATGCGAGACCTAAGTCGCATATCTGTTCTGTTCTGTTCCGTTAGGGTATGCGAGACCTAAGTCGCATATATGTTCCGTTAGGATATGCGAGACCTAAGTCGCATATCTGTTCTGTTCTGTTAAGTTATGCGAGACCTAAGTCGCATATATGTTCTGTTCTGTTAGGGTATGCGAGACCTAAGTCGCATATCTGTTCTTTTAAGATATGCGAGACCTAAGTCGCATATCTGTTCTGTTCTGTTAGGATATGCGAGACCTAAGTCGCATATCCGTTCCGTTCTGTTCCGTTCAGTTCTGTTAGGTCCCGGGGTCATGCATTGCACGATAGTATGTATGTTTCCGAGAATGTAGGCTTATCATGCATCATGTATGTGACATTGCATTTCACGTTCATTTCGCATGATTATGTGTTTTGATTGTTTTAAGAAGTTATGACCGTTATATGTATTTGCGAAAACGTGGACAGTCTATTTTCGTATTACAGTACGTATATGTATTTCACTACTGTCCTAGCATGTATGATCTCACAGGGCCGATGCAGGCAGGGTTCCTACTGAGTGACGTTTTTGTCGCTCACACCGTTCGTTTTGTTTTCTTGCAGACGATTCAGGGTATGATTACATACGGGTTGGAGAATATTCAGAGTGGGCTCAGTGGGACTCGAAGAGACTGTTTGGAGATTGAGGATCAAGAAATAGAGAAGTTTTATTCTATTTATTATTTTATTTGAGGACTTAGCTTAGGGATTTTATTTTACAAACGTTACGATGTCGTAAGGGATTATGACTTGATTTTGACTACATATGGATTGGGGATTTTACTTTCGATTTAGGGATTTTGAATTAATTTATTTCGCTTCTGCAATCGAATACTCTGTCGTTTTGATAAGTTCGGGGATTCGTACAGACGCCTTGTATATCCCTTAGTGGAATACGGCGGGCGTACCGGTTCTGACCCTAGGGTTCGGGACGGGGCGCTACACAATCTGACCAGTTGGACGTATTACGTATGAGACTTTTTCTCTTTGACTCTAATATTCATAACACGTTCGAGAGTAGTAGCAGTTATCTTTTAAACTTTAACTATTAGTCAACTCTATTTAAAGCTAAATTATTTTATTTTAAAGACTTACAATTTGAACACTCTTTGAGCAGTTGAGAAGTGGGAATGCTATTAATCTATTGTTGCCGCCGGCAAACGTGAGAGAGAAAACAGCTCTACTACCGGAAAGATTTCCACTGTTCCAGACCTAAGAAACATTGTGAAGGATGCAACTCAGAAGCTAAGCCGTCCATACAAGATGTCCACAGTAAACTGGACATTTGGCCAGTGAAACACCTGCACTATGCATGTCTCTGGAATCGAACTATTTACCTTTTGAAACAGCTTACAACTAGAGTACAAATTGAGCTATGTCATGACCAAACAAAAGTAGTTCTGGGACTCGTATGTTGGAGGACAAAGTCAACCATGAAGACAGCAGCATTTAACTGACAGCAGCCAATTTTGATATTAGCAGATTGACTTTTCTAAAGGAAAAGTCAAACATTTAGTAGATTTTAGATCCCACTGGTTTGACACGCTATTGGTTGTTAGCTTATCTGTCTCATCTTGTGTATTTTTTTATTTATTTTGTCTGGGCATTTAAAGTTGCAGACTTGGTTAAATATTTTTTCTAGACCCTTTAGGTTACATTTAGGGAAAGCATATGATAGTGACAGCTTAAATGCATTAAAACTTATTGATGCATTATAATTGGTCCCTTGACCATACCTCGTCAAAGCTTCAACTGGTTCCTTATCCATGGATTCCAGTACTACATACATACATACATACATATATATGTGTGTGATGTGCTTGGATAAAAAATATTCCCTTTGTTTAAAAAATATTGTCCTGAAAATATCGTACACTTTCTAAAAATAGTAGGTATTAGTAGGAAAAGTTTCTATACTATCATTTCAATTAGCACTTACATAATTTGTTTTTGTTTCATCTCAAGTAACCAATTAATGATGGAATAATAATAGTAGTCCACAAAGTTTGAGTTCTTTAAATTTTATTCAATTCAAAATAGAACAATATTTTTGGAGACGGATGGAGTAAGTTTTTCAAGGTACAATCAAATCCATCCTAACAGTATCTCACTATATTACTATTGAACTCTGCATTTAATTGCCCCATGGATATGGGGTATTGTAAACAATCTTATCATTATATACATACATTACTCACATTAATTAATTAACTTGTAATACTCTAATATTTATCTATTCCAAACATGTTATCTTATTTGCCTTTTAACATGACGTAAACTCTCGGTTTAAAATTCAACTATGACAATAGTTTTGGAATAAAATAGTACGTACTCTAATTTTTAATTATAGACGCCAAAATAGTCAACTTAACCAGCCTAACATTGCCGCAGTTCCCATCTAGCTAAAACTTAATTAATACTGTTTCTTGAATCTCAGGTTCTTAGCTGTTCTACCATTCTTTCTTCACACGTTTCTTGATCTCCAGCTCCTCAAATTACTCCATTATCTTAGAGACTTCCATCTATGGCGGGGTATAGGGGAGTCAGATGTACGCAACCATACCTATTTGTTAGAAACACACAGAGGTTGTTTTCCGATAACCCATAATAATGTGTCAGGATGTGTCGATCAACTGCTACTTCACAATATAAGAAGCGCAGCCAATTTAGTGAGTCATTTTGTTTTATTCCACCATATTCCAAAGTCAAGGAAGAACATATCCTTGGTCAACATCATCTCCTATAAATCAAGCCCTTTCCTATACAGCATAAGAATCCATAAGAATCCCTTTACACATATACACAACATGGCAAGATCAATGCCAACTACCTCAACATTACTCATGTCCTTGATGATCCTCTTTCTCAATAATCTCACATCATATTCCCAAGTCCTGGACAAAGACGGACACCCTCTTCGTCCAGGTGTGGACTACTACATACTGCCCTCGGCACGCGCCACCATCGGGCTATCAAGTCCCCCAAATGGTACCTGCCCACTAGATGTAGTCCTACAAACAGACATACACAGCAACGCCCTTCCAGTAAGGTTTTATCCAGCAAAGAAGGCTGGGGGAGTCATTAAAACGGACACCGACTTGAACATCGAATTCTCAGCTTCAACCATTTGTGTTATCTCTACTGTATGGAAGATACAAGGCAGTAGCAATGATACAAGTACAAGATACTTTGTGACAATAGGGGGAGTGAAAGGCAAACCTGGAAAGGAGACCATAAGTAATTGGTTCAATATCAGGAGTGACCCGAGCAGGGGCTATGTGCTCAACTTTTGCCCTTCGGTTTGTGAGACATGTAGGCCTTTTTGTGGGAATCTTGGCATAATTCTTGATAATGGGAGAAGTAGGCTTGGGATTACATCTGATGATCAGGCATTAGGAGTCAGTTTTACCAAGGCCTCTTGATTGATTAGTCTCTGTGTGGTGTTGTGTTTGTTTTGAATAAAAATGGAATCTTCCACTTATATTTTGGCTTTCAAGAATAAGGGAGCTTAGGCAACAAAGCCGCTCATGTTCTACTTCTACTTGGCCTATAGATGTAGGAGACAAAAACAATTAGGAAATGAACTTCCTTCTTATGTGAATAGGACTTAAAAGTCCAATAAAAAGATGCATTTATTCAATAATAACTGCAAATTTTATAGACAAGGAATTTGAACTATCCTAGTGGTAAAGACCATCTCACTAATCAGAGCTCGAATCTTATCCTTTTTCTTGTGTGTATGTAGTATTTTTTCAAAAACAAAAACTGCAAAATTTATAGTATTTCAGGGGTATGAAAAATTTACTATCTAATCAATAATAAAAAAGAAATAAAAAATAAAAAAATAAGGGAGCTTGTGATGACTTGAATTACAACAATTTCTTACCATAGTTCTTTGTGTGTATATATATATATATACACATATCTCTCTCTCTCACACACAATATATATATGTGTATGTGTGTATAGAGAAAGAGAATGTATATGTATGTATGTTTGTATATATGTAAAGTTAATTCAATTAACAAGAATTTGTAATCAATTTATTTTAATTAATTATTTTCATTTAAATTTGTGAAAATGAAAATTATAAAAGGTCTTGCATCTAGATCTTGTTCCGATAACTTAAAGAAAGAAATTCCGCCCGTTGATGATTAGGTCAAAAGTCTTTCCTATTGTAATAGATTAAGTGCGTTGAATCAACCAACTACTTGAAAACGAAACCATAGAGAGCTGTCATGTGCGGAAAGAGTAAAATCCGGTTTAAATGGAAATTTTCAAGGGTCAAAAGCCCGAAGGGTTATTTTTGTTTAAACATATTCATGATAAACCTTGTTGCAGAGTCAGAAGACTTCGCATGGTGTTCAATTTGATTTTCTGTTGCTGTTATTATTATTATTTGAAATAGTCCATACGTTAGGGTTTATTTTTGGGTAAGTTGCATCTATCTACAAATTGTTGGAGCATATTTTTTTTTAAAAAAAAATACCATGAATCATGAGCGATACAAGTTGGTTATGCTTCATGCATGAAGCCTACACCGCAATGACGGTTAACTGTTAGTTAAAATATACACCGTGCATCATGGTGTTTGACATACGGGGTAAAAATAACATGGTTTGTAAGTCAATGCGATGACGGTGAGTGCTAAATGAAATTTGTTGATTTATGATTATGATTAGATACACCGCATTCACGGTGTTTCAGGCATCGTGATCATGTTGTTTTTATCTTGCTTCCTGTTATACTATACACGACATTAAAGCGATCAGAAGTGTAAGGTGACATGATCAGGATGATGGTTGGTGGTTACATTATGTTATTTTATGTTGCTCATTATGTACACTCAAAACACAGTGTCTGATGCAATGTGATCATGGTGTTTTGAGCTGATTGGTTCCATAGTTTAATCTTGTCACCATGATTGATGGATACAATATGGTGTACCACTCAAATCACAACTTAAAGTTTCTTTGGATTTTTGCACTCTAGTTTATGTACTTCAGTTATGTCGCGATCCTTGCACTCAGTCTCTGTACTTTTTGATGTTGTGAGGTGGATGCATAGCTTTCAAAGGTTCAACTTTGTTTGGATTATCTTGAACATATTTCCCAAGAATTTTCTACTTTGGATCCCAAAAGTACATTTTTTGAGGGTTTAACCCCATGTTGGTGTCGTTGAGGATGATAAACACCCGTCTTCAATTCTGGATATATGCGTCAAGAATCCTGCTCTTGATGAACCAATCATTGATGTAGACTTCCAAGATGCGACCGAGCTGGTCTTTGAATAAAAAAATTAACCAACCTTTGATAGGCGGCTCCCACAATTTTCAACCCAAACGACATGCCAACATGGCAATAGATGTCTCCTTCTGTGATGAAGGATGTTTTGTCTTGTCTTATTCAGCCATGACTATTTGATGATGGGCTTTGAAGGTGTCGAGAAAGTTGAAGACCTCATACACAATCGTTAAATCTACTAATCTATCAATCTTAGGCAGTGGATAACAATCTTTTAGGCAAGCTCTGTTCAGGTCAGTGTAGTCAATACATATGCTCCAACTTTTGTTAGGCTTTCGCACCACCATGAAGTTGGCTAACCAGACTAGATAATGAACTTTTCTTATGAACTTAACGTTAATTAACTTGACGACCTCTTTAGCGATTACCTTAATCCTTTCAAGAGCGAGAGTTGTGGGAATTCTTGGCATGTCATTGGTTGTTCAGGCGAAGATAACTGTGGATTCTCTAAGTAAATTCTGGAATTGGCTCAGCAACATGGATGTCATCCAAGTTCCAATCTTGATCATGTTTTCAGGTCTCTTTGAATTTAAGATGAAATCCTAGACCGGATCGTCTAACTCTAGTTTTTCCATGGTTGGAGGTATAATATCATCAAAGTCAACATGTTGTATGGATAATTTTTCCTCTACTACTATAGCATAACAGCTTTGAGCCATCTGAAGATCAACGTGCATAGTCACCACCCTGGCTTAGGACAAAAACTTCATGCGTACTTGCAATAGGGAAACTATTTGCAATCCAAGTCAAAATCAAGGTCGACCTATCGAGGAGAAAATTATAGACTGACTTCTCCTTGACAATGATGAAATCCACCCACAAATGATGACATTTAAGGTGTTTGCCGAATGTGACTAACAATGTAACCAAGCCCCCTAGCTGCACTGCAGCACCAGAAAACCCAAGTGTTTGAAAGACGCTGTAATACATAACGTTAGCCATGCTGCATGTGTCAACATATATTCGACGCACCTTCGCGACGTTATTTGGTGCTAGATTGACTAGAATGTCAATCACCAAGCCTTCATTGTTGTAACCGAAGGGAATTGGATCTTTAGGCCCGTATGTTAACTCATGTGATAAATAAGCTTTCTTTTAGGATAATTGTTTTTGAGGTTACAACACCCTCAGTGGTCATGACCTCAACAGAGCGGGTCCTCTAAAAATCATGTAAACGGTGGCATTTACCTAGCGCTGACCTGCATCGTCAGAGTCATCCTGCTCATAATCGTCGTCATCATCATCTTTGCATTAGCGCAGCTTGTCTGCTTGGCACTTTTCTTCAGGAGGGGGTCTGTGAAAGCTTAACCGATTGTGCAACTGCATTCTCATGCAATAAACTGTTGTAAATGGCCTTTTTTATGAGGTGAGGTGTTCAATTGCTTGCGCCGGTTGCATGCAATTTTCAGTATTATGGTCAATATCTTTATGGTACTTATAGTACAACTTAACATATCTTTTCGACCTTGGCCACTGCATTGACTATGAGTCATTTTTCAATCCATCATTATCTATTACGACAATGATCCTTTCTTTAGATGCAAGCAAAGGCAAGCCTTCCTTACCTCGATCTCTGAGGCAATCAAATGCACTACGCTTGTCCCTGGAGTCTTTGTGGTCTTCTTTGTGGAATCACCTCATACCAGCTTATGGTACGAGAAAAGAAGGGTTGATGCTGACCTAAGATCCTAGTCGGTGCAGAAAGGACGTCTTAAAGTCTCCTGTACCACGCTGACTTGACTGTGTGTTTGGACCATGGTGGATGACGTGAAACCTAGATGACCTACGTCCCTAAAAGGGTCAGATAACGTTGACTATAACATGTCAAGTGTGTTATACTTGTCTTTTTTTGAGATGATAATTTTATACAGTCACAAAGCAACTTCCATTTTGAAAGAGATGAAGGCAATCAACCGAGAATGAGGTATACATATAGGTAATTTAGTCAGACATATACCTCAAAGAACACTCATCCATTTAATCCTTTTCAACACCAACTGAAAATAGCATCGTACTTGGATAAGATCCAATAATATGGGTGTTTAAGCACCTGCTGGAGGTGACATCTAACTTACATGCATTCGATACCGTACTATAATTGAGATCTCGTAATATCAAATGCTAAATTTTAGACATTGTCTTCATTCGTAGAAACTCAAGTTGGCATTACTTACTTGCACCCATTCCTATGCATTACTACCGTTTTTTTTATTTCTTTAAGGTGAAATGAATATTACATTCCACTACCAGAAGATTCTAAAGATATAATGTAGTCCTAAAACTTGGGTTTTGACAGCTCCCGTTATGCGAAATTTGGATTTACCTAGTAGTCGACCCTCGTACTTGTAAAATTATACCACCTCATATTTAGAAGCAACTTACGCCTATACTGGCCATTAACTGTGTTAGGCTCCCCTCACCGCATTTCTCCTCACCCCACTCTACACCGCACGACACATGGCAGCAGGGGAGATGGTGAGGCTAGATGAAAGTCACCCGTCTCGTCACTTCTGCTGCCACGTGTCATACGGTAGGGAATAGAATGAAGGAAAATGCAGTGAAGGGATCTCATCTCACATAAACTATGTCTAGATACTTGAAGACTAGTTTTCCTTAAAAAAATCGAAACGATAGAACTTATTATTAGCGGACAAATGGAGGAAAAGTGGATTAAATTGAATAGGAAATCCAACTATGCTTATGTTTTGTAGGGCTAAAATAAATGGCAAATTATTATTTATATCGATAATCTATATCAAATTTATCATGCAAAAAACCCTACGCACATAATCCAGAATTTAAGTCATCATTATAATACTCTCTAACATAAAATGTTGAGAGTTAAAGAATAGAGGTGTAAATGAGTCAATCGAGTTTGATTTGAGTTTTTGTTCAACTAGTTTAGTTTGATAAACCGCGAAATCACAATATTTACCGATGATGTCTAGGTTTTCGAACAAGGGTGTATGGCGGCGGCTTTTGCTGTCGAAATTCCCTTGCAACTGCTACTGCACCACTGCTCAGACCAGCAGCAGCAACTCCCTTCTCTTCACCGATTACCTAATTCATTCGTTTGGTTTCTCCTCCGACGAATCCCTCTCAGCCGCCAAAAAGATTCGCCTTCCTTCTAGCCCACCCAAAAATGATCCAGATTTGTTCCTCCTTTTCCTTCAAAGTCTCCGATTAACCAATACCCAGATCAAAAGTATTGTTTCCACTGCCCCACATTTGCTATTTTACAGCGTCGACAAAACTATTATACCCAAAATCCGTTTCCTACAAGACCTCAGTCTATCCGGACCGATATCGTACGGGTTCTCAGTGGCTTCAAGTCTTATTTGACTCTATGAGCTCTACCTTCTTGCTTCATTGGTCTGTACCCGAGAAACTTGAAGCAAATGTATCGTTGCAGAATTTGGGTTTTTCTCGAGACCAAATAATCAGCTTTTTGATGTCAAATCCAAATTACCTTCTGTGTGATCCTAGATTGATCAAGGAGATTGCTAACAAGGCGGAAAATGATATGGGGTTTCTTGAAATTGCAAAATGTTTTACTATTCTGTGCTGTGTTTATCTTCCCTTAGCCCATCTACAATTGAGATGAAATTTTGAGTTCTGAGAGGTTTTGGTTTGAGTGATGCAGATATATACGGCATGGTTAGGAAATCCCCTAGTTTACTAGGCTGTTCCGAGGCTAAAATTAGAAAAATGATGGAATTCTACACAGAATATGGTTATGCACCTGAGTACTTGGCCTCCCGTCCTGTTCTTTACAATCTTAGTTTGGAGAAAAGGGTGAAACCAAGATGTGAAGTATTCCAAATACTAAGAACAATTTGGCCAAAGAAAACAGTCCTTTTTTTTTTTAACGGAGGGAGTACCAAACAAAATGTGATCATAGGCAATCCCACTCGGCACTTTTAGTTAGGGGTGGAAAAGAGCTGAATGTATGTGAATATTACCTGGTTCCGAGTTTTTCTGTACAAGACAGTAAGTTTGAACGAATATTCCCCACTCATTGGTAAAAGGGAGCAACACATGCAAGAGAACAATGAAGAATGATTTCAAGCATCTGCCACAGGTGTTTGGAAGCCACAATCGCTCATGCCGAGAATCAAGTGAATTCTCCTCGAGGAAATGTGAATACAGCCGGTATTTGTATGCATACTGACATCAAACCTAGCAGCACAAGTCAGAAAACATGAAGACAATATTCAGTTACATCCGTTGGACTACCTAAGGCAAATTCTGAAATCTACAGTTAGTCACATCGTAATACAAAGACCACAGAGGGTGATTGCTCAAGAAACTTAGAACAATGTAGCGTTATATACTAGTACTCACATATTAGTAGAAGTTAGGAGAGGAAAATCTGTTTAAGAATGTTGCTTTGGCCAAATGTTTTTCTCAAGAATGTAGAATAGTCGAGTTGCATTGGTTTATGCATGTACAAGAACAGGTTCCTCCACCAGTTATGGAGGCTGTAAATTATAAATAGCAACAACTATTGGATTTGCATAAAAAGAGACAGTTACAAGTAATCACACACAAAGGAAATCCTATCAGCAATTTCCTGTACCTCAGACGAAAGCACAGTATTAGGGAGTTATATGTACACCTGTGACCCTACTTTAAGTTTTCCTCGTATACAGAGTATCAAACTCGTAGAATATATCAAGTTACTGCTCAAGCAGAAAAAACTTCTTATCAGCACACACCATCTTGTTAAACCACGTGTTGTAAGATCACTAACTCGAAAATTCCAAAAAGTTCTACATGTTTATAAAGCAGAAAATATTTGTCTCATATACTCAATACAAAGATGTTAACATGAAAGAATAAAATAGACACCAGTCACAAAAGAGCATATTAAAACAAAACTTCATTCTAAGCCAGAGGAGAAAAAGCTGCGAACAAGTAAATCAGGGGAGAGCAGAATTCGAGGCAAAATGGTGGAAGGATTGTGATACGTGAAATATTGTAAACAAAGGCAAAGGCATCACTCTCCTTAGAAAACAGAATATTGCAAACGCAAAGATGAAACTACAACTGAAACAAAGGTGAAACTCTTGGTCATTATAAGATGCAAAAACAAGAGGCGCGAGACTAAAGGAGGAACTGTGGTCGGAACTAGCAGATCCTCAAGCAGAACGTAATGTTCGGCAGCATGACAAACATAACGAGAAATTATTGATTGTTGTAGCGGTTGATGCGTCTGATCATATATTTCCAGTTGCTTATGCCATCGTTGATGAGGGAAGCAAAAAAATTAGGAACAACTGCTTAGGGACATGCGTCAATATATAATTGGTGACATGAAAAAGGTGTGTTTGATTTTCAGACCGATGTACTGACCTTTAAACAACGATTCGATCAGATCCTACATGACAATCACCTTATATGTTTCATAAATATTGTCTCTCATATTAGTTCAAATTTTTCGCGCAAGTTTTTAGATAATGATTTTATACATTTTATATATAGTGTATGATCATATTGTTGAATTCATGTAAAATCAATTTTTACAGATAAATTTCCTGGTAAGGCCACAACAACTATTCTATGGGCTGCCATGCACAAGTCTACATATTGTACGAAGAAATTGAAGACGCTGAATAAAAATGCATACGATTATCTTATGCAAATACGAATTGATACATGGACATTGCCTCACGATGGTGGCATGATGTATTATACAATGACAACCAATTATTTGGAGTCGTGGAACATACTCAAGGGGCTAGGTGTTTATCGGTAACGGCTTGTGTTCAAACAGCTTTTAAAAGAAATGGTAAAAATGATTGATGGGAAACGCCAAGAGACGATTGCTCTATTAACACCGCAGACATATGGCCACTGAAAGTGCACAACAATTTATTTACAATGAGAGTAATGTCGAAAGACACATGATTCAAGCATACGACAAACGACAAGGTCTGTGTGAAGTGTGACTCAATTGATACTAGATAATGGTGGCATTACACATACTGTCAATCTCCTTGAAAAAACTTGCACTTGTAATAAATTTCAGCTTTACCACATGCATCGTTCATATGCTATGTAAGTATATAAGAATACGCACAGTCTTGCAACAGAGTTGATTGATCTTTTCTACTTATGTCAAATGATGTTAAGCGCCTACAATGGTTTGTTTCATCTATTGATATACTCCGCTTACTGGCCTCTACACCGTTTGTGCTTGAAGCTAACCCAGTTCATAGAAAATGTGCACGCAGGAGGCTTAAATCACTTGGATTCATGGTATTATAGACCAAAGCTATGCGCAAACGTGTGGTATACACCACCAAGTAAGTCACAACCGTAACACTTGTCCCAGTGCAGCACAACTTCAAAATAATCAATAATGTCTTTATGTTTATATGTAATGTTTATTTTCATTAGTTTGTATCATCGTTACAGTGAATATTTTATGTAATGTTTAATTCATTTGTATTTTATCCTTTAAATGACTATATTGTTGTTGTGTTATTTAATTTTGGTACCAATTTATAAAATGTAACAAGCATCGTAAAAAATTTGTCACCAATATTTATTGCACGTTGATACGATACATGTAACACATTAATTGACTTTTAATTACCCAAAAAAACACATTAATTGACATTCATAAATTGAAAACATACAACCATAAAGTAACTGGTCGGCCTTTTAACAAGTTTTATAATTTTTTTGACAGTATGTCGGAAACTCTATCCGCAATGTCATCCTATTATAAACTGGTGCCGATTTGATTTTTCTTTGTAACAACGTGTACGGTAAACGTTATTGGTTGCAAATAGCATATAAGTATTCTCCTCAGATCTTCGTCATTGCATACCATAACAGCATCCCAATCAAATTCTTCGTGTCTATTACAACCCAAACACGGCTATCTACAAACAAATTCAAGATCATTTTTATTTTCATATTTTCCGACGACCATCAATGCATGTCTGGTGAATTCATTCAGCTTAATGCCAGTTGAAACATTCAAAACAATCATATCAGATTCCTTTTTAAAAATGCAATACAAGTGAACGGCCGCGGAGCGTAAGAAATTGTTCAAGCATAATACTACCTAGGTCACAGGGAATTCAATTGATAGGGTAGAATGAAGCTTTGTATGAAAATGATTAGCCTTCATTGGGTTTTATTAATTCGTGAAGTATCTGTACATCTTTGACAGAATTGTATAGTTTACCAATATAGATTTTTTGAAAAGCATAGTGGGACAGTACTGTGGTGTGTCTACGTTTAAAATGGACACGGTTTTGACAAAACAATGTATGATACATGTGGAATTACTTATAAATCTACAAAAAAAAATGAATTTTCTTATTAAAACTACAATATTTTTGGGTTTCTTCCACTTTAGTGGCTAGCCACTACGGTTCTTCAAAACAGTGGACATTAGCACACCACGGTTTTGTTAAAACCGTAGTGTATCATCCACCGTTTTGACAAAATACTTTGTGATACAAGTGACATTACTTTCAAACCTACAATAAAAATATGTTTTCTTATTAAAACTACAATGTTTTTGGTTTTCTTTCCACTGTAGTGGCGAGCAACACATATTACTCGCTTAATTTCCACTTTGACAACAATTTACCAGGTTAATGTCAATACATAGCATAAACATTTATGCATGTATATATTTGTTCATTTACTCCTAGCTCCAGAGATCAAAGGATTGTAGATCTACATCCTGTTTGAAGCTCGGTCACATTGTAGAGCTAAATCACAATAATACAACATACTAAGCCTTTTTCCAACTATGTGGATCGAATATATGAATTAATCAATTTTTTGCACTTTATTTATTTGATTTTTTATTTTATTTTATTTAGCCTAAATTCGACACGTAATATCTAATGTATAATAGATGCCTTTAGAATACACATCTTTCGAAAATATCATATCATTTCAACCGTTATTCCGGCTTAAGTGCCTTAAATTTTCACTTAACTTTTTTACCCTCTGCATGACACCAACTATATGAATCAACTATTTTTATTGTGCTCTATCACTAATCATATGCTCCCCAATTGTCATATAAGTCATATCCTTCCTTGTTGTCTCTACATGCCTTCTTTAGTCTTCCTCTCTCATGTTTAACATGCACCTCATTTACTGTCCCGCACCGCTTAACAGGTGCATCTGCAAGATGCCTTTGCGCATGCCTATACCATCTTGACCTTAAATCCTTATGTTCGCATCTATAGAAGCCATCACCACCTTTCTTTTTACATGTTAATTTATTAATTTATCATTCCTAGTATCCACACATCCATCTTAACAGTCTCATTTCCGCCACTCGCACCATTTATTCATACTTATAATTAACTCAATATTAAGACACGTACATCAGTGAAAGGCACTTTTGTAACACACTGACCCCTTAACGTTGGAGAGCTAAATACCTAAGAAAGATAAGCTAACAAATGTTACAGTTCCTGAGGCTAAAGAATGGCATTTAAAAAACACATAAGCAAGATATAACTAGAATGAAGGAAATGAAGGAGGTCCTCCTTCTGATTAGGGCGAACCAAAATGGTTTTCATGAAGAGTGCTTCTTTCCAAGGAGTGCAGTGACCTCATAAAATTTGTCAACAGAAGGATATTAAACGGTCAGAAATTAAGGTACCCCTTGAGGGATATTACAGTCTTGTCAACTCTATGTTGTTGAGCAACCGAGCTAATCAGCCCGTCATTATCTCTGCTAGGAGCTTATTTAATGAAATTGCATGCGTATATGCAGCTGTTCATATGGAGACTCTAACTTAGTCAGGGGAAGCTTTGAAACCAGTAAATAAGTGGAAGAGGATTGGTAAAGTGCATAGCTGTCTGTATGTATTTTGTCAAATCTAGGTGCTTTAGATTAAGTGATGAGGGCTGTCAAAGTTGTTCAGGAAGGAAGTAAACTGGCATGGACGGGTATCGTTCAGGAATAGCATATTCCGAGGCATGGAGCATAGGTCACAAAATTTGTGTCACACAATGACCTCATGTAATATTTTCAACCCCTTTTCTTTAACTGCACTTTCTCTATGATAGCGTGCATCTATCATGACAATGTTTATCAAAAATGAAATATTTTTTAGCTGTGGCATACCGAGTTCAGTACTGCAAGATTTGGTGAAAATGGGGTGCCCCTGACAGATTATGTTTGGCAAGAGAGGCTATCAAAGGATAAACTACCAACAACTGCAGAATGCCATCATGAGCAACAAAACCCTAAATTATTTCACAATTCAATCAAGGGGTGTAGAAAGTGAAGGAAATGACTAGTTGGAAAGCAAGCCTCAGTAGCAGTTAAGTACATACCCTTTAACAGTACTCTTATGGCCGCAACTATAATTATCACTCAACCCCATGTTGTATCATCAACCCAGGAACTTCTATTATTCTACAACTGCCCAAAATTTTGAATAAAACTGGAAATTGTATTTCAATGACAACATATGGCTTCTCCAGTCGAAAGAGAAGGTGAAGAAAAAATAATTGAACCTTTCAGAAGACAATCATTTGGAGCGTATAGGAACAATGAAATTCAAGGGTTGGTTATGACAAGTGATCTCTAGTTTGAAAAGCAACAAATACATGTACACTATGAAATGAATTAACAGCGCAGATTCACTCCACCAATCTGACCATTCCTATCCAACTAGATATAACATGAACAGAAATACTGTCTGCATATTATGAAGAAGCAAGTTTAAGGCAGGAAGTAGCACGCATATAATTAGGAAAAGAATAACATTGGCTTCATTACTAACAAGAGGCCATGGAAGAATTTCTTACCAACTTCAACCGTCATAATAAGGTACCAATGTGCTAGGGAAACCAGCCACTTTGGGCCACTGGCAGCCAAGCTAAAGCAAAGCCTACATTTAAACAAATAGGAAAAAAGAAAGAGAAGAGATCAAAATTCGTAAACTGGATTTGTGTAACAAAATAAATCGCCAAGAAAACAACTAAAATTACAACCCCAAAGGGCACCTAATCCATCTTCCAGACATCGCAAAGTATGTAATTTTTGGTCTTAGTCAGAAATGATGATACATAAGCAAGATAGTAAGAAAAATGGATTGAGACAAATGGTGCACTGAAGTAATATGTTACAAGAATAAACCCAAAAAAGACATAACTTGCAGGGAACATAGAAGACTAAAGATTATAAATGTATCCAATCATACAAAACTAACATAAATCAATCAAGATCCTCCATCCTTCCATGTCCACCAGACCCCTCACTGTGATCAGTATCCTCGCTAGAATTATTGTTTCCAGGATTACTTGTTTCTGCCGGAGCCCCAAATCTGAATGGCCAAGGGAATGATATACTGAATCTCCTCTCCACTGTCCTTGGTGTTTGGGCATTCTCCTGATTCCCAGCACTGAAATTACTACCTCCTGAACCTGAACTGTTTCCAGTATTTCTATTGCTTCCAACACCAGCATTTGAGGTTCGTGACTCATTCTTCCTGTTCTCATAGTCGGCATCATCAGTAGGCAACTCATACCGACAAACAGGACAAGAATTGTGCAATTCTAACCAGGGCAATATACAGTCGGCATGGTAAATATGCTTACATGGCATCTGTTTGGCCACCTCGTCAAGTTCAAATGTGTCCTTACAAACCGCACATTGTGAAGAATCCGAAGCCAACAACTCCTGCGTGATCTTTATATCCGGCAAACCCTGCACGGCAATTTTAGAAGCCGGAGGCGTCCCATATCGGTTAGGATCGTTTTCCGCCAACTGCTGAATCAGCTGCTCTAAACCCGGGCCTCCAAAGTAATCGCCCAAATTTCCCGGTAGTCGAAAATCGCCGCCGCTGCCGCCTCCACCGATTACAATGCCCATCCCACCCGCAGGGTTATCAAGTACAAGCTGAATATTAGCGCCGTTAGCACGGAGGGTATTGAGATAGTTCTGAAGGAAAGCAAAAGGATTGAAATCAGCAGGTGATCGGGTGCCAAATTCCGGGGGTCCACCAAAGATCGTGGAGAAGTCGACTTCGGTGCCGCCACCGGTGGAAGAATAGATGACCGGGAATCCTCCAGTAGAAGCACCAGACAAAAAAGGATTAGGATTAGCGGTAGGAGGAGGCGGAGGAGGCGGAGCGGTTTCAGATTCCTCCAAGAATTCACCACCGCAATTAGGGCAAGCGAGTTCGCCACTGGAAGATGGCGTGATTTGCACCGTAGCTTGACATTGATAACAGTAGTAATCAGAGGCAGAAAATTCACCACCGGAGCCACCAGTTGCCGCAGCGGAGGACATTATTTCTTGGCCGTAAAAAGAAGCGGTTGAGAATTGTGATTACAGAAAACGTGTATTTGGTTTCAAATCAACGAATGGAAGGAAATCATGTTTAAGTACAGAAGACGAGGGAGCACGCAAGCTGGCATCGGTTTTAGTTTTTACTTTTTACCTCTCCAAACAATTGCCTATGCAAAAAAAAAAAAAGAAAAAAGAAAAACAAGAACAGCGATTGCCTATGTGGCGAATAATTTGGTTTGCGGATTTACGGACTATGAGAAATTACAAACTTGGCCGGGGTTGTTGAACGAACCGAATCCGTTTTCAAACTGTTCGAGTTCGGTTTGTGTTCGGTTCATATTCGTTCAGTATTTATTTGTTAACGAGTCGAATTCGAACATGTGTTCGGTTCGTTTAAAATGTTACCAAGCCGAACTCGAATCAATTTAAAGTTCGTTTAGCTAAACGAACCGATCCAAAGAGTGCATTTAGCTAAACAAATCCAAATTCGAAAACGTAGTATTTAATTTGGCTCGGTTCGTTAACACCCTTACTTGAGTATGGCCAAAGTGATCGGCTTTGTGTTAGATTTACTAATAAAAATATTACTCCATTACCTTAGAGGCATTCGTCTATGACGGAATATAAAAAGGTCGGATGTACACAACCATCCTCATGGGTTAGAAACCTAAAACAGACAGAGGTTGTGTCAGATTTACTAAGTTTTGGCCAATTTCGGATTTAGACGATTACATTTATGTTATGTTTAACAAACTATTTACCTTCAGACCCTAACGATAGTTTTTGCTGTTGTTGGGATATACTGGGTACGGATAATGATGACGACGTATCAAACCTGTACGTTAGATGAGTTCGATTTTATTCTGATCCGAAATTGTAATTGACGAATCCAAATCTATAGAAAAAAAAACATATCACATTTGTGTTAAATTAACGTCTCATATCAATATGTGTCATGTATCACAAACCTACAATAACTTGGGGGGCCTTGCAGCAACTAGACTGCGAGGAATAAAACAGCCATGAGATTTTAGCACCAGAAAAAAAAAAAAAAAAAAAAAAAAAACTGAAACCAACATTGAAGTTATTCCAAGTAAAACATGCACGCAAAAGTACAACAATTCCCCAAGATTCTTGATACTGCAATATTATCCCCACATCACTGGAGGAGATGTTCTTTATACCAAAAAAAAAAAAAGAAAAAGAGAAAGACTTGTATTACACCTCCAGCTTGTGTGTTTTGGTTCGTCTATCATGTATGCTGTGTTCACTAGTTTATATTTTGTTTCCTTTTTCTAGTGTTTTTTATTGATATTAAACACAAAGATACATGACAATAAGCTAAACGTAGCTATAAACATACAAAAAACGTATAGATAAACAAGAGAAAACACACACGCACACGAAACACTTGAAAAAAGAAGAGGAAAGGTACATAATAATGAGGAAAACATACCCCTAGAACAACTAAAACATACAGGAAAATATACACAACATACAACTTTGAGATGTACTGAGTGGGAAATCCCTTCCATTTCAGTTTAGTGAAGGAAGATTCTCTTTTGTACTTGCCCATATATTATCATCATCATCCGTATTCAGTATATTATATATATATATATATATATATATATATATATATAAACACGTTTTTCTACATCAAAATACATTTCAATGTCTGCTCTACCTCATATCTTGTATCATCTAGAATACAACTTTACCACACATGAGGCCTTGTTAATATCTTTTAAAAGTACTAAGTTTTTTATGCAGCACTTTAAGATGTTACAATTCGTACATATCTTTCAAAAAAAAACTTGTCCTCAACTTCGGGTCGATAACCAATGGTTCAACCGATTGAGTTAGAATGTAAGTTAAATACTCAATCTATCTTGAAATAACATGAATTCCTTATATTTTTCACAAACCATAAACGGTGGGTCAATCAGTTCAATTATCGAGTGAACCGATATAGCCCGTAAAACAATCAGGTTTTGTCAAATCATCAAGTAGTTAAACAAAACTGGTCCATGAACCCGCGGTCAAGTTTCTACCGCTTATAGTGAGGGTGCGAAACATGTCGTGTTTCGTGTTTTAAGTTTTATGTTTTTTGGGTTTTAGGCATCAAAGTACCAGACTCATACCCTACCCGTTTGCTTTGCGTGCACGGAAGTAGATATCCAAACATGTACATTTCAAGTTTAGTGTCGTGTATCAGGTATACTCACAAACTTGACAAGTACAAATAGTTAAGGTCGTGCACGAGTCACTTCGTGTATTTTTCAGGCGTACGATTTTTACCCATGACATGACGTAATATTTTATGAAGAACATTGCTACAACCAGAAGAACAATAATGTTTTGTCAGACGAAATTATAACATAAAACTATAAGAGAAATAGTTTAAACATATAATCAGCCATCTAATCCATAAAAAAATATACAAAATGAAAAATAGCAATCCATCATTTAACAAAACAAATACACCAAAAAAACACATGATAAGGTAAGGTACATTGATCTGAATCCTAAGAAGGTGGAAAGTCAGGTGACAAAAGAAGGGAGGAGAGAGAAGTATCTCCAGCAAGGAGGATGAGGACGGCGACGGTGACGACGTGGCGCTAATGAAAGACCTCCGGACATAAAGTATTTTTTAAATTTTAGAAAAAAAAAGTTAAATCATAATTTCGAATCATCTCCATATCTATAATGTTCTTTTCTGTTTGGAGTGAATTCGGTCTCTCCTTCGGCTTCATCAACTTTGTCGAAACGGAGCCAAGGCCACTTGTCTGTCGGCTGCCGCTTAAGTGAGAAGTGAAAAGTGAGAACTAAGAAGAGTGAGTGAAGAAAGGACAAAATAGAGAATGATGGACGGAGACGATAGAGGCCAATTACAGAGGGTAAGAAGGAAGAGAATTGGAAATCATAGATTAGGTTTTTATGTTTTAGTAGTTTTTTTCTTTATATATAATTTTTACTTTAATAATTTATAATAAAATATACTTAAAAAAATCAGGTATGACATGTATAAATGGGTAACCCGCAGATGTACCTAGACTCGACCCACTCTAAGCGGTAAGTTTCAGGTCTTATTCAATTTGTACACGAAACCCGCCAAGGCTATATCTATAAACACGAGGAGCGTGTCAAGTTCGAATTATGTTTTAGTGTCGTGTCTGAGATTACCACCTCTAGCTTATAACATTTGTCACATTGGGCCGTATATATAGTTGGCTTTTTGGTGAAGCATGACTATAGCCATAATTTACAATCTATACAACAAAATAGACCAAGACCAGTGTTGTCTGGACCGACCCCGAAATAAAATTATGAGATATGGCTATTAGCACTAGACAGAGCATGTTAAAGATCATACATCCCAATCATATCTGATGAGCTTCGGCTGTCCAGCTGGTTCAACTGAGTGACAAGCATCAAATAATTGTTGGAATGCCTATTACAACAGGATAGCTGGACCCATATATCGTCCCTGCCGCATATACAGGTTTTCTGGTGTTTCTACCTCAGCAAGCCATGCGTACTCATCTTCTTTATCGATACCTGTCTCATTTCCATTTCCTGCAGATGCATGATGCTTCAGTAATGATAGAAAGATCTACATGGCTACACTCACATGCGTCGAAAATCAGATTATCACAGCAATCAAGAACAGATAGCTGGCAAGTTCTGGAAATGTTACGATGATAAGCCTCTACCACAAAAACAAGTACACACATTGGTAACTGATCGGGCCCTCTGTCATCTTTGGCCAATCAAGCATACTAGCATGATTTTCACTGGCATCAATCTTCTCAATCATGTAAACGTGTTACTAACTCATCCTCTACTAAAAATGAGCTTAGTCTTAGCGGCTAGTGTTTCTCCAATTCGACTCCAATCATACTAAACTCCAAAAAATAAGGAAACAGTCCCTATTATTTACTTAGAAATTACCTACGTGAGATAATCTGAAACTACCATGTGTTAGTCTGGATACATCCACATGTGAAGTAGGAGGAGAACTAATTACCAAAAAAACAAAAACATAGAAGACAAACAAGAAGAATCACTGTCAAGTATATATTTTTATGTGAGAAAGTGGAAAGTAGGAAGAAAAATAAATTGCTACAGGGCAATGTTTCTTCCAAGAAACCTTGAGGGGCAAAAGTTAATATACCTTGGTAAAAAAAAAAAATTAGTAGAAATAAGATTGTATCATGTCCAAAAGATTCATCATTGCTTTGTTCTAAATCTATCGATCAAAAAAGACATCTTAGGACGCATACTGTTTACATGTAAAAGGTAAGCCTGCATGTTGGTCACACTCCAGTACCCTGAAGGAGGTGGGGTTAGAAAAAATTAAGCAAATCCACCTCAAGTCAGATATCAATGTTATCCCATTTGTTCATCAGCACTCTCAGATTCAGAGAATCCATGATTATAATGAAATATATCTTCTTCTCAAAAGGCAAATTGAAAAGTTTGCAGGGAATTACCAAATGTGGGGTAAGGATAATCATGGTAATAAGTACATTTTCGGCCTGCCTCTTCTTCATAAGGTGGCGCAAGAACATCAAGCACTGCACAGGGAGTAATGGCAGTAAAACAATGCAGATTTCCTCCGCTCTTTGGGTACAAGACAGATGGGCTGCATGGCGCTGTCAGCACCTTATCAGCAGCCAACTTGGCCAATCTCACTGCCAATCAAGGTAATTTTAGTCAAACTTCCATACTGCATTCAGTAAAAAAAAAGGATGCCAAATAGTATCTGTCTACTCCACGCAAAGGTTGAGAGTAAGCACATCACCATATGCTAGATTGCATACATACATTATATAGATTTGATAATTCATCACCATTACCAATATAATCAGATAAATTATTAGTTTTCACACGATTCACAGCCATTAAGGATGTCCTTGCCCCTTCATCTATACCTTTAAGAGCAACATAGTTGAACATAACAATGCCTCCACTACTGAACAAGAAAGTAGAAAATATTACAGAAGCAGACACCTTTAAGTTTTAACAATCAGTCGAATTGAGATGAAAGCAAGTCAGTCTGATTAAAGTCAAATTTTCAATAATCTGTGATTATCTTTCAGTATCGCATGCCTCCTTTATTTGATCTGGAAATATAGTTCTTCTGTTGAATTTCATGAATGTAATCCTTCAACTGGAAGGATTTTAAAACCATTTCACATCGACTCATGTAAATCAGCATCAGATAACTACAAGTACTACATGCGTCCCATTTCCATGTGGATTCAAGACAATGGCTTTTCCCCTGAAGATTTTAAAGTATATATCATGGGCAGGTATCTATTCCAAATAATTAATCACTTTTCTGATAGGACATATGCCAAATAATAATCACTTTTCTGCGTTCAGAGTCAGACCTGTAGGATGACCGATTTGACTGCTCTTCCGGACACAGGCTGGCTCAACCCAGTCATATGATTTTACGTGCAATGAACCATGGAGGACTTTGCTCATAACAACCATCCCAGGATGGTCATGAAGTGGAATGATGGAAGAAGTAGGGAAACAAAATATACACATCTGCATCCAATACCATCATTATCTAAATGAAAATACCATTCTTTAGCAACTAACACGTGGCCAGAAGTTACAAAAGTGGGTTAACAGATGCTGAATCGTATCATTAATTTAGCAAAAGAGAGTAAGCTCCCATTGGTCTGACCTATTATCACCTATACTGAATAAAATGAATGTGAGGGTTTGGGAAGAGGATCCCATTGCTGGTAAGCAAATAAATGAAATGCACAAGTCATCTAACTAAAATAACTGATTATAATCAATAAATACTAGATGACTCTAAAGCATGTCGCGCGAACTTTATTTTACCATCCATAAAGAAGAGAAAGGTACTAAATTCTAAAGATAAAAGAAATAACATAATATGCTCATTTTAATGTGGAAGGAAGGAAGAAACAGAAACCCTTGTCATGGTTCATTAACTCCAATTGAAAGATGTGACAGAAAAAAGACAAACACCCAACATCCCAGAGCTAACTACAAACCAGTAGTAAGAGAAAATAAGCACATAAGTCAAACTAACAAAGAAAGCCTTACCGTAAAACTATCGCTTTCATGTATGCCAACATAGGTTATTGGTTGTGCCCATCGATCAGTTCTGCTGAATGAATTAAGTCCAAGCAGACCATGGCCTCGATCGTCCTCTAGGTTTTCTTCTTTCAACCCAACATCAGCAGGACCAATTTTGTCTATATAACAGTAAATGATATTTGTCATCACAGAGTCGCTACAATATTCACATTCACATTAAAAACTGGTCAGATATTAACAACAGGAAAAGGCTCCAATACTAAAGAGAAGAATCAAATGGCATCTAGTAAACAGCCACACAGCTGCCAGTGGAGAGGAAGAAAGACTAGATTTCCAGGAGATGATGGCAATCCAAGGCATTATTGGCTTTCGGTCATCTCAATCACAGAACAAAATGGAAATGAGAAACCCATTTACTGACAACTAAAGACAACATTCGTGGATCCATTACTACCAGCAAATCAATGGGTAATGGAAAACCTTCAAGAAAGGAATATCCATGCAAGCGCTATCCAGAACATCTCTCTTTCTTATGTTTGTTTACTGAACACATTGTGAAACAGATAAACTACACAGCTGTCAAGATAACCTAAGTGCAATCCATTTTCACAAACAAACAAGCCCGCAGCATACTGACAAACATTCATCTGAAATCAGCAAAAAGTAAATGTACAATCAACCCAACGCTAAATGGGTTCCATCAATAAAGACAACACCTTTTCTGATTATTACATCAAACTATTGTTTTCTTTCTTCTTTATCATGCATTCTTTCACACAAATTTCAGAAATGCAAAACTTTCAGTGATAGTAACACTTCCATTTCCCCACAGCATCAAATACTATTTCGCCAATCAAATCCTAACAGGACATTATGCACTGAAAAAGAAAAACAAAATCAAAGAATCAAAAATTAAAGAAAAGGGAAAATGAAAAGTACCCAACAAGGAGCATAATTTTTGTACGGTCTGAGAAGAAGGTTGCTGGGCTCCAGTAGGAATAAAAGCCTTCCTGCAGCAGTCATATAAGCTTTGAATCGGGAAAGAAGGGCTTTTCCTCGTCATCGAGAAGAGCCTTCGGCACCAGTTCATCACAAACACCCTTTGATTTGTGGAGCAGTAACCAAGCTGATGCCTTTTGAGCGATAAAAAAATGTGAGGCCATTTTGTAAATTAGATAAATACGATTACAATTAAAGAATTTGTTAAAAGGCCCCCACGATCTGAACTAATTACTAGTTAGCGGCTTAGTAACCTACTTTCTTCATTTTTTTTGGAATGATATTGGAACAACAGGTAAGGTAAGATTGTTGTTTTGTGATTTTAAGATTGCAGGTTTGAGCCGCAAAACAGGTTTTTACACAAAAAGTATAGAATGAGGCTACGTTCATCAGATCACGAATCGATCCGACTCCTCCGTAAATGTAGAACGGAAGCTTTTTTTACTCTCTTTATTTTTCCCCTAGAAGCAACAAATATAAAGTGACGGAGAACCACGGTTTTCCTCTATAATCTCTTTTTCTCCCCTTTCATTAAAATTCTTGTCAATAATCTTAGGAAGCTACTTGGAACAAATTATAAATATAAATTTGACTTTGACACGAAAACAGCCTCTTATACTAAGTGTAGGATAAAGCTACGTATATCAGATCGCGATATCCGGACCCTGCGGAAACGCAGGAGCTCAATGTATCGAGAACACCCTTTGAGCATGTTGATGAATAAAATTTTGCATATGAGAAAAATTTCCGCAATAGTTAAGTTTTAAAAAGTAATCGCATATTAAATTGAGAATTAGATACGTAAATGTCTAATCATGTATGCTACAGATGAGTTATGTGAAGAAATAATGAGATACCAACAATACAACATTCCAAACAGAGTCGAGATCCTCTAACCCCCTCTCTCTCACCCTCTTGGGACCGCCCGACACGCGGCACACAGAGAGGTTGGTGAGGCTGGGTGTGGGTGACCCTCACCCAGACTCACCACCCCCTGTGTGACACGTGTCAAGAGGTCATTTAATACCCCTTAAAGGGGGTCAGGAGATCTTAATCCTTCCAAACAAGGGAAGTTAGTAGGCACAATCGCAAAATGCGATCGTTCCTGTTGCATTACCTTTCTTTATGTTTAAACTTTTAAGTGACTTTTTTTTTATTGTTTTCATATTAAAAACATTTTAACTCGATTTTCCTCGAACCCACCTTGCTTTAGGTATTGGCTCTGTCAAATCTACAAATTACATGCTAATAATAAAAAATATTAAAAAAAAACTCTATGCAATACAACAACAGCATTATTTTATTGTCTTGAAAACTCCCGTCTATGATAGAGTATGAGGGAGGTCGGATGTGCGCAACTATAGCTATGTGTTAGAAACACACAGAGGTTGTTTCCCGATGACCCATAATGAAAATTGAATCAAGCTGTGTCGATCAACTGTTTAATTCACAATGTAAGAAGTGCAGCCAATTTAGTAAGTCATTTTACTTCATTCCATCATATTTTAAAGTCAAGGAAGAATGTATCGTTGACTTAGTTAGAAATGGAAGCAGAATGCAATATTAAATTTATTTGTTTTAATCCTATTAAGTAATGATTAATACTATTCATAGTTATGAACTGCTAGTGGTTAAGTTAAAATTATCTCCATTCACTTATACAATACTTTAATGGTTTAGACTTTTAGACAGCAAAGGATGGAAACAAAAAGATGGTCAATTCCCATTTCTTATTTAAAGGTCAGATTGAAACTGGTAAAGTTGATGCTTTTTAATCTTGAAGTCATGGATTCGAATTGAGGAAACAATTTCTTGCATAAAATGTAGGATAAAGCTGCGTATATCAGATCAAAAAACGATCTGGTCTCTCTTCAGACTCTTTCCAAACGCAAGAGACCAATACATCACAAATGACTTTATTGTAACTTTGAATGCAAACTAAACAGCTTTTAGCCTTGACGGGAACAAGCAAGAGAATAATAAAGGGAATGCAAAAGCAGTCAAAAAGATTCCGGCATTTTCACATTATCAAAAAAAACAATCCCACTTGTTACATCTATAAATCATCGAATTTGTATATCATATGAAGGCACTTTCAGACAAAGCCGCATATATCTAAAGTATTATTAGTAAAATTTAATATATCACTTCCCCAAAGTTGCTTTATGTATGCTTTTATTATTGTGTATGATTGTTTTAAATGATTATGTGCATAAAAATACCTGGGAAAAAATACAGGAAAATAGAAAAACATGCTGCAGAACACACCAGGAAAACAGCCAAAACTTATTGATTTGAAAAACAAAATGAGAAAATTTGAATGTTTTAATTTGAAGAACTGAAGGAAAAAAAATATGTATGCTTGGAACATGATTATAATCATGATAATTGATTTTTGAGTATTATCATATTTAGAATAATTTGACTTTTGTTTTCCTGACTTAAAATATAAAATAATCAGGTTTCTACAAATTGTATATAAACTTATCATTTTATTTCTTGCATGCAAGAATAGTATAAAAAGAAAATAATAAATAAAATTTCGATGGGAACATATTGCACATTAACAACAATCATACCCAACATATCCAACGACATCAATAACAATCATACACAGCATATCCAACCAACGCAATAACATATTAAGAAAAGATTAAAAGATGAGGAAACAAACAGATTGTGCTCTAAACCACCCGAATGACGTACATGTTGAGGAATCTGAGTTCGGGAAATTTCTCCAAGCATTCACCCACATTCGAAACAGCTCTTTTTCAGCACATTTCCACTGCCCATTTGGGCCAAACAGCTAGCCAACGTCTTCTTTTTCCGTCCAATCAATTAATTAACTAATTTTTCTTTAACAAAAAAAAATAAACTATAAGTAATCTTGGGCATGAAATTCCTCCTAATGTTCAAAACTTTAGGTGAGAGAAGATCTGGGTAACTCTTTTCCAAAGCCACGGAAATACTCACTAGTGATAACGCAAGGATTTCGAGTTTGTAATTTCTGGATACGAACCTTATCATCTGAACCAACGTGACCACAAAGCAAGAGATACATATACATTGATGGGAGGGGATTTTCCAGGGGCATACGTGGTGTTTGGACTTCTGGTTTTGATAAACGTAATGGCTATGGGATTAGTGATATGGTCTTGCGGATGTTTCTCCAGAAGCATAGCTCCATCACCATCATCACCCAATTCTCCTGCAGGAAATGATGAAGAGAAGCAGCTGCCACCGGAAAACTCAAAGCAGGAGGTGCAAGTAGCTGTCATCATGGCTGGAGACCAAACACCAACCTACCTTGCAAGCCTTACGCCTCCCTCAACATCCATGGAAAGTATCTAAGAGCACGTGTGGGTCTCTTGTTTCTGTAAGCTTTTTTCAAAGTAGTTCAAAGGGTAAATAAAAATTCAATTAAGGGTTGGGTTTTTTTTTTCCTTCCTCTTTTTGGGCTGTAAGTTTGAGAGGGAGAGTGTATATGGGGAAAAAAAAAGATGAGAGTCCTCACTGCATTTATTTAATGGGCATGTAACTTTCATGCTAAATCAAATGTATATTTGTTATAATCCCATTTTACAGATGCATATTTATGTGAATAAATTCGAACTCATACCATATGATGCGCAATGATATGTACACACATACATACATGTGTGAGTGTGTGTGTGTATATGTATATATATGGGCTTTTGTGCTTCTTGCGTTTTTAGAGTAATAATTTGGTCATGCCAGAGACATGGAACAGTGTTCTTCCGCATATAAGTTTTAGAAATATTTTGTAAGTTTTTTTTTTTTTGGAGGACTAAAAATTACAATTTTTTTGGTCTTGTACGTTTTGGATTGAATGTTCAAATGATCTAATAAAATTGGATTCCAAAATCAGTTCCAATTAGGAATTCTAACTATTATATGGTTCTCATGGATTTCAGTTTGTATATCGTTGGATCATACACTAACCAAAGACCTTGTCCGAATAAATTTCTTGAAGGACGATGAGTCAGGTGCGTCAAAAGAGTTTTAGATTCAATCAAGGGAGTCGATTAGAGAGGGAGGTTATCATGCCCCTGGCTCATACCCATAGGTTTAGGTTCTATTATCTGTATAAGAAACCACTAGCGAACAAGTAGGGTACATGCTCCACGTCCACAAGACATAGCTCAGTTGGTATTCAGATTGAGATTTGTTCTAAAAAGTAAAAAGTTCGATTCAAAAGACACACAGTGTAGATATTCTACTGCTGCTAGGCAGAAGACCAGCTTTGCAGATGGACACCTTGTGTAGGTCACTGCGTAAGTAATTATCCAACCTAGGAGGCCATAGAGCTCCTAATTTTCATCCTCCACAATGTTTCTTGAGACTGAGACGGTGGAGGCCCTCAGGGTCAAGGTATGACCTTTTGCTCCAAAGTCCATGCCACACTAAGAAAGCAATTGCCTGCCCCCAGGGCGTAGTCCAGTTGTTATTCGGGTTGAGAATTGTTACCAAGGAGGCAACGGTTCGAATTCAGGGACACTCGCAATATGGGTGCTCTACTTCTGATAGTTTATAGGGGGCAATTGCTCCACTTATGCTAGTTTATAGGGACACTTTGTGTGGGTCTTCGTGTGCAGCCTCACCAACCTAAGAGACTGCTGGTCAACTGATTTGCATCCTCCACAAAACTTCATAGGCTTGAGACAATGGGGGTCTCAGGATGAAGATTTCGCCTTTTGCTACCAAGAAATCAATTGCTTGACATCAAGACTCATGAATTTAATCCGGTTAAGTAGCCGTCAATTGTACCTTAAAAGACGATTAATCAATATCCAACGGTTAAAATTTTTATGGGCAATTTCGTTTATTAAAAAGAGGCTCAACCCTTGCTTTGTCTACTATGTCAAATAACGGTAAATTTTTATAATGGTCATTGGGTAATTACTATTTATTTATGTATCAATAAAAAAAAGCAATTGATGAATGCACAAAACAAAAGGTCTAGTTTAATTACTATATTTTCATTGACGATAGCCGTGATAACTTTTGCGGTCTTGGGAGAAAATAAAAGTCCAAGAAAGAGCATATTGATGAAGATAGAAATGTCTATTATGGTCTACAGGACATAGCCCAATTGGTTTTGGGCAGGAGTTCTACAAAGGGAGGTCATGGGTTTAATTCTTGTCAAAGGCAAGAGAATCCCTTTCCAGCAAGTGCATTGTGTAGGAGTTTCCTTGGCCTGTAGGCTTGCCTACAGTGCTGGGGGCTCCTAATGCAGACTACTGTGTATATGATCAAGCTCCTGCTAGTGGGCCGTTGAGTACCTGATTTATATCCCTACAGTACCTTTGGGACTGAGTGTGGCAGGGACCCTTACTGGTTAGGGTTAATTTTTTTTTTTTTTTTTTTACAAATGTCTATTATGACTATGATAGGAAGCCACAACTGCCAGTACGTAGTTATGGATTATAATACATGTGCGTTAGGTCACATCCTTTCATGCTTTAAGACTCCTTACCGTAAGGATTATATTTTTTTAATAAATATGAAGTTTATGTGTAATCACTAAAGAGTATTTTAAGGTACTAGGACACCTAACACCTTACCGCATGAACTGATACAGAAAAAAAAAAAGTTAATTAGACAAAAGGATAGAGAAATGCTGAATGACTTTTAAATAAAATGTTCTTTTTAGATAAGTCCAGTGTTTTGTCTCCAGAAGGCAGAAATATACTTTTTACTTATGGATATTACCTTTCGACGATTGTATTTTAATATCACTTATAAATTCATTCATTTCAATTCACTATAAACATATCCTGAATAATAAATATACGAATTAACTGATACAAGAAAATGACGACTTTTTCATGGTCTTTTTTGACAAGCCAGTCGTATTTATACTTAGATACAATTACCTTCATAATTTGACATTTACCCCTTTTATAGTTTGTAATTGAGGATGTTTGGCACAATTTATACGTTGTTAAAATCCGTCTATAAGTGTTTTTGTTTATTTGGATCTGTTTGGTAAAGGAAAAAATAAAGCACTAACTGATTTTAAGCAAATATGGTGTTTATAAGTAAAAAAACAATGATCTAGTATCCCATGCTTATTACTTTGTAGCTTTTCAACACATAAAAAGATAAGCAAATTTGACCAAATAAATTTACTGTAATATCCATAAATCATTATCTTTTTTCAAATTTATTTAACTTTATGGCAATATTGTATCTTTTTAAACATACAAGTATTTATTTTACCAAACACTTTAATACTTATAAGTCATTTATCTAAACATGTAATAATTTTCTTTTCTAACAAAAAACACACAAGTTGCTTGTAAACTAGAAAAAATACTTATACGTACATAAAGTTTATAAAAACTTTTTTAAGAGAAGTCAAACGCCTTTTTTTTTAAAAAAAAAACAGATTATATGTTTTTTAATCAAACCAGATTATATGTTAAAAGGTCAGCTATTTTGTTCACTTCTAATGCAAATTCACTTGTCCATCTTACAAAATCCATAGTCGGCATAAGGCTAACTGGATAAATTTTAGTGAGAAAGGATTTTCACCTTTTAGTGGGTTATTATTTCTAAAAAATAAAGGAAAAACAAAAATATCAGTATTCTGATAAGGACATGTTGCAGTGGTAAAATCAGAGCATTCCAGCTTCTAGAAAATGGGATAGGATCGCCTGACCCTCTAACTGATGCGGTGACGCGTAACTGTGCGACACGTGGAAGCAAGAGGAAGATGGTGAAGCTAGATGTAGATGAACTTCATCTAGCCTCACCATCCTCTCTTATTGCCACGTGTCCAGCGGTCACAAAGGAGATAAGGAAAGCGGAAGTTAAGGGATCCCAACCCATAGAAAATTGTCTTATTGTGAAAAATTGAATGAGCTAAAAGACGGTTGCCCTCTAAACCATGGAGCCCACGACAAGGACAATTCAATATATAATCACCCAAAAAAGAACTAATTTTTGTTGTTTTACTATTGTCTAGATCAGTATTAACTTAGTTCATGGTATTTAGCTCAATTAAAAATAAAAGATTGCTAGTCCAATTTGTTATAGACAACTTGTATGTAGTGAGTAAGAAAAACATTAACATCGTAGGAGAATGATAAGCTATTAATTTACATATTCTATGCATTTATATAGAACTAGTACAATAGAGGCCACGGAAACGAGAAATTTTGCATTTATTGCAGTAGAAATTGAATTTAGCGGCCGACATCGTATTTTTATATTATTAAGTGTCCTAGACCTTTTATTATTCCACATATCTTTGAAGTTAAATTTTAAGAGCATTTAGTGGATTCTTGGAATTTTTTTGTTTTATTTATTTTAGTAAGTATTGCTTTTGTTAACCAATATATTTTTGTGTTTATCTATCGTCCGACAACTTACACTACACAAACTACAAAGGCAAAAGTACTTTATTACTCATACAAATAGATATCTTGGAGCAAAAGACTATTCCTTGGTTTTGATTGTTTCCATCGTTTTAATTAGGGGTGTTAAACAAACCGAGCCGTTCACGAACTATTCGAGTTCGGTTCGTGTTCGGTTCGTATTTGTTCGTTAATTATTTGTTAACGAGCCGAATTCGAATAGGTATTCGAGTTCGTTTAGTTAAACGAGCCGAACTGTTCGCGGTATTCGAGTTCGTTTAGTTAAACGAGCCGAACTGTTCGCGAACAGTTCGGCTCGTTTAAATGGTTATAAGGTTATCGAGCCGAACTCGAACCAATTTTAAAGTTCGTTTAGCTAAACGAACCGAGCCAAACTATTTGTTTAGCTAAACAAATTCGAGTTCGAAAACTTAGTATTCGGTTCAGCTCGGTTCGTTAACACCCCTAGTTTTAGTCTCAAAAAACATTGTGGATGATGCAAATCAAGATCCCACCACCTTCTATGTTTAGGTGAGGACCTACGCAATGACTCGCACAAGGTGTCCCTGCAAACAAGACATTCGGCTTAATATCAGTAGAACACCTACACTATGCGTATCTCTGAAATTGATCTTTTGACCTCTTAGAACAAATCTAAACCGAGTACCAAATGAGCTATGACCTGGAGACGACAAATCGACGTCTAGTTCAACGCAAGTTTGTCGAACAAAGACGATATATGTATTGTGAATAGTAGTATATCTTGAGGTTTCTACCATCTTGAGGTTTTGCTTCGAATTTATGAAATTTACAGCTATCATATTGATTGTTTATGAAGTTGTCATATATATAGATGTTGGGGAATATTTTGCTTGGAATTGCACTAGAATTGCTAAAAACAAATCTTTCTAAATATGTTCTAGAAAGAAGAACGCCGCTATGTATGAACCATGGTTGTAGTATGTATATATGAATAGTCTACTCGAGTCAAAATCCGCACTCAGGTCAACCATAGTTGTCAGTTAAGCCATAGTTTCCAACTTGCCCTCCTAGAATGCGCGCAGAGGGTTGGGTGATCAGATCGGCCTCATCAACTCTACATGCATGTGGGTTCACATGCGCTACGATACATGGCGCCACCTCCTCGACACTTGGCCAACATACATCAGTACGGCAAGACACTTCGCACCATCTTACTGTTAGAATATTTACTTACCAAAAACAGTTTAGTCAAATCATACCATAGTTAAGCCATTTATGGTGATTGATTTAGGACATTTATGTTGATTGATTAGAATGATTTGTTACCTTGTATAGAGGCTTATACTCAAGCATAAATAGGACTCAATTGTACCAACATAATCAAGAGAAAAAAGGAATAAAAAAGATCAATTTTTCTCAAAAATTTGTCATGGTATCAGAGCATTCATTTCTGTCTCCATTGCCGCTTTCCAATGTGGTTGTCTGCATGCTTCGTCTACAGTGTGTGGAATGTTTTCATTACACAGTGTCACAAGAAAGCTTTGGGCTGGTTCTGGTACACTCATCTTGATCG
Source organism: Eustoma russellianum (assembly GCA_036186865.1). Lineage (NCBI taxonomy): Eukaryota > Viridiplantae > Streptophyta > Magnoliopsida > Gentianales > Gentianaceae > Eustoma > Eustoma russellianum. Next base: position 5,716,059 of record AP025047.1, on the reverse strand, counting down.
GGTATTTTGACGCTTGGGCTACCTTTGTGGGTGAGTACCGTTCAGGAGGTATCCCCCTGGAAATGATACTAACGAGATTTCACGTCTCAGGAACCACTTGTTTACACAGTTCGAGATGAAGGATCTTGGAGGTCTGAAATACTTCTTGGGAATTGAGGTGTTGAGGTCATCAAAGGGCATCTACATTTCGCAGCGCAAGTATATCTTGGACCTGTTAGCTGAAGTTGGACTGCTGAATACAAAACCTGTTGACACTCCCATGATCCAGAATCAAAAATTGGAGATAATTCAGGGAGCTCCGCTGGTGGAACGAGAACAATATCAGAGACTAGTCGGAAAGCTAATCTACTTAGCCCACACTCGTCCAGACATTGCCTACTCAGTTGGTGTTGTAAGTCAATTTATGCATAGTCCTCAGAAACAACATCTCGAAGCAGTATTCAGAATTCTACGATATCTCAAAGGTACACCCGGGAGAGGTATTCTGTTCCAGAATCATGGTCACCTTGACATCGAGGCATATACAGATGCAGATTGGGCCGGCAATGTATCAGACAGACGCTCTACATCGGGGTATTTCACAACGGTCGGAGGAAATCTAGTGACATGGCGGAGTAAGAAACAGTCAGTAGTTGCGCTTTCCAGTGCTGAAGCAGAATTTCGAGGGATTGTGAGAGGCATCACTGAAGTATTGTGGCTAAGAAAGCTCATGATGGAACTCGACCTACTAATGAAGGGTCCGACACGTTTGAATTGTGACAACAAAGCGTCAATTAGCATTTCAGAAAATCCGGTTCAACATGACCGAACCAAGCATGTTGAGGTAGATCGACATTTCATCAAAGAAAAGCTCGACAGTGGTGTTATTGTCTTACCATTCGTCCGATCTGAAGATCAACTTGCAGACATACTAACTAAAGCAGTCAATGGACGAGTCTTCGCAGAAACATTGTACAAGTTGAACGTTAGAGATCCTACTGTTCAACTTGAGGGGGAGTGTTAGAATATTTACTTACCAAAAACAGTTTAGTCAAATCATACCATAGTTAAGCCATTTATGGTGATTGATTTAGGACATTTATGTTGATTGATTAGAATGATTTGTTACCTTGTATAGAGGCTTATACTCAAGCATAAATAGGACTCAATTGTACCAACATAATCAAGAGAAAAAAGGAATAAAAAAGATCAATTTTTCTCAAAAATTTGTCACTTACTACTCTAAGCATGTATTGGTCATGCAAATGGTACGAAAAAATTAACAATGTGAGACAAAAGGCACGTCTGAACACATCCAGACATCACTCAGAGATCATTCTTCTCGACAAACACAAAATTTCCATAAAGAAACATGTTTCTCTCTATATTCAAGCATATAAAAAATACCTGAAGTGAAACAACTCATAACTGATTTGAGCGTCAAAAGGGCTCTAACGATACTGATTTTTGTTGGTTTTAATAGAAAATTCACAATCTCTTTATCCAGATCTGAAAGACAAAATCAGTGTCACCACCACGTACTTTTTGTCATGACTTGAGTTTTTTGTTTTCTTTTTTTTCCTTTTCCTTTTTGGTGCTTTTGTCATGACTTGAGTTATGAAGCTTTATTTGAGATGATTTAAAAGAAGTTTAAAGCCTTATTTAGAGCATCTTAACCTCAATTGGACATGAACTTCAAAATTATTCTAGTAAAAGGATAAAATCTTATTGCAAAATACTAGCATGCATATTTAAGTTTAATTGAATCGTGGGCTACCATTCATTTGAGTTTCATGAGTGGAAATGTGTAGTTAAGATTTAAGAACATGTATGGACTTTGATTGGACGATTTTACTGGTGAGTCTTTAAGACTCAAGGGTCATAGAAACGAGATAGGATCTCCTCACCCATTTTTTTTTCACCCCATGCGTCACCGCACGACATGTGGCAGCAAGGGGGTGTGGTGAGACTAGATGAGGGTCACCCGTATCTAGCCTCACCATCCCACCCTACTCCCACGTGTCGTGTGGTCATGAGTGGGGTGAGAGGATTGAGGGTGAGGAGATCTCATCCCCATAGAAACATGACCACGTCACGTTTCTCTAGGATTAGGATTTAAAAGAAGTTTTCAACCGTATCTATTCCTATTTTAGCAGCTTCACAAGTTCTAGCGGTGTCTGTTTTCCATCTTTAGAATCCTTGTCCTATTTTTCCATTGTATAATGGCTCAAGTATTATGTCTATCTCAATTTCCAAATTCTTGGTCTACACAAGTGCAAATCTCTGGACCTCTGCTATATTTACATAGAAATTCTTGATGTATTAAACTCTCGCTTTTACATAAGAGTAGATCGTTTCGCAATCTGATTTGCGCAGTTTTACCTTACAATTTTTTGTGCATAAGACTGTTTCTGTAGTTCGAACTTGCAACATTATAGTTACAAAACAACAAACTTACAAGTTGCTAATCCTATGCTATATTTATATTGTTCCATTTAATTTATATTAGCACGCAAGTTGTCTATATCTTTGGGACTGTAGAAAAAGGATGAATCTGCAACAGCAAACAGTAATTAAAATTCAGAACCTGTCCGGAATATCCTGCGGGAGAATTCAACAACTCCAGTTTCCAGTTGGCTTCTATTATTAAATTTTGTCAGTACAAAAAGTTACTCCTTCCCTTTCTTCAACTTTTACCATACCCAAGCATTTTGTTTTTATTAGACATGACATCCAAATTGAAAATGAAAAAATGCATTCAATTTGCACTAGGCTATTACGTTTGGGATAGGATCCCCTCACCGCAATGGGGTGCGGTGACGCGTGACCGTATGACACGTGGCAGCAAGGGGAGGTGATGAGGCTAGATGTAGGTGACCCTCATCTAGGCTCACCACCCTCCCTTGATGCCACGTGTCGCGTGGTCACAAAGGAGTAAGGAAAGTGGGGGTGAGGAGATCCCAACCCATTACGTTTACACAAGATTCAATAAAGAGTTAGATCGTTTCACGATCTGATTTACGCAGTATTGCCCCACACTTTGTGTAATAGACTGTTTCTGTTACTCGAACATTTTAACTTTGTGGTCACAAAAAGAACAACTTTACTAGTTGTTCCAAGTCCCGCCTTTAAAATTGAAAATTGAGAAGAGGAGTAATAAATGAGGGTTCTTAAATAAACATGTCCTTTCCTTTTAACCCCCAACCTCTTATACACTTGGGGTGTCAAGTAGATTTATTCGTAGTAGTAACTCAGGTGCACAAAAGGCTGTTCCCTTCTGATTTTTGCATTTAACTCTCCACCTTTTAATTATGACAATTGCAGAGATTAAGTAAAGACTTTTGTTATTACAATATCTTCACCACTCACACTACTTTCTGAACCTCATGAGTCGCTGAACATTCCTATCCTTTCAATTGGGGTGAAGGACGATGAACGCTGTTAGTTACCTGTTTACATGTTACATACAAGAATCGGATATTCACGGTTTCACTATCACATCATATTCTTATTATTAGATCATCTATGCAGTTACGCATAGAATTAGAGTCCTATTGGAATCAAACTTTATATCTCTTGGAATGAATGTATTGTTTGTCAGTCTTTCACCATCTCCAAACTCTACGATAGCTTTTGATATCGTTGGAATGTACATAGTACATTTGTTGGTATTGGTATATACAAGAATCGGATAAAACATTAGTTCACTAAAAGAAATATATACTGTCACTGAATAGTTACACGTAAATAACAAATATTACTTACTATGTAGAAGAATCAGATAGGACACTAGCTTAATAGCCACGAAGTAAATGTTACATGTGACAAGTAGATGTTATGTGTTACATACAAGAATCGGGTGAAAGGCTAGTTTACCAAATGAATATTGTACTATCATTATCATTGAATAGTTATGTGTAAATATTAAATGTTACTCGCTATGTAAAAGGATCAGATAAGACATTAGTTTACTGAAAATCTTATACTGACCTTGAAACTAATATGTTGCCAGTAGCTATTGGTTCTTAAGTTTAGAGTGTTCAAGAATAGAAACAAAAATAAACAATTATGTAAAGTTTGAGAAAATATATTAGAGTAGCTACTTGGTGAGATATTATCCATAATGATTGGTGAAATTTGGACATGGGTGTTTTTGTCTTATGTAGGACGAGTTCCCTTTCTTTGGTGTACTAGTGATGTAAAATCAAGGAAACAATGGTTCTGGTTAAAGGTGTTAACGAACCGAGCTTAGCAAATATTATGTTTTTAAATTAATATTCGTTTAGCTAAACGAACTATTTGGCTCGGTTTGTTTACTGTAATGATCTTTAAAATTGGTTCGAGTTCGATTCGATAACACTATAACTGTTTAAACGAGTCGAATTTTCTGAAACAGTTCGGCTCGTTTTAGTAAACGAACACAAATAGGTATTCGAATTCGGTTCGTTTAAGTAAAATTAACGAACGAACTCGAATCAAATATGAATCAAACTTGAATAGTTCACGAACTGTTTGATTCGCTTAACACACAGCTAACGCTTCTGGGAATGATATGGTGTTTATAAGGTTGTTAAGTTTTTTTTTAGAAATGGTACAATGTTTATAAGGTTGGTATAAAAAATTATACAATGTTTACTTTTGTACTCGTTTTAATCCTGATATCGCTCTCTTTAATATAATGTAATCAATTATTATAAATAGTATAAGTATTTTATTAAAACATTATTTTTTATATAGTGAAAAGTATGAGAAAAAATATTGAAGAAAAAATTATGTTAGAGATCTTATGGAAAGTTTTGAAGCGCAAACCAATATATGCATTAGTCTTCTTGTTGGTATTTTTATTATTCTATCTTTCTTAAAAATATTATCTTATTTTTGTAATTTATATATATTAAAAATTAAAAGTTGACTATATGACGATAGTATATAACTTAGACATGCGTGTAGTACTACTACATTACCTATACCATCCTCCAGACATAGTCCAATTGGTACTCGAGTTGTGAATTACCAACAAGAGGTCATGAGTTCGAATCCAAGAATGCGCAGTTTTGGTTTGTGGGGACACCTTATGTGACTAACTGTGTAAGATCACATTAAATCTAATAGGCCGCTAGACTTTTGATTTACATTCTCAAAACACATATTTGGGGCTGGGCTGTGGGGCCTTTGGATGGGGTTTAACCTGTTGCCAACATTACATATAGCATACGTGTTTTTCACAGGTGTTCTATTGCAGCTGCCCATCTGGGCTTTTCTCATTTTCACCGGAAAAAGAAAAGAACCCTTTATTTTCCTGTTCTTTTCTAACTGATCTATCGTCTAGCAACCAATGGATTCTCAACTCCCTTACGTTAATGGAGCTGTAGAGGAATGCAACAGCAGTGAATCTGGTTGGACAACGTACATAGGCTCCCCGGCAGGAAGCAAGGAGGAAGATGTTAGTTACAACTTCAAGGGACAATTCGATGATACTGATGATGACAGTCATAGTACTAAACATGACGACAATAGTGATGATTCTATGGCTTCTGATGCTTCTTCAGGCCCTAGTCATCATCCAGAGACGCCATGGGAAGCCAAAAAGGTTGGCAGCTGCAAGAAACATGGTGCTAATGTCCTTGAAACCCGACAGAGATCAAACCATAGAGCTCTACTTCCGGCAAGGAATGGATGTAAGAAAGGTGGAGATGAGTACGAGGTTGAAGAAGTTGATGATGACAAGAGATTGGCTAGGGTTGTTGGACATGGTGATAATAATAATAATGTCAGGAAAAATCATGGATTTGGAAAAAGAAAGTAGTTTGGCTAACTAGGTTTATTTAGTTTTGTCCCAAGATGTAATTTTTCTTTTATTTTCATTGTTTCCTCGAATGTAGAATCTTGAAATGTTTTGGGCACTTAGGGCGTGAGTTTTGTGATTTACAGTTCTTCTTTGTTGTGTGACTTTTCAGTTTGAATGTGAACTTACAGCATGAGAAGTTGTGATAGTTTCATATGTTATATCTCCTTGGTTATTAGTTTCTTGGTGGGTTCGAACAACGAATACAGTATCTTACATAAAGTGTAGAGTCACGCTGCGTACATTAGATCGTAAAACGATCCGATCACTTTCCGGATCCCGCACAAACGCGAGAACCTAATACACCGAGAACGTCCTCTATATTAGCCTTTTTGTTATCATTATCTATCCACTAACCTAACTTCCCCTGTACTAGAATAACACAATCATATAACCATATTGATCCATAAAGTGATCAACCACTTTGTAGAATACTTAGGGCGGACATTAGAGCAATTAGTAAGGTTCCTGTTTGGTGATTTTGAAGTCACAGGTTCGCGCTGCAGAACTAGTTGCACAAAGTTAGGATAAGACAACGTGCATCGGATCACGAAGCGATCCGGTCTCTCCCCAAACATTACACAAAAGCGGAAGTCTAATGCATCAAAAACACCCTTTTAGAATACTTAATCATGCAATTCGAAGCCTAACTTGCTGCAAAACCATCGTTACAAGCAAAATGAAAACAACGTATGAGCATTCAGTACATGCTTCCGTCCGTGGAAGAGAGAAAGAGTCACCGTTTCCTTTTTTTTTTCTCTACTCGTCCCAGTGAGCTCCATACCTGGAGCGAACAAAGAAAAAATTTAAATGTTAATAAACCTGCAACAACAAAAAAAATGCATTTTTTTCAGGTGGTTATACAAACATTAGTGACCGACCATGAGACTGTTCATTGAGCCTGCAATAAAACCTTGCTCTGACATAAAGTATACAGCAACGCGATCTCTTTTGATCCTTACTACTATTTACACAATAAGTTAAGATTGGTTTTGTTTGGAGTGGGAGAAGCTACCCAGCTTTACGCGTGGCGGCTAGTAATTGAAATCACAGGGTGAAGAAAATAAAGACCACTTGCATATGGGATAGGATCTCCTCACCCAACTTTTCCTCATCTCACTCATGACCGTGCGACACGTGGCATCAGGGTGGGGTGGTGAGGCTAGATGCGGGTGACCTTCATCTAGCTTCACCACCCTCCCTTGCTGCCACGTGTCGTGCGGTGATGCGTGCGGTGAGGAAAAGTGGGTGAGGGGATCCTATCCCCTTGCATATGGTGGATATGTTGTTCGGTCCGGTTTTAACAACATTACGTGACGTGAGGCCTCACACTATAAAGAAGGGGCCATAGAAATAGGGATAGGATCCCCTCACCGCAAGGGGGTGCGGTGACGCGTGACCGCACGACACGTGGCAGCAAGGGGAGGTGGTGAGGCTAGATGCAGGTGACCCTCATCTAGCCTCACCACCCTCCTTTGCTGCCACGTGTCGCGCGGTCACAAAGAGGGTGAGGAAAGTGGGGGTGAGGAGATCCCTACCCATAGAAATATGATGAGTGAGTATTGAGTGCATCCCTCGTCTATTTTTTGGATAGGTGCCTCGACCTACGTGGTCTGGCGTGGACCAAATTTATGAGCTCTGGATGTGGATTTGAATGAAAGCTGGAAGCTTTTATACGCACAGGCTGTCGACAGGAACGTAAAATGTATAGATGCAAAAAACCTATAAATTTAGTTGTTACAGCCGTGGAAAAAAAAAGAAATAAAGAAATAATAATAATAATAGAGGATAAAGATAAAAGAAAAAGGAATGAAAATTAACTAAGTTAAATTATTCTAGATAACTACACTATCTTATTTACATAAATTATTCCATCAAATTCCTAAAATCTCTCCCATAACCAAAATAAAATCCCCAAACGCCATACCCTAGTAGCGGCGCATTCTTTAGAGGAAAAGGAAAAAGAACGGCAGTGAGGAGAGGGAGGAAAAGAGAGGAAAAAGAAAGAGAAAAAAAAAGAGAGAATAAGAAGAAGGCTAGCGAGACCCCGAACCCAAGATCCAATCTGTCAAATCTATTCGTTTCTAGCGTCAAACGAGGTAGGTGCCTCTTTCCCTCTCAAACGGTTATAATCTATACATGCTTTGATGGTATATTTATGTGATTCGTTGTTTTTATTTGTTTAAGATATTAATTTTACATATGTTTTATATGAGAAAGCATGAGATGATTTGTTTATGGCTGATACGTGCATGTATGTGTATGAATTTGGTGGTAGGATTGGATTAAATTAAAAATACCCTCAAATTAATCCAAAAGATTAGAAATTTTCATACTTGGAGTTGTTTACAATTGTGTTTTGGCCTTATAATAGGTTCATCTAGCACGGGATAGGTTGGGATTGGGTTGGAAGTTGGAAAAACGGGTCTGACATACGCGTTTCAGGGGGTGGCGCGTGGGGCCATGCGCGGCCACTGACGGCGCATCCGGACATGCGCTGACGTGTCCACTTCCAAAAGGTGTGTCTCTTTATAACGAGTCCAATGCAACTGGTTTGAGGTCAATCGCAGTTAAAACGAAGATTTTATTGATGTTAGAAGGAAATATAATTTAATGAATAAAAGAAAAAAATAGAAAATCCAGGTCAGCAGGCCGGCTGACCCGACTCTTTGAGGCTGGCCTGACCATTAATGGGCCGGACCGGAGTAAATTAGAAAAAAAAAGATATGGCATTGGACCAGCCAGGCTGCCGTACCGGACCATGGCAGCAGGTCGGCCCAAAATCGAATTTAATAAAAAAAATTCTGGAAATTAATTTCTGAAATGAATAAATAATAAATAATTAATTAAAAATTAGTTTAAATTCCAGAAAAATATATTTAAATACCAGAAAATTCTAATAAAATGTTAAAATTAGATTATTTTCACGTAGTTTTTGAATTTTGGTAAATGTAAGTAATTAAAAATAAATAGTAATAAATGGAATTAAATAAGAAAAAAATATAGAAAATTAGTAGAAAATTCTAGAAAATTAATACAAGCTAATGATAAATAAGGATGATGATAAATAACAACTTTTCAATATTCGTAAAATTTACGAAACCAAGTATTGAGTGTCAGAGATAGTGAGGATGGGCGTACATGCCCAAGGTGACTTTGTTGTTGCATTCATAGCACGTGCATTTGCATTTGGAGTGGGTTGAGATGTACAGGTCTCAGACGTTCGAGTGGAGTGGATCATGGTGTACAGACCATGGATACTCGGTCATGGTGGATCATGGTGTACGGACCATGGGCATCGGTCAGGGTGGATCGTGGTGTACGGGCCACGGGCATCGGTTAGAGTGGATTGTAGTGTATGAGCTACAGGCATCCAGTCAATCCCGGGATCATGCATTGCATACAGGTCTAGGGGCATATTGCGTAACATGATTCTTGTTGTGTGTGACACATGGATGGAGCATGTGTCACGTACTTGCGTATTTTTATGTGGAGTGCTTTATTTATCGCATTTACTTTATTCTATGAAGGTTATATGATATTTATGTGCTATGTGGTTATATCATTTTGGTATGCACGTTTTGTATTGGTTTGAGGCGGACATCTACTGGGTGATTTTTGTCACTCACCCCTACTTCCCAGGTGAGCCGGATGAGGACTACGAGCGCATCTTTGTTGAGGACGGGACAGACATAGCGGAGTGGACTGGTTGGTAGTTGCATCTAGGATATGAAGGGACACTGCAGCTGATTGTCTCTTATTTACCGTTTGAGGATTTTCACAAACTTCTTAGTACTTTTATTATCAGAATTTTTATTCAGTAATGTAATGAAGATTAATTGAGTTTAATTTAAGTATGATTTACGTTTGCGCGAGAAAAATTTATACGTCATTTCTGACATGTAAGATATTGATTCGACGCCTTGTATTCTCTTAGCGAGATACGTCGGGTGCATTGTTCCCGATGCTAGGGTTCGGGAGGTGGGCACTACATTAGTGGTTGAATATCATTATTTATTTCATTTCCGAATCTGAGTGTGATCTTCTCTATCAATTTGTTTAAAACAAGGTAAAATGTATCGAACAGTATGTGAGGTGAACGCGTATTCAATAGACTTTCCATTAGTTATCATGTTGCAGGACGTTTCTGATACACTGGGCTCCCGTGTTTATGCAGAGTCTAGGAAAGGGCCGGATCACTTCGCGATCTGATGTATACAGACTTATCTTACAATTTGTGCAAGAGGTTGTTTCTGTAGCTCGAACCCGTGACCTAAAGGTCAAAAAGCAGCAATCTTACTTGCTCCAAGGTCTACCCTCTCACGTTGCATTAAAAGACGGTCATGAGATGGCTCTGTCTCGTCATCCTACTAATGTAGTAGTGTTGCACCAAACGACTCAGGTGATCTGAACATGGTCGCCTCATCAGTGTGAGCAAGCCTAAGACCTTATGCATCGATAATACCATCTATTCTACAATAGAACCGCAATAGTATTCTAATATTAGTAAGCCGTAATGTGTATGAGAAATTATTAAGACAATAACATTACGAATCTTTCATCCGTGTTGGATGTAACCTCCTCGCTAAACGTATTTCTTCCCTGTATAGCCGGTGTGCAAAAAGTGTCACCACCTGAAGGTCATTCATATGTATTTGCCCAAGTCTGAGTAGGCTAAGTTTGAGTAAACTCATATTGTGGTACAAAGCTGCCTGTGGTCTTCTACGTTGCTGGATCAGTAGGTGGATGGTCTATGTATAATCGTTGAACCCTTTAGATCGAAGACTACCAATACTGATCTGAAGGATGGTGGCATAATCTACTAACCGCTGCTTGCACCATGCGCCCTATATGATTCAGGATTTATGGTTTAAGGTTAGGGTTAGGGTTATGTTCTAAGTATAAAGTTAGGGTTAGTGTTAAAGGTTAGGCTTAGGGTTACGGTTTAGGGTTTATGGTTTAGAGTTAATATTAAGTGTAAGAGTTAGAGTTAGGGTTAGGGTTAAAGTTTAAGATTCAGGGTATAGAGTTAGGATTGGGTTTAGGTTTCAGGGTTGCAAAACTAGTTTTCTGAAACCACTTTTGATAGCGCCTTAGAGGGTGAGCGGTTTTGGTGAGTAGTTTTGATCCCCGAAGGCAATGTTGCTCTAAAGTGCCATTGTTAATGGTGCCTTAAGGTGTCTCTTAAGAACTATTTTTTTGAAATTTTCAAAACATACCGTATTTATAATATAAGTTATCAAAATTGTAATATTTTCGAAATCTCCCCACCTATGTGTCCTTATTTTCAGAAATCAAAGCTTTTCACACTAACTTGAATTATATATTTAAAAAACCCCACTTTTATGGTTTAAATTATAAATAAAAAAACTCACATGACACTTATCTATCTATTCTCGACCAAAAGACCCAAAATTTTAAAAATAACAAATATGCCATCCAAGAAGTACCAGGGTAAAAAGTGGTAAAATTATCCTCTGTATAACGAAATAATTTATTTAAATGGACGCGAAACAATTGTTTAACCAACGGTTCAAAACACGCGGTTCCACTAGCCGATTTCGGTTCTGGTTAAACAAAACGGTTTGTGTTTCATTTCAGAAAATCACAATCCGTAATCAAACCTAGATGTTAAGAGTAATCAAACCTAGATGCTAAGATTTATAATACGGTTTGAGCTCGGCTACGGTTTGACACAACTTGGTTTTGGTTCGACCAGTTTCAGTTTCAAATCTCTGGTGGTCATGTCTACCGTGTAATCCTCACATGCTTAAAGATTTTGTACTTAATAATTGATACATTTAAATAAAAGATTTTAAATGCTAATTGGTGGTTGCGGCCCTTGAAATCATGTGTCCAAAAAAAAACCATTATCATATTTGATCTCTAAAAAAGCAAAATTCAAAAGAAAAGTGTTCTAAATGTCTGATCACTCCAAGCTTGGAAGGAGTAATATCTTGCAAATGTAGATCGGTATACCAGAAACCTCCAGTGCATCCCTCAGTTAGTACTCGAGTTGAGATTTGCTCAAAGAGGTAAAAAGTTCGAATCTTGTAACGCGCAAAGTATGGTGTTCAACTGGTGCTAGGTTGAAGGGGACATCCCGTGTGTTAGCCGTGTCCACAGTTGGGTCCTGGATTTCATGTAATGAGATAGATAGTACTGACGGTTGAACTTGGATGATTTCGCCAGATTCATTTGCATCTATTTGTTGATTTTTCCATTTTCAATTGAGTCATACACACCTTCTTCTTTAACTTTGGAATATGATGGAATAGAACAAAATGACTTACTAAATTAGATGTGCTTCTTATACTGTGAAGTAGCAGTTGATCGCCACAGTTTGGCGCAATCTTCATTATGGGTCATCGGAAAACAACCTCTGTGTATTTCTAACACATTTATAGTTGCGTACGTCCGACTCTCCATACTCTGTCATAAACAAAAGCTTCTAAAGGAATAAAGTAATATTGTTGTTGTTGTTGCATCTCTGTATTGAGTAGGGGAATCCACATTATCCGTCACACTTTTGCATCAAAGTACTTACTAAATCTAGCTAATTTAATGCCAACGGTAAAGTATTACAATTCAATATTTTCTGTTACTGATGTTTAATAGATATTGATACATATTGCATGCGTTGATACAACATAACAGAACGATGTAATAGTTAGACGTTGCAAGGATGGGCCATTCTCGAGAAATTTTAAAATATTTTTTGGTCAAGTATAACTAGTTATTCTCAAACCAATTATGTATGTAAGATAAGGTAGATCTCGTATATAATTAATCGCAAGACACTTACTTGACACGTAGATTATTATGTTTTATCATTCCATTGTCTCATTAGTTATTTTTTTTTACTTACAACCAAAACAACGAAAATGTTATATCCTGTACCTGATCTCATTTTTAAAAATAAGCTGAATTAATATTGATGGGAATCACACGTTTTCCTAATTAGAGTTAGATTATGATGAATATGATTAAATTAAGATAAAGTCCCCCATGTAGGCTCAAAAACCATCCGATCGAGGATGCTAAAGATGAATAAAATTTAAAACCTTAGGTGTTCTAATTATGGAATTACTTTATATTGAAGGAAAATATTAAATAAGTCTAACTACCAATCAATAAAAAATCCTAGTAGGAAAGAGACAGCCGATATCTTATATAGTCCGACTTTCAACACAATTTTCCTCCTGCCCCCTCATTTCTCTCCTGACCCTCACTCGCATCTAGTCTCATCACTCAACTCTGCTGTCACGTGTCACGCGGTGACGTGTGAACTGGGGAGTTTGCGGTGAGAGGATCCTAACCTCACGATAACATACCAATCATTTTGTGATGTTTGCATAAACATTATAGTCTAGGAAAAATGCTTTTCATTTCAATTTGAATCACTCAATTTGGATAACCGAAGCTCTCGATCTGATTCAAAAACCGAACTGCTGTCAAACTGCCTTCAAAAATTTTATTTAGTCAGTTTCTTATAGGATTACGAGTCTTTCTAGAAAGAAACTTTTCGTTTCCTTCCAAGACCCCTCAAGCACAAAATTTACAAATCTCAAACACTATCTTTTCTACTCTCTAGATTTTTAGACAATTATTATAAGGTTCTTTCTAGTTAAACATTATTTTCTTTTCATGTTTTGCTTTGGAGTTCAAGCCATGACCAGCTAAACTCTAGATTCTCTTTAGTCAGTTAATTCTTTCTTCTTTTTTAATTCGTGAAATTAGGTTTTCATGGTAAGCAATCCGAGCGGCTCGACGTGTTTGGCTCGTTCGACTTAAGCTCGGATCGAGATCGGCTCGAGTAGAGGATATCCGAAACCGATGAACTATGTTTGGTGTTCGATTATTAATCGAACGAGCTTGAGTTTTGCTCGTGAACATAAGAGTTCGGCTCGGTTAAACTGTGTATTTAAAAGAAGTAGCCTCTCTCAGATCTGTCCTCTCGCTCTTTGCTCTGTCCTCACGCTCACAGTCACAGCCTCACACATCCCTTCTCAGACGCCGACTGCACAGCCAACAACACCACGCCGCCACCCACTGCCACCAACTCCAACCCACCGTCAGTCTGAGCCCTTCTCTCCTTCTCGGTTCTGTGACTTCTGTCCGCTGAATCAATGGTTGCATGCTGCTCTCTGAATATTCAAGCTTCAAGGATTGCGTTGTGTGCTCTGAACATTGTTCAGGTGTATTCCTCTACACTATTTGATTTATCTTTACAATTGCTCTTTTATATATTAAATAAGTGATATTTTCATTGTACTTGCCAAGTGTTTGATGAAATGTATGTGATATACAATTGTCCAGATTGTTAGTGTTTAAGTCCAGAATCTATAACAGAGAGTGATAATTGGTGCTCTAAACAAGATCTTGAGTTGAGAGGGGCAGATGGTTGACAAGTGCTCTAACTGCTTGCTTTTCCTTTTTCTTACTGCACATTGTGCGTGTGTATGTGTATGCTTACTGCGCATTGTGTTTCGCAGTATGATCAGATTTTTATCTACATTTGTTAAATATTTGTGTTTTCAAAAGATTATTGTTTTGGAATTTGTTGTATCACAGATTATATAATCATGTCATCACATGAAGTGCAAAGTGTTGATAGTGTTGAACGGAAAATTGACAATGCTGATGTGATGTCGGAAGAAGAAGTAAACAGCCCTCAAAGAAGGGGTGAAGAAGGTGTTCTTGTTGAGTGTGAGGGAGGATTTCAAAGGAAGAAGAGAAAGAAAATCTCTAAAGTGTGGGAGCACATGACAGAGGTATTGGTTAATAGCGTCACTATGGTGCAATGCAAGTATTGCAAGAGAAACCTTAGGAATCATAAGGACGGAACTACTGCACAATTTAGTCGGCATTTGAATAGGTGTCTTGGAGTTAGAAAGAAGGATGGGGGTGATGGTAGAAGTACGCAACAACTTTTGCAATTTAAAGATGGAGGGAAGAATGAAGAGACTGATATTACCAATTTCAAGTACGATCATGCTAAGTTACGCGAGGCTGTAGCTCGTACGATCCTTATGCATGAGTATCCATTCAACTTAGTTGATCATGTGAGGTCCAATTATGTCATGAAGATTGCTTGTCCATGATACATAAAGATTAGTAGGAACTCGGCGAGGGAAGATTATTTTACGGTTTACAATATAGAGAAGAAGATGATGATAGATACATTAAAACAGATTGGTAAAGTTGGCATCACCTCCGACTTATGTAAATCATGCCAGAAGACACAGTACATGGTGGTGACAACACATTTTATTGATTCCGATTGGAAGTTGCAAAAAGGATGTTAAACTTTTGCAATGTGCCACCACCGCAAACTGGGGAGTTAATTGCTGAAGCTTTGGCTAAGTGTTTAAGTGACTGGGATCTTAATGATAAGATTTGTAACATTACAGTGGATAATGCTTCCTATAATGATAAATGCATAAGAAATTTGAAAAGAGATTTTATGTTGCAGAAAGTCTTTTCCATTAGTGGTAAACTATTCTATGTGCGTTGTTGTGTGCACATACTCAATTTGTTGGTCCAAGATGGATTGGAGGAGATCAAGGACATAATTGACACAGTTAGAGATGCGGTGAATACTTGAATGCGTCAGAGTCTCATCTTCGAGGTTTTGGTAACATTGTGAAGCAATACAATGTTGCTAATAAAAAATTTATTTTGGATTGTCACACTCGATGGAACAGTACTTACATGATGTTGGATGCTGCTTTGCCGGTTAAGGCTGTCTTTGAGAGATATGCTGATGTGGATAAAGGGTTTGAGAAGTTTGCACCATCTATGGGCGAGTGGTATAAAGTTAGTGAAGTCTATGAATTTCCAAAGCTCTTCTATCAAATAACTAATACTATCTATGCTGTTGCACATCCTACCTCAAATATGTTTCTTGTAGAGTTGGCTCGGATAAAAAGGTTGTTGGATGAGAAGAAGCGTGATGACTCTGATAGTATCAAAGAAATGACTAATGTGATGTTAATGAAGTTTGATAAATGCTGGGGGAATGCAATGTGTTGCTTTTTTGGCATCTCTTCTTGATCCTAGGTCGAAGAATGATATTGTCACACATTGTTTCAAAATTTTTTTCAGGCCAAATTCATATTAAAAACATGTAGATGACATGGTTGCGCTGTTAAAGGACTTGTTTGAAGAATACAGTGTTACACATGCAAGTATAAGTGCAGCAACATATTCGTCGTCAGAAAGAGGTTTCAGTGTTGCTTCATCCAGCGTAGGTAAATCCAACATGTGTTGGGAAGGGCTTGGGGAGATCGATGATCTAAGCAACGATGAAACACATGGTACTATTTCAGAGGTGGATATCTACCTGAATGAGAAGAGATTAAAAGGCGAACCAGAATTGGATGTGTTGTTGTGGTGGAGAACAAATGGTGGTCGATTTAGTATTCTTTCAAATGTTGCTCGTGATCTTCTGTATATTCCGGTTAATACTGTTGCCTTAGAGTCTATCTTCAACGCTGGTGAACGCATCATAGATGATTATCGATCCAGTCTATCAGTGGAGACGATGGAGATACTCTTGTGCGTTGGCGATTGGATACGACAATCGAGGAATGCAAAGAAGGTAAAGTATACCATTATTTGTATTTTTGTTTACTTATTATGTTATAATGCTTGTTATAACTATTCGTTATTTCTTTAGGCGGACACGGATGATCAGTATGCATGCGAGATTATATTAGCGGATTGAGAATGAATATGCAAATGCAATGTAAGCACTTTGTTCCCTTGCTTGTGTGCTTTATTGTTTTTGATTTTTTAGGTAAGGCATACGATGTTTTTTGTTTTTTTAGTGGTGTGAGCATGGAAGCTATCTCTTGTGTTCTTCAGCTATCTCTTGGGAAAATACCGAAGGTGTTTGTGTTCATGAAAGCACTTAGAAGTTGTACTACTGTTGCCGAATTGTTGTGTCAACTTGGCTCATTTGATGTATTTTCGAATGTGGATTGGAAAATTGCCGTGTTTGTATTTTTTAATGTGAAATTGTGGATTGACTTGATGTGTGTATTTTTGATTGGAAAGTTGTAGTAAATACTTTGTTTGATTGTTAAGTTTGTATTTTTTTTAATGTGGATTGAATGTGATGTGGGGGTTGAAGTTGCTGGAAAGCCTGGAATTCTGGAATGTAGCGCATCTATATACTGTATGTCAAACCGAGTTCGAGCCTAATAACGAATAACAGACCGAGTTCGAGCCTAATAACGAGCCGAGCATTCACGTCGGACGAGCTCAACGAGCTGACACCAAGCTCGCGAACAAACACGAGCCGAGTACGATCGTTAAAAATGTGTTTGTTTAAATTACCTAACAAGTTCGGCTTGTTCGACTAATTAAACGAACCGAATTCAAACTTCGAAATACTAAGCTCGTTCAGATCGTTTACAGGTCCACTAGTGATATAGAGAGTGGGTGTGCGAGGATCTTTTCGTTCACGGAGGCATTTTTAATGTATGTTTAGTGTTGTCCCCAAAATACGAACGGCCGTGAACACAAAGTCCAATACGACGTGGCGCCGAACCAGCCCTTTGTATTCAATCTATCGTCTGGATACTCCGTGGAAACATATGAAGATTTCAACCCCGTTTCTCATTGGCGCCAAATGTCTCACACTTTTCCCCAAATGTCTAAGGTTCTTCCTCATTTCGCTCCCACCATCTCCGTCCTCTTCTCCAGTTATCCTCCTCCACCTATCTCCCTCCGCCGCCCACTAGCTTCCCCCGGTACGTTCCACCACTTGCAGTTGCATCGCCGGAGCTCTTCAGTTAAAGCGTTCGACACTACAAACCAAGACGTTAATTCCTCCGAGGATAGAATTAATGCTACGGAAACTGAACCTAAGGATGAAATTAACGAAAATCTCACCGGTTCCACATTCGATGGGTACGACGATGAGAAGTATCCTTCCGGCGAGTTTCAGTTCACGGAGTATGGACTGTGGGAGAGCTTTCTGGTCAAGTGCAAAATGCTGTTTGCGCTTCCATGGCAACGCGTGAAGAAAGGCAGCGTGTTAACTATGAAACTGCGTGGCGAGGTTTCATAATATTTTGTTTGCCTGTTGGTGGATTTTTCTTTCGTTCTGTAGATTAAATGGGAACTCCCATTTTGCACCTCATGTTTGTATGTTTTGTGCGTTTGTCTTTTTGTTTGGCTGTTTTTCTTATTGTTACATTTACGTTTCTTTATTTTCTTTTCAAGTGTTTTCATGTATATAAACACATAATTATAGAATATAACATTAACTAAAACAGTCGAAACATATCCCAGAAAAAACGTACCAAACATACAAATCTCAGGTATATTGAATGAAAGCTCCCATTCTGCACCGAAGGGTAGACAAACCCTGTTGATGTTTTATTGTTAGGCTCTGAGCTGGAAGTTTTGTTTACCATCTTTCTGGTTAACTTCTCAGATTACTGATCAGTTAAAGAGCCGTTTCTCTTCAGGATTGTCTCTGCCTCAACTATGCGAGAATTTTGTAAAGGCTGCATATGATCCTAGGATTTCGGGCATTTATCTTCATATTGATACATTGAGCTGCGGGTGGGGTAAAGTCGAAGAGATTCGAAGACACATATTGGATTTTAAGAAGTCAGGTCTCATGTTTGTAGTTTATTCTATCTTCCTGTTGCTTGTATTGGAAATATTCTATGTACCAATGATTGCATATATTCAGGTAAGTTTATCATCGCGTATGCATCTACTGGTGGAGAAAAGGAGTACTACCTTGGCTGTGCGTGTGAAGAGCTTTACTTTCCTCCTAGTTCGTACTTTTCTTTAAATGGGCTTGTGGTTCAGGCATCATTCTTGGGAGGTTAGTCAAAATGTTGTTTGGGAGAAAATTTGTGATAAAATATTTGATTTTCAGTTACTACATGCTTATTCAGTAGGTACAAGTTTATTGAGTGAACCTTTATCCTTGCGGTCGCAGGTGTGCTTGAGAAGGTTGGGGTTGAGCCTCAGGTGGAGAGAATTGGTAAATATAAGAGTGCTGGGGATCAACTTACTAGGAAAAGTATATCTGTCGAAAACCGTGAGATGCTGACTGCATTGCTTGATAACATTTATGAGAATTGGGTCAATACAATCTCTATCGTCAAAGGTGGTCCTTTACTTTCTTATTCAATTATTTGATGTGATGATATGCTCCTGTTATTCTTCCTCTTCTCATTTTGTTCTTTTCTTTTCTCCATTCTGGTTTTGTTTTCTCACCCTTTGTTTGATTTTAGCTTTTTTTTCTCCCTTCTGGTCATGCAGGAAAAAAGAAAGAAGATATAGAAAATTTTATCAATGAAGGTGTATATCAAGTTGAGAGGCTCAAAGATGATGGTTGGATAACAGATATAAAGTATGACGATGAGGTAATTTCTGCTTGATTTTCTTAGCTATCTCTATAAAGAAAATAAAACCTAAAAAGAGATAGTGAGAAACTCTGAATGTTTGTGATGTAGGTACCAGGGCAACACCATCTTTTCAATTTTTTCTTGATATTTTTTGTGGTAGTGATGACACATTCATCACATATTCCACTTTTAGGTGGGTGAAACTTGTTCAACTAATCTTGATTAGTTAAAGCATTCATTATTTCAGAGAATACATTTGTACATCTTTTGTCCATACTTCCCCAATTAATTTGAAGAATGTATCTCATTAGCCATGAGAAATGTAGAATGAATTTTTACTAACCTCCTTTCCACTCCTTTATTCCTATAAATTGCTTCAGTTGCCCTGTACATGCAGGTTATCTCTATGTTGAAAGAGCGATTAAAGCTTCCAACAGATAAAAATCTCCCAATGGTTGATTACAAGTAATAGTCACTTTCTTTTCCCCTCTTCATCTATGCGAATGGTTGCATTTTCTTCTTTCAGTTTGCAGACAGCTCTTTTCAATCTTTTTCCACCTATGGTCTCAAACTTGTACAGAAGTGCGTCGTCTTCAATAAAAAAAAAGTAAAAGAAAAGGAAGTTTGTCATCTTGGCTTCGAAATAGACGTTGCATATCATGTCAGGAATTTATGTTTAAAGGTTCTGCTTTTAAAAAGAGATGATACTGTAACACTAATCTCTCAAGCTGCTCATACGGACATCTTTATTAATCCTATTAAGTTTATGAGTGAGTTCTTCACTTGATATAGCTACTATCTGGGAGAATCCTAAAATTGTGGGATAGTTCTACATGGATTATTAGTTGTTTGGCTTTTAAGTTTAATCTTGAATTTAGTTGATTAGACTTGATGTTCTTTCCTTATCCTTTCTGGAGGATGTATTGATATTCTATTTGCTACTTCAATATCTATAAAATGGTCTGCGTATTTGGAAATCTGTTTGAAAAATGTTGATAAGGAAATGTCCAAAATGATCTCCTATTACATGCATGTAGCTTCTGTGTAGAATGACCCGTTTGAAAAAGTTGATAAGGAAATGTCCAAGATGATCTCCTATGAGTATTTGCTTATGTTTTGTCTTTTGACTTCTACTTTTGGAGTTTTCATTTGAGTTTGTTTTTCCAAATTGTTATTGTAATGAAGTAATTTTTCTGGACTACAGAAAATACTCAAGAGTTAATAGATGGACCCTCAGTTTAACTGGTAATAAAGACCGGGTAGCTGTGATTAGAGCTTCCGGAAGCATTAGTCGTGCACGTGGTCCTTTTACCGTGGGTGGTTCTGGAATTGTTGCTGATGAAATTATTGAGAAGATACGTAGTGCCAGAGGTATATCTGCTAAAAGTTTTATTAGAACTGCTAAAAGATATATCTGTCTGTTAAAATGTGTAGTTCCTTTTTTACCATCTCAGAGTTGATTTATTTCTATAATTCCTGCTGGGTCTCTCGTGTGGAGTGAAAAGAAATGCCCAAGAAACCCATGGAATGACTCTACTTTGAGTTTCAACCATTTTACTGTGGGATCCATAGTTATTTCTGAGTGCATTATTGTTATGGCAAGATTAGTTAATCAGAAATATCACTGTTTGAGAGAAATGTCCTCCCTATCTTTTATGAATACAAGGGTCCGTTCTCCACAGCGAAATTGCTACGTGGGTTCATTGAGGTACAACTTCCAAGGCTTTTTTTTTTAGTTATTGGTGGATAAGGGGCAGGATCGATTGCTAAAACACTTTCTGATGGTGATAATGCTAAAACATAAGTTGCATTTGTTTATTTTCAGAAAAAAAGTTGCATGTGGCTGGATAAGGAGTAAGCTTTTTGTTGGTTGAGGTGGTTAACAGCTGTGCAAGATGTGGGATTGAGTGTTTCTCATGAATTTGTTCAAGCCTTTATTTTTGAATCTTTCTATTATTTCCAGTACTATGTCAGGATTTTATAACTACTGAATTATATTCTGGTTCACGTCCAGTTCTTTTGCTCTTAAATTACGATAAGCTGTTATGAGAAAGTGTAATTTATACATAGGTATTTTAACTCGCTACCTCAGTGTTGGGCCTATCAAATGTGTGAACAACTTCTACCATAACAAGCCTACTACAAATTTCTGTAAATAGGACAGCATTGAGATTTTAGGGTCTCGTGCTCTGGCGAAACCAATAATTACCATATCGTGTAAAAACCTAGGTAGTTATGGAAAAGGGTGTTTCTTATGTAAGCTTTTATCCGTACGATGGAGTAAAAAACTGTTGGAACTGGACAAGAAGTCATGGATCAGTGTTTACACGGCATGGCTTCAGCCAGTTTCTGTCCAGTTTATACGACATGGATCAGTGATTTTATTCCAGTTTCTTTCTTCCCATTACAATTCAGTATAACTGTTACGACAAGCACTGCATTTTACTGGATTATTATGAGATCCAGTTGTTATTTATTGGTTTGTTGATTCTTTTTCTACACTAGGATTCTGGTTGAGGTTTTTGCTGTTTTGCAGAATCAAAAAGGTACAAGGCAGTTATCCTCCGCATAGATAGTCCAGGGGGTGATGCTCTCGCTTCTGATTTGTAAGTCAAAAACAATGTTTTTTCTTCCTCTTTTTCTCCCCCTCCCACTCCTCCCGCCCTAGGGGTAAAGCCATTATCTTTTCTTGGTAACCCCAACCCCAAAAACAAGGAAAATAAAAACAATTCTTAGTACAGGGCACCTCGTTTCTTCCAGAGTCGAGTGTTTAATGTGTCGACAAGTACTAGTCATTACTGGCAGGCATTGACTAGCATAACAACAACACCACTCGAGCTATGTGTGGTCAGCTATGTGTGGTCGGTTATATAAATCAATTATTTCTGTTGCGCTTTATTTATTTATTTATTTGAGTCGTAGCCTAAATCCTGCTCTCCTTGTATGTCTCCTAATACCTAATGCAATATGCTCCTTGACAAGCACTAGTAGAGATTAAGTTCTGGTTTGTTATCAGTCTCTTGGTGTAACTTTATTTGAGAGTCTAAAATTCTTGTTCAAATGATTCGAATGGATTTCATTTTGGAAAACAAATTATTTTTCACAAAATGATTTTATTTCTTGTACTTTCTGCAGAATGTGGAGAGAAATCAGACTGTTGGCTCAGTCCAAGCCTGTCATTGCATCTATGGCTGATGTGGCAGCAAGTGGAGGATATTACATGGCAATGGCTGCTGGAACAATTGTAGCAGAGAAACTTACACTAACTGGTTCGATTGGAGTTGTGACAGGTAGAACCAAGCGAGAGCATTCTTGCTTGTATGATGTTTTGTGAAATCCAAATTAGTTAAATTCCAACTATTCAGGGCCATTTTACTCCCATTCTTTAGGTTGAGGTTCACTCACAGTGGTCCTTATACTAAAGTATCTGGGCAACAGTGTTGAAGCAATCAGTTGGAAGTTCATTTTGTGGAGTCGACTTTTAACTCATCTGTAATGAGCTGCTTATAACAGTGACAACAAATAGAAAGACCTGGAGCGTTCAGTCTGATCATGATGAAGCTTTAAATATTTATTGCACCTAGTTTCAAGATTCACATATATGAAGTTTTGACTTTGAAATCCTTAAGTTCTTTTTATCAATCTGGGTATCAAAAGTGAAGCCAGTTTAACAATTCGTTATTTGCTTTCTTGTTGGGGAATTTCTGATGTGCATAAGCTTATGATTTGATTATCAAAAGTTGGCTGATGAGCCATTTGACACACACTTCTTTTTCTTTTCAAGGCTGCCATAGGAGTATTCTAATTCCAGTCAGTGAGTCATGATGGTTGGCTACTTGCTCACAGGAAAGTTCAATCTTGGAAAACTATACGAGAGAGTTGGCTTCAATAAAGAGATAATCTCAAGGGGACGATTTGCTGAGCTTACTGCAGCTGAACAACGGCCGTTCAGGCAAGCATCTCTGTGCTGCTGTGTTCATGTGATTATATTATCTTTCTTATTCTTTCCATGTTTTATTTACTGTATTAGGGAGACGTGCTCACCAAAATATGTATAGTTTGAAATCAACACGCATACTGTTTTTCTTTTCTTTCAGTGAATAACCTAGGTCCACCATTCCAGGCGAACAGAGCAACAGAAGATAATGTCTCATTTTGAACTTGTCTTAGCTACCTATGCATGAGTTGACATTAATTGATATGATCATCTTTGCAGGCCAGATGAGGCTGAACTCTTTGCTAAATCTGCTGACAATGCATACAGGCAATTCCGAGACAAGGCTGCCTTTTCAAGATCAATGCCTGTATGGTGTTTGTATAGTAGAGGCTAAATAGTAAAGGTTCTTTGGTTGATCATCTTGTTAAGCTCTGATCGTACTATTCAGGTAGACAAAATGGAGGAAGTCGCACAAGGCAGAGTCTGGACTGGTAATGATGCTGCCTCCCGAGGTTTGGTTGATGCTATTGGTGGACTTTCTAGAGCTGTTGCTATAGCCAAACAGAAAGCTGATATCCCACAGGATAGTCAGGTAAAGTTGCTTTGTCCTTATCTTGCTTCCAGCTTTGGGGAAAATGCAGTTGAAGCTTTCAGTAATGTTAGCAGAGACTCTAGCTTGCATTTGATGAAGCAGAAAAAGTAGTGACATGTCTTTTTTTTTGGGGGTTTATTATTAGCTTTCTAAATAATTCTATTGATTATGTCATACTTAGGTCTCTCTTATCGAGCTGTCCAGGCCGTCTCCTTCACTACCTGAAATTTTGACTGGCGTTGGAAGCTCCATAGCGGGAGCAGACAGAATTTTGAAACAACTAATGGACGATGTGGCGTTTTCTAACTCAATACAAGCACGCATGGATGGCATAATGTTTGAGAAATTGGACGGCTCCATCTTTTCCAGTCCTATCTTGGCTTTGATCATAGACTACTTGGGTTCTTTATGATTTTTCACATCTTAAGCCAGTGTTTCAACTTTTTATACACATATTTTCCAGCCTTAAAGGCACTATCTGTAGAGTTTACTTGTTGAAAAGTATATAACAAAGGTGATGATGAATAGAAAGAGGGACATCAGAGGGCCTTTACCAAGGGTTCAGTCTAATTGCTGATCTATTCGGCTTTAGTATCCTTTGTACAGATGAACTACATTTTAGAGAGTGGAATCCAAACATTTATTGCCGCTAGAAGTAGAAGAACCTACTTTATGCTCATTGTTCTACGAAAATGATGAAAGTGTTACTGTTGATTCTTCATCTTTAGTCTGATTGCATAGCTTTAGATTTATATATAGTTCTGTGGATATTCTCAGAGCATTACAGCAGTCAACGTTTCTTTGCCTTTCTTGCTGCTTGAGATGGTAAGACTAGGGGTGCTCAGTGAACCAAACTGTTTGCGAACAGGTCGAATTTGATTCATATTTGATTTGAGTTTGTTTGTTAATTTTAATCAAACGAGTTGAGTTCAAACGTCTAATTAGATTCGTTTACAAAAACAAGATCATTTAAATAGTTATAGCATTTTCGAGTTAAATCGGAACAAATTTTGAAGTTCGTTACAGTAAATGACCTAAGTTGAACCATTCGCTAATCTAAACAAAATATGAATTCAAAAACATAATATTTGGTTCTATTTGGCTCGTTGAATAAGACATTGATTAATCGCCATCGAGTAGTTTTAGAAATTAATGTTCCGGTACAACTAGCTAAATTATTGAGATGAGTCGATGAGTCTAAGTTGAGACTTGCCTTGATTGTCAAGAAATAAGAACAAATACATAAAAGAGAAGAAAGGGGGGGGGGGGGGTGTGTGTGTGTGTTGGGGAACCGATATAATCAACTGCCTCTAACAGAATCACAACAAATATTGCAATTGACATCAATCAGGAACAGAAAAAGGCCGAGCGCTGAAAAGAACTCCCTTTGAACCTAATGCGAAAAATGCTACGTATGTACAAATCACTTAGTTGTATCATTTATCTGATTCATATGAGACAAATATCCTAAGCATCTGTAATCAGTACAGGACAGAATACAAATCCTTAGATTTCCTTTGAAAGAACATACTCGATTGTAAAAAGCCGTGGGGAAAAATAAATTTCACAGCAAAGTCTTCACAGGCAAAGCGTTAGCGCTTGACAACTATATTCATCGGCTTCATATATTGCCTCATTTTCTGTCTCTTCTGATCTCAACCGAACAAAGTATAATTAGTTTTAAGTTAAGGATCATGGATGTATATAGGAAGATGTTTCACTAATTTTCGATAAATCAAATCAATATTATGACTCAAGACTAATTGTCCAAAAAAACACTCAAGACTCAAATCAATACGTTAAGGTCGCTTGATTACATAATAAAAAGAACTAATTGATTAGACAACGATTAAATTTAGTACGTTTGAGTAAATATCTTAAAAAGGAAATAAAGGCTAGTAAAAATTCATGACACTTAAACTGCAAATGAAAATTGTTGGCCAATTTGGTAAATTTCACATATATAGGAATATCAACTTATTATGTTTGAAACTTAATTAAAATGGTCCAATTAGACACTTTCCCCATCTTAGTGATTGTCATTATTTCTACTAATTGTTTTAGGTGGCCTGGCTTTTTTTCAATTTGTTGTAATAGTTCTTTCATGACATATTCGGGTCATGACATATGTACATGTATGGATGTAACTGTTTACTTGAAACTGTCGAAATAATAATAATAATACTAATAATAATAATAATAATAATATTTCTCAAAAAAATAGTAATAATGAGATACCCATTTGTTAGGCGTGATAATCATTCATCACCAATTTTAAAAGAGTTATAATCTATTATTTGACATCTAAACTAACAACTGCCAAAGACCATGTAGAACCGACAGAGGGATTATATGTCGTAATTGCTATAATTAAAAAAATCAAAAAACTTGTTTTTTAATGTTAAGGTCTGATATTAGTAAAGAATAAACATCAGTTGACCTAAACTCTTTATATGTAATACATATATGGATCTATTAAACCACCATATGGTACATAATAACTAGCGAAATCGAATCTTCACCTGAATCAATGATGATTCAAAAACCATAGGAAACGTTGCTAAAACTCTGGACCAGTGAACAACTTAGAGGCCCCGAAGTTTTACTCTAAGAAAAACTCTCTGACGGTCAAGTCAGTTATGTTTATTTTCATATTTAGAGGTGTTTATACTAGAATTTTTAGAGAAACATGTCTCTATTTAATGTTCGAGGAGAATGTTCTCAAACTCAACCGAACACGACTTACTAG
The DNA here is from genome assembly GCA_036186865.1 of Eustoma russellianum. Taxonomy (NCBI): domain Eukaryota; kingdom Viridiplantae; phylum Streptophyta; class Magnoliopsida; order Gentianales; family Gentianaceae; genus Eustoma; species Eustoma russellianum. Next base: position 5,689,578 of record AP025047.1, on the reverse strand, counting down.
ATTTGCACCTCTTTGAGGACATGGTCCAGGATAGGAGTTCATGGAGACATAAGATTAAGGTTAACGAGGTATAAGTCTAGATAAGCATAGACACTATCTACGCCACTTGGTGGCGTAGGTTTTGCCGCTGTTCTACATTACATATACATATATACGCGATGTGTATTTTAATATTGAAAGACCTTTATTTGTATTTCTTGAATTTACTCACTAACACACTAGCACAACATATCCCTATTATTATGTCATTTATGCAGGTAGAATCGTGGGTCTCACTGGAAGCAGACTCTCTATCTCTTGGGATAGAGGTATTGTCTGCCTACCACTTACTCTCCCCAGACCCTGACGATAGCTTTTGCTGTCGTTGGGATATACTGGGTACGGATGATGATGATGATAATGCATGTCCAGGAGATGTCGAGTGATACCACGTGTTCTGACTTGCTTATGCATTGCTGCCAAGTGACATTACGTGTCGAGTTGCATGGTGAAGCTACTCGTACAGCAGAAGTCAGCTTGAGCTGCCTGTAGTGAGCTAGCCTAAAATGCTTGGGCACCAGGTCAACCTGTTGAGTGTGGCGGCGGTGCACGCTATTACCGATGTGTAGCTATAGCTGGGGTGATGAATGTGGCTGAGGTGACCAACTTTTGATGTCTGTGAGTGAGACTTGTTGATGCTGACCTGATATTATGGCTAACGTCGAGGAGCGTCATATGTCCCTTAGGTTGCAGACATGAATGTATTTGGACCCACGTGGTTGACGTGAACCCTAGGTGACCTGCACCCTTATAAGGGTCAGATGACGTTGATTGTAACAGAAAGGGTCAGTTACACATCGCTTTTTAGGATGATAGTTTTGTCCTTATCTGATGCCCCTCATATTAGCCTTTCTGACTAAAAGAAGAAGTTGATCCCTTAGTAACGACAAAAATCTGATAATCGTTCCACTGAAGCACATCTTTAACGTGTCAAGTTCTGATTGGCTGCTTAGTTTGCAGTAATGATGAGATTCTTTGAATTCAATTTTGAGACAGTTTCAGCCGTAATGCGTCTTGATTTTCGATGATTGAGAATTCTACTGGAAATATTTCCCCCCTCCCCGTCAAGGCATTCTGTGGCTGAAGTGCCCTGCCTGTTGACGAGCCAGTCGCTGAGGAGTAGAAGGAGGCTTTTACGAAGATGGAGCGACATAGCACGACAACTGAACAGAAGTTTTAGTGCTGCCTGCCGCTGCACAAAGGGCTCAAGTCCTGACGTTTCCTTAATTGTTGGATGCGCTGTACCAAAACATGGCTATGGTAAATCTTTATCATCCTTAATGTCTTCATTGTTGATCCATGTTTCCTGCTCTCTCACTTGTTTGGCCATTTTTTCAGTTTAGGGCCAACCAGATGAAGTTCATGAGCTGAGGTGAACAACTAAGTAGCTTGCTAAAGTGAGATGAATAAATGTATCACTCATGCTTGGGCTTGCAAGGAGCTGAGGAAAAAGATTACCGAGCTTGAGGCTGAGCTTGAAAAGCTGAAGAAGGAGACTGAAGCTGCTTTGGTAGCGGCGAAGTCGGATCATCACTAGATCAAAGATGATCCAAAAGCTGTAGAAAACATTGACAAAACTCTGCACAAGTGAACAACGTTATACGCCCTGGGTTTTACTCCAGGAAATGCTTTTTCCCTTCCATGTTGGGCGTTGTTTTTTTCCCTTTTGTGAGCTATGGCGAGGAAATGCTTGTCCATGAGATATGGGATGATGCCACGTGTTCTAACTTGCTTATACATGGTTGTCAAGTGGTGTCATGTATCTAGTTGTATGACTAAGCAGCTTGTGTGACATAAGTTTTGCTTGAGCTGCCTGTTCCAAGCTGACATAAAAGGCTTTGGACACAACATTCGTGGCCAATCTGCTGAGTGTGGCCGATGTGCACGTTATTGCCGAAGTGGCAGCTGCTGAGGCTGAGGTGATAATTGTGGCTGAAGTTACCAACTTTTGATGCTTTTAAATGAGATTGGTTGATGCTGACATGAGCTCCTGATCGACACCGAATAGGCACCCAGCGTCACATCAAAACTAAAAACTTACACAAACAAATAGGCATTTATGGGAACTGCTAGGTTCTATTTATGATGATGAATGTATGAAATGGCTAAATTTTCACTTTGCATCGAAATTACAAAACAATAACGTTTCTGTTTAATTTTTTTTTTCAAGTTATCAAACATCATTCTTTCCTTTTTAAAACATCTCATTTTGGAAATATTGAATTTCCAATCTCTATTACTTTGTCTGAAGAATTTTGTGATAGATACACGACGAAAAATATTTTTAAATAAACAGCATTTCAAAACTTGTCTTCAATAAATTTATAAAAGATATAATCCAAACTCTTAACAAGAATCAGACTTTTATACTGCGCATCATCTATCAAATACGATTACCGCATCTTGGTAATTTTCCAGTCCACTATGTTATACGGGCAAGATATCATTCTCTTATGTTGAAACTTGGGCTTACATGAGGTGAGACCCATATCCACTCAAAACTTTAAGGCAATGGGTGGTGGAACCTCATTCTCATATAAGCCATATATTTTTTTTTTCAAATTAGCCAATGTGGGATTCTCAATATCTTATTAATGGGAGTAGCCTAGCTTTTCAATCATTTCATGACTTCACTTGAACAATGTGAACAATTAAGTAATATAGGTATAGTTTAGTTGGTAATTAGATTGAGAAATTGCTTCAAAAAGCTGTAGGTTTGAACCAGGACACGCGCAGTAAGACAGTAATGGTTATGTTATTGTATCCGGTCAAATTCGGTTAAAGAGTTGTTATCTCAGTTTGCAGTAAACACTTTATGTGATTTCCTGTCAATGCTTTACCAGCTTAGGAGATCGTTAAACTGGTGATTTGCATCCTCCATGCAGCTTCATAGAGCTGTGACAATAGAGTCCAGAGATTTAGCTTTTGCACAAAGAATTAAGTAATATAAATTGTAATCACATTCTTAAAGAATTACCTGCATTAGTATATATGACAACGATAATGATTTTTGAGACCCCACTTTTAATTCTGTGTACCTACTCCAATCTTCCACCGGTTGTGCTTAATCCAAATATTTTAGTACCTAATAGCTTATTCCCAATGGAAGGTGGCTGCACAGGGATAGGATCCTCTCACCGCAAGAAGGATGCGGTGACGCGTGACCGCGCGACACGTGGCAGCAAGTAGGGGTGGTGAGGCTTGATGCAGGTGACCTTCATCTAGCCTCACCACCCCCTTTGCTGCCACGTGTCGCATGGTCACAAAGAGGTGAGGAAAGTGGGGGTGAAGAGATCTCAACCCGGCTGCACATAAGGAAACCCACTAGTCAAACATCTGCTTAGTAAACCCTTCACCAACTCTTATTCTTGTTTTTTTTTTCTGAACATAAGAATACAAAAATTACAAATAAAGCTAAAATAGAAAATTAAGTTACAAACGGTACATATTGCAAAATAAATCTGTATTTTCTGAAAGATTAGTTCCCAATAAAAAGTTATGGTGAATAAACTATTTCCAGAATTGGTAAGTAAACAGAACTGGTACACGAAAAGATTCTTTATGGTTGAAATGTTAGCTGAATCTCTTATTTCCATTTTAAATGGAGTGAAGACGATACTCTTTTTTGATTTTAGAATATGATGAAGTAAATCAAAATGACTCACTAAATTGGATGCGCTTCTTATATTGTGAAGTAGCAGTTGATCGACACATCCTGACGCAATTTTCATTATGAGACATTGGAAAACAACATTTGTGTATTTCTAACACATAGGTACGATTGCGTACATACGATCCTTCATACCTCGCTATAGGCGAGAGCATCTAAAGCAGTGTGGTATTGTTGTTGTTGTTAGGTGAATCTCTAATACTTTATTCGTTCGACTTTTTTAGTCTAATTCAAAGAGACTAACTTATTGAAAATAAAAACGTTCGATATATTATCTAAACTTTAAAAGAACACTTCTAGCATTAGCCTATGTTCTTTACACATTAATAAATTATTTTCACTAGTTGCACCAGAAATAAATTCAAGACTAAAAATAATCTATCAGCTTGATTATAAGAAGTTAAGATATTTGGAGTTTGGTTTCACCTGAGCCTATCAATTTGGATATTGTCCCATGTACAGTTTTCTTATGTTACTTTACAACTACAAGTTGAGTTAAAAATACGTAAAAGGCTGCTATTTGAGAGTCTAAAACTTATAAGAAAATATTATATAATAGATCACATTATAATAATTGATGCCAAAAGAAAACATGCTTTATGTCAAAGAAAAATAAGTTTAATTCTGGGAAGCCCTGGCGTCTCTGCTTTATCACTTGCTGTATTATGGAGTATACAATAAAACTGACCTAACCTTAGCTTGTGGTAGAGGTAACTGCTTACAACTGTGTTTCGGAAATGTGGGATAGGATCCCCTCACCGCAAGGGGATGCGGTGACGCGTGACCGCGCGACACGTGCCAGCAAAAAGGGGTGATGAGGCTAGATGCAGGTGACCCTCATCTAGCCTCACCACCTCCCATTGCTGCCACATGTCGTGCGGTCACAAAAAGGGTGAAGAAAGTGGGGGTGAGGAGATCCCAACTCCAGAAATGTCAACCAAAGACTCCTCAAATTTCATTGAATACTTCCCAACACTCATTGCCTATTTCACAGCTCATCATACATTACCTACACATCACCTTCCATTTCCCTTTGCTGTCTGGGCTGGTAGGGGGGGGGGGGGGGAGGGGTTTGGAGGTAAAAGAACTTGACAACGAACTTATTAGCTGCAAGTGGTCGTTGTCAACGACTTATTGGGCAAACATGGCATGATGACATTCCTTCAAGTTTTCCTCTTTGACAAGAAATCAAAGGGCAGGATTTTTTTTTTCTCTCTTTCAAATGATGGAGTGGAGATTCTAACTCGAATCTTTAGGATCTAGCAGAATTGATATTCACTGTTAGACCTAAAGTTTTTTCGTATCAAGATTCAAGTTTTATATTATGATCTTAGAGCAAAAGGTCATACTCTGACTCTGAAAGACCTCACCGTCTCAGCCCGAAGAAACATCGTAGAGATTGTAAATCAGGAAGTCAACAGTCTCTTAAGTTGAGAGAGATTATACGTCAGGAACCCACACAAGTTGTTCACTGCAAATTGGGCCTTTGACCCAGATAGCAGTAAAACACTCAGATTGTGCGTGTCCCTGAAATCGATCCCGATACCTCTTGGAGCAACTCTGTACCCGAATAACAACTGAGCTATGTCCTATGGCTTTATATTATGATCTTAAGTGGACTATTTCCATCATCAAGCACTTCATATAACAATATACTTGAAAGAATAAATGAAGTGCTATACATTACAAAGAAGAATGCAATATTCCAACTGTTTATCATACATCATCTGTGATTCATCAATGTCTCCGAGTAAACGAAAACAATAAAATGAATTAGGTGGCTAACCTCAAATCTATACCCTCATATCTCTGTGTGCACTGCAGTTACCATGATTCCCTACCATGTAATGGCAGGGTACTATTTTTTTCCCTATACATGACTCGACCCGATCATTAAACCGTCTAAGAATATATTAAATGACCAGCTCTCTAGCTGCCAGAATCCTCCTGAGGGATCTGAAATCCGTCTGTTCTGATGTATTTGAATGGGCAAAAAATGTCTGTTGTGTTTCTTGTTTGACAAGGACTTCATGCCTGCCTTTGCTACACAATGTAGATAGATGTAACCACCAGGATGGCATTCAGATACTGGCTATAGTTTCATCTTCCTCTGATGGTTGGAAACATTCCCACGGGTTTGCATAGAAATAATCTTCCTCTTTGGGTCGCTCTGGAATCACCAGCCTCTTGTTTGGATTTCCCATTCTTTCAGAATGTTCGCGTTTTACAGCAGTAGAAAACTGATCCCATGTCATTGATCCTGAATTTAACTCATCTATTAAATTCACCAGAAGTTTCCTGTCAAGTCGGATGGTCTTCTTGTATCCAAGATATCTGCACACATTAACAAGGAACACGACAACCAACATGAAAAGCTCGAAATATAGAAGCATCAACAACGTAATGCACCGTAACAGTAAAAAAATGCTGAAATGAATGTAATGCAGTGGTAAAAGTAAAACTTCTTGGTGAAAATTGAAGAAGGCTATGTGAATAACAGTACCTGCGGTGGCCTTCAACCACTTTCGCCATGTTCCCGTCATAAGTTGGAACAAAGATATCACTCTCCAATGAAATAAGATAGTCTAATGCTGCCATCTGAGAAGAGTGATTCTGGAACAGCCTAAGATCTGAAGTATCCAATAGTGTTTCCTTTCTGACCTGTAACAAACAGCAATAGTTAATAGAAACAGAGCATAACATAGTCAATTTTCCTTCATGACCAACATTATATTGAAGGGATAACAACCACCAAAAGGAAATCCAAGTTTCTGGATTACCAGATTTGGATAAGCTTCAGCAAGACTTGCCATTCTCCTCTCCCCACCATATATTTCCCCAGCAGCAATATAGACCTGGATGCTTTGCTCAATGTCTAAAGCCTTAAGAGTAAGAGCAGTTTCTTCAGGTGTCAAAGGGCATAGACCATCTTTTCTCTTCAAATCAGAATTTATGGTCTTTTCTTTCCACCATGGATAGGCATATCTGCAAGTAAAGGAGAGTTGTTAGCAAACTAATACCAAAAAAAAAGAGGTGGGGGGTGGGGGGTGGGGGGTGGGGGATTGGATTGGATTGCTGAACCAGAATAAACAAGTTCAAGTATCAAATTGACCTCATTCTCGTTAATTCATCCACCTCATCATTGCTGCATCCTTGTGTACACCCAGAAAACGCTAACATGTCCATCTCGTATCTCAGGTGGAGTACAATAAAAGGGCCCTTTTGTCTAAGAAGTTTGATGACCTTTCTACCCAGCTCTTCAATCTGAGGTGTAAATCTCAGAGCATTGAAATTTACTCGGCAGCGTAACCTTTGAATTTCCAAGGGCTGACCATTATTGGCAAGTCGTGCATCAGTTCTATTAAGATGTAGAACTTTATGCTTGCGTATCAGAGGAAGAATCTAGAACCAAAAACAAAAACAAAGTTAGACCCAACAACTGGCACCACTAGATAAAAAAATCTGTAGCAGATCAACATGCCTGGTTTTCGTAATAAGAGATATCAGACCAACTGATTGGCGGCATATTATAAACCATTCCCATCTCTACTCTTTTCTTGAGCCTAGGAGGTAAACCTTTCAGTATTCGTACTTCGTCTCTCAAGGAGTTGATGAAATGATCAACGTCAAATATATCTTGAAATTCACTAAAACATCAAAAGAACACAATTTATTGCAACTGGAAAACATTTGCCTCTCAAAAAGGAGAGGGGAAAAAAGTAAAACCAGAGAAAGATCCAAGAAACCCACCTTGGATCCGCCCAGAACGAAGTTTTATCTAGCTCCGGGACTATGAGTGTGACATTCAAATGCCTTGCAATTGCGACCATATCACATATCTGAACCCAGAAATTGGCAAGGAAATGGTGTAAGAGTTCAAGTTGATGATAATCGTGCAACTTAGGCGCTAAGCAGGAGTATGCATACAAAGATACAGTATAAACAAGCCACTTACAGCTGCCCGCATTTGGTTAAGTCCACCATTGCATGACACCATTAGATAACCATTGTTCTTGTACACCCCTATAAAACATAACATAGAAAGTTAAAGTCCAAGTAGGAAAAAGCAAGTTGCCTTTAAAACAACGTTTCATGCAAGTTGCATATTAAGGAAAGTTTTTCTTTTTTTCAAGAAACCCCCCCCCCCCCCCCGGGGGAAAGTTGTGCTAGTTAGAATAACTAAGATTAATGATGAACACAGAGATTCTTGAGATAAAACAATCTTTTGCGCCAATTAGGTAACTGGGATCCCAATTATTGGATGTGTGCAATACTAAAAGTATCGGTCCCTATCTCAGAGTAACAGCTAACTGCTTCAGCAACCAAACCATCCAGTATTTTCAGCCCTCAAATTTAGCAAGAACTTGTGGAACTTCAAGCCTCAAACTTCAAATTCTATCCCTAGCCAAATCAAGCTGATTCATGAATTTCCCAAACTGCAAGTTCAATGTGTAAATAAATAAAATCACATACAGATATATGCTCCCGTCTCAAAATAAACATATCGCTTGCATCTCGAATTTCTATCACTCTGTATTTCTACAGCCAAGAGTTGGAATTTCAGCAAGACCAAGTTCATTACTGTCTTTTCTAAAGAGCCATATCTCATCAAGTTTATTAATATGGGGAACAAAGAACTCTCCCAATAAAATCATTTTGAAGTAGGGGAATCAGTAGTGCATACAAAGCTACTCACTTCTGGGAGGAAGAAACCGAACAGGGACGTCTTCAGGTGAAGATTTAACATTCAAAGCTCGTGAGGCAGCAACTGCAGCAGCAGAAGCAGGGGTAGATTCATGGGAAAAACAATAGGGCCACCCTTTCAAAACTCTAGGACCCCATGTATCCCCTAATGCAGTCAATTGAACCAAGCAAGTCCACAATAACACAGAAGTAGTAGCCCTTATCATCCAAAGCTTCATTCTTGACCTTGAACTCATTGAAATCTTCAACTTGTCCACTTTACTCTTAGGCAGAACCCCTCCACTTTTCAAACCCATTGATCTTAACCCTAATCCAAAATTCTCCACCCACTTCCTCCTCCTCCCCTTCTCCTCACTCTTCTCTTCTCCTATTCTGCACATATCCACCCATACAATCAAAAACCAATGCCTCTTTTCTTCAAACCAAAAACCCTTATTCAAAATATGAACTTTATGAAATATCCCAACTTAATATGTTAAACTAGGTTCTCCTCCACTCAATCTGGGATCTACAAAACAATCAACTCCCAATAAAACTGTATACACGTTTAATTCCACAAAAATTTAGTATTTTCCCTGAAGGAAAAGAATATCCCACCAATCAAATTATCAGAATTTGATGTAATTTAATGAAAATTCAGGAAATAGGAATAAACAATAATGCCAATCCTGTCGCTTGAACAGAGGGCTTAAACCTAAAAAGGGAACTAGAAAAGAGGGGAAAAGCTGAGTTTCAAAAAGCACATGAAGGAGAATAATTCAGGGGAAAGCAATGATCTTTATCAATCAGGTCACGAGAAAACTTAGACAAAGGAGGACAAAAAGAAGAAATGCTTGTGTGGTTCGTTGGGGTAATAAGGGGAGAGAATATTTATTTAATAATGCCAAAGATCTAACGAATTTTCCCGACGTGATAATTAGAGTACAGAAAGAGAGAAGTAAGGGAAAAGATTAAGACAGAGAAGTTGTAGGTATAAGAATTGTGCTTGAGGTTGCAGTTGTGGTGGTGGCGCTGGTGGTGGGTGGCTGACGGTGGCGCACAGACAAATTATGCGAGCGAGTAGGATTTCCTACAACCTACGATGCTTTGGGATGGGGTCCTTACTTTAAACCATTTCCTCCGAGGATGCTTCGATCTAGTGAGGCAGCGTCCATTACATTACTGTGATCTCTCATTTTACGTTTGTACTTATTCAAGCTAATTAAAAGTTAGATCGATATATTTTTACGTAATTTTTATTATGTGTTATCGGAAAATAATTTATACGTATTTTCAGTACATAAGTATGATTACGTACATCCAGCCCTCTATATTCTGACATAAACATGAGTCTCTAAGTTAATACGATAATATTGTTGTTGTTGAAACTCTAGCAATAAAATTGTTAAATAGTTGTAGAGTAATGTTTTACGACATACTTTAGACCAGTAAGAATGAAAAAAAAGTGTGAAAAAGGTATATTTTTATACATTATTTTTTACTGTTCTACATAAAAGTGTTTTAAAATAGTGTTTTAAATAGAATGTTGATTAGCAACAAACGTAGTTTTATTATATCATACGTATTTTTGCTCTCATCTAATAATATTATGTAATGTGTAATAAAATCTTATCCAATGAATATGTATAACATAATCCTATTAACAGAATAGAATTATAATAAAGAATGTGATATAAAATCAATCATCGAAATCTAAGAGATAAGTATTAATCAATGTAGGGTTGATTATTCTATCTTATTTTCCAAAACACTTTTTATTACACTAATTAAGTTAGACGATGTCTTGTATATGAGCTGTGAAAGTTCAATATACATTGCATTGTGTCACTTGCTAGGATAAAGGATACCATAAAACATCACATACTATGTCTTCTTTCAATATTTGATCTCAATCAAGAATATTACTTATAGTGATTTATTTATGAAAGAAGGTTTTTTTTATTTGTTTATATCTTATTCGTCAAACGATAGTTGTTAAGTTTTAAGTGCTATAGTTGTATACATTCCGTCGTATATTGGAAGCCTTTTTTTATGTCTACGAACATGTCCACTTTCTATTTATATGTGTAAGGATTTATGTTATGTTTCAAAATTGTACCTAGTATTATTATTAAAAATTTACCACATATTGAATGCTAATCAATAATACATAAAAAATATTAAATGAAAATATATTGTGACTATCAAATTGCTCTCTTTATCCTAAAAACATTGTTTCAATTTGATTTGAATACAGTTTAGGAAAGGCAAACTTTGTGGCTATTATTTTTATTCTACCATTAACTTGAAACTTGAGGTAAAATAGATAGAAACTACATAATTGTTAATTATAAAAACTTTGACTACAAATACTCACTATTTTTTAAAAATTGATAATATTTTAGAATAAATCAAAATAAAAAACAATATTTATAAAACAGAAGATATATTTTTTTACTAAAAAGTTTGAGAATCTAAAATAGACACGAATACGGGATGAATGAACTAATATCATTTTACAGCTTACCATTTACGTATTCTTTATTTGTCGGTGGATTAGAATTTTGAAATGGTTGCCTTGATTGACTGGAGTAACAAGCAGATGGTTCTTTCCAAAAAAAAAAAGAACAGGAAAAGAAAAAGAAAACAAGAAGATAGTACGTTTGATTTTCAGTCTTAACCCAAAAAGGCGGCTAAATGTATTTTACTGTCAGAGTTTTTTTTTTTTGAAATATTACTGTCAGAGTTAGATTCTGTATTTATTAAGAGAGAGAATATGCACATGTTTATCAATTCAAGAATTTCCGTACAAGATAAATTAATATATCAAACCATATTGGTAATATTGACTCAAAAATTAAAAAAAATAAAATAAAAGACCATATTGGTAAAACTCAAATATTCAACCTCTAGTGATATTGCCAATATCACATGTAGTTCAAGCCTATAAAGATAAATGATGTGTATATCAGATCGTGGAGCGATCCGTTTTTTTTGCACTATGTATAAACATAAAACACTAGTATACCGAAAATGTCTTTTTTTTATGTGTCAAAAAATTTAAAAGAGAATAGTGTGTCTCTAGCCACAAGTACGAATAACTGGAACACCAAGATGGACCATAAATGTAAGCTAAATTTATTTAAAGAAAATAAGTTTCAAACTTGAAAACTGAAAAAAATTTAAATAGAAAGTCAGAAAAGCTAGCTAAATTACTATAACTTTTCTTGTTTTTGTTTAGCGTGACCACAAAAAGGAATACTGAAGGGTTATTTTGGACAAAGCATTAAAACAATTATCGGCTATAAGGAAGCAAATTAATTGAATAGGGTAGCAGTTTCGCCACAAGCGACAAAGACATACGAATTTTTTACATTTTACAATTCAGCATTAAATGTAACTTGAATGCGATTTAATTCATAGTAATATGCATTTCAATGTATTCAGTAGTGTGAAAATTAATGAGATCGTACTTCATTTAACACGCTTTAATGGCGTTTACTTTGGGACATAAAGAGTTTAATATACCATTAAAAGTACATTAGTATCTTAACATTCTAAGTTACTTCTGAGTTCCTTCCTATTGGACCCTCATATGCTTCCCTTGGATTTTTTTATGGAGCAAAAAGTCATACCCTAGTCCTGCTGGCCTCCATCGTTTCAGCTCCAATGAAGGTTGTAGAGAATGCAAATTAGTAGTTCAGCGGCCTTCTAGATTGGAAGATGTCATATACAATGAACTCACACAACTGCCCCACACTGTACGTGTCCCTTCAAAATAATTAAACAATTTGATTTAAAATGAGTTCGATGTTTCCTTCCAATTGGGACCCGATTTTGCTTATTTCCCTTCTTGCTTTGGATCTTTTTATTTGTATCATTGAATCCATACCTAGAAGTAAATAAAGCAACTTTTTACTTGAAAAATGGATAAATAATGTATATATACCCATTATGTATATATATGTGTGCGTACACACACTTCATCCGTCCCGAATTTTTTGTCTACTTTGAGAAATATAAACTTATAAGGCATCATTTAAGGTTTTGTTCAGTTATTAAAGTTTCATCTTCATTCCAATTTTATCCTTGTAATTGTATGATAGTAATAAATTCATTGTTTTTATTGGCTATAATGGTAATTTTGAAACTAAACATGAGTGTGTAAGTTTATTGTGACAAGTACACTATATTTAATGGCATCAAAAAAAAGTAATATATACTATAAAAAATAGGGATGGATTCCAAGTTTAATTCAAAATTTCCCGCCTTCCTTCTCAGCTTCCAAGTTTACTAAAATAATGTGCCACATGTAACAAAATTAATTTGGAATGAGGAATGGATCCCCACGTGGTACCTTCAGATACATTGTATAAGCCTTTATAATAGGGATAGGATACCCTCACCGTTCTTCCCTCACCGCGTGCGTGACCGCGCGACACGTGGCAAAAAGGAGGGGTGGTGAGGCTGGGTGAAGGTAACCCAATTCAGCCTCACCACCCCCTACTGCTGCCACGTGTCGCGTCCTGGGCCGTGCGGTGACTCACCTCGCGGTGAGGAGATCTCATCCCTTGAGGTAGCAGAATGAGTTTTTATTCGGTTAACCTCAGGGTTTAGGGTTTGTAAATTCAATATGTTTGTTTCTTATTTTATATTTTTCCTTTGAAATGTTCTATGGATGTATTTTTATGTTTACTTGTATGTTAATTTGTTTGTATATCTTTTCCTCGTCATTTTAAACTATTTCACATGTTTAGAAATTGATATACATTTTATAATGAATTGTAGAGAGTTAAGATGACAGGTTTTTCCTCCAATCAAATGACGTCTTTGGCATTATTGTATATGACAACTGCTCCTTTAATAAATTTTTCATGCATGTCTTGTTATAAGGAACGAGAACTGCTCATTTGTAGGCAAGCATGACTCGACTTCATATAGCCTCATGCTTTATGTTGACTTACCATTCATCTAGACTCTTCACCTTCTCTGCTACCACATGTCAAGCGGCAGATATGTCACCACCTCTACGGTAAGCAGGTCCAACCCCTGATCATAAGGGTAGTTATTGTTAAGTAAGTATTTCAAGAATAGCAAAGTAGGAAGAACAATTTTCTGTATATTCATTCTTGAATCTTCACGCATACAGCCCCTATTCTTATACATCCGGATATGCACAATACAAGGAAACGACAATCTATACATTTAAGGTTAATTCCTATAATTACGATATCCCTATAATTACGGTACTTAATTTGATACAGTAATGATACAGTCAATCATCTAACTAATGAAAGATTTTCTTTCCTAACACTCCCCCTCAAGTTGAGCAGGGGAATCAACGATGCCCAACTTGATTAACGTGTTGTCAAACGCCCTTCCTGCCACAGCTTTCGTCAAAATATCCGCTAACTGATCCTCTGTTGGAACAAACGGTAACTCCACCACCTTATCTTCTATTTTTTCTTTTATGAAATGACGATCTATCTCAACATGTTTAGTCCGATCATGCTGTACAGGATTTTCTGAAATGCTAATCGAGGCCTTGTTATCACACATTAATTTAGCCGGGAGCGAAACTTTAAGGCCCAAATCAACCAACAGCTTCCTTAACCATAATACTTCCATAACTCCTTTAGCAATTCCCCGAAACTCAGCTTCAGCACTAGATAAGGCAACAACTTTTTGTTTTTTACTTCTCCAAGTCACCAAGTTCCCTCCTACTAGTGCAAAGTAACCAGATGTGGACCGGCGATCAATCAAGCTCCCTGCCCAGTCAGCATCAGTGTAGACTCTAATATCCAGATGGCCATGATTTCTGAACTCAATACCGCGTCCAGCCGTCCCCTTTAAGTAACGAACAATTCTCATCGCAGCTTCCATATGATGACTCTGAGGTTGGTGCATAAATTGACTCACCAAACCAACAGCGAAAGAGATGTCAGGGCGAGTGTGAGCTAAGTATATCAATTTTCCGACCAGTCTTTGATACCTTCCGCGATCAGCGTCAGGCCTTCCTTCTTCAAATTCTAACTTCTGGTTCACCAACATTGGAGCCTTAGCTGGTTTGCAATCGATCATCCCAACCTCGGCCAACAAGTCCAAAACATACTTCTGCTGAGATATGAATATTCTCTGTTCTGTCCGCTTAACTTCAATTCCTAAGAAGTATTTGAGATCTCCAAGATCCTTCATTTCAAACTCCGAGAACAGTTGTTGTTTTAGTTTTGTCATTTCCTCCGTGTCATCTCCTGTAACAATAATGTCATCTACATAAATTATAAGACACGTTACCTGCGATCCTTTTTTCTTGATAAACAATGTGTGATCAGCATTGCTTTGTTTATAGCCGTGTTTCTTCATGAAGGCCGTGAACCTTCCAAACCAGGCTCTGGGAGATTGCTTCAGTCCATACAAGGAGCGCCTTAACCTGCAAACTTCATTTTCAGTAAACTCGCTCGTAAACCCTGGAGGTGCACTCATATATACTTCTTCTTTCAGTTCTCCATGAAGAAATGCATTCTTCACATCAAATTGATGAAGGGGCCATGACTTATTTGCTGCTACTGAGAAGAGTACCCTGATTGTATCTAACTTGGCTACTGGTGAAAACGTTTCTGTGTAGTCAATTCCGTAAGTCTGAGTATATCCTCTTGCAACCAACCTTGCCTTGTATCTCTCAATACTCCCATCGGCTCTATATTTGACTGTATATACCCACCGACATCCCACTGGATTTTTTTCCTTTTGGCAACAAAACTTTATCCCAAGTGTGGTTTTTATGCAATGCCCTCATTTCTTCCTTCATCGCCTCTTGCCACTTAGGCTGACTCATTGCTTCTTCAACTGTCCTGGGAATCACAATATCGCACACTAGAGACAGAAAACCCTTTGCACCTTTAACAGGATATAATGTACATTTCGTCATCTTGCTCGGCGAGTATCTTACTGGTGGTTTTCCTCTGTTCTGCCTTGGAGGTAACACTCTGCCATGATCTGCTGAAACTCCATCACTACCCTGAATAGTTTCACATTCAACGGAACATGGGCTAGAAAGGCTATCAAGTGTATGTGGATTAGGAGAATTTTCATGAATATTATTCAAATCAAGCAAAGACGGATCAGAGGATGATACGAGTACCTGATTGCTCTGAATATCCGTCGGAGAGTCATTGGACGGCTCGGGAGGAGGCGGGACTATCGCTCCGCCAGGAAAAGTACAGTCGGCGTCACCTACTTGCCGTGTTGGAACCGCCTCCAACTGACTAGGATTATGGAGCCAATCGTAGGTCTCATCATATGTCTCCCCCTGAGGCCCAGAAGTGGCGGAATAGAAATATTCTTGCTCAAGAAAAGTACAATCCATGGTTACATGAATCCGACGAGTACGAGGATTATAACACCGATAGCCTTTCTGTGACATAGCATAACCGACAAACACACACTTATCTGCACACGCATCTAGTTTAGTGCGCTGCGAGGATGGGATATGAACAAACACTGTACACCCAAAGATCTTGGGAGGTAATGTAAGAACAGAGGGTACCGTCGAGGAGGTTGCTAAGACAGACAAGGGAGTATGATGGTCCAGTATTTTGGAAGGTAGCCGATTTAGTAGATATGCAGCGGTAGCAACAGCTTCAGGCCAAAAAGATTTTGGAACATGGGATTCGAGCATCATTGCTCGAGTCATTTCGAGTAGTATACGGTTTTTACGTTCGGCCACACCATTCTGTTCGGGTGTGTGAGAACAAGATGTCTGATGTATAATGCCCTGAGTGCTGAAGAAATCTTTTAGGCCACTATGCATATATTCTCCGCCATTGTCAGAGCGAAGAATTTGAATTTTTGTGTGAAACTGTGTATGAATCATGCGATAGAAGTGAACAAATTGTGAGTACACGTCAGATTTATGTTTAAGAAAGTAGACCCAAGTCATTCTTGAATAATCATCCACGAAAGTAACAAAATACTGGAAACCAAGAGTAGTGGGATGTGGGGCAGGACCCCACACATCAGAATGTACTAGGCTAAACAGTTGTCTAACTCTGGTATTATTTGGTTTGTAAACAGACCGATGAAGTTTAGCACGAAAACAAGTATCACACGATAAAGTAAGACCCGAATGAGTCAAAGAAGGAAATAACAACTTCATGTAACCTAAGGAGGGGTGACCAAGACGACGGTGCCATAACCATAGCCGTTGTTGAGCAGTCCCGGTGGCAAGATTGGACCGGCCCTGTTGTACCACATCTGTCACGTAGTATAGTCCGTCCTTCTCAATGCCACGCCCAATGATCTCCCTCGAGCGAATATCCTGTAACAGGCAGAAATGAGGATACATGAGGACAACGCATTGTAATTCACGTGTAATTTGACTAAGAGATAGTAATTTTGAAGAAAGCCCAGGTACATAAAGACAATTATGGAGATGTAGCTTAGGGTTAATTGAGATGGTACCACCTCCGGAAACAGGTATAAGAGTCCCATTTGCAGTCTCGATATGAGTTTTGGTAGGGTGTGTCCATATATGAAGGTCAGCGGGATCATTTGTTATGGTGTCAGTTGCACCACTATCCATGACCCACATTCGGCTCGTTTGTGAGGATAAAAACGGTTCTTTTCTGGAATTGGGGCTCAGATGACATTTTGGATAAGTATTGGGTGTGGGCGGAAGGTGCAAGGATAAAGCAGGGGTTTCTGGGGTAATATGGGACTTTTCTGGGGTGACGGGGTAATTTGGTAAATGCTGGGGGTTTAGTTCCGCAGAATATGAAACTATAGGGGTAAGGGGTGCAATTTCAGCAGGGTCATAATTGTCAAAACAAGTAAAAGGAGGGTTGAGGTTTAAACCCTCAACCCTTTTACCTCCCAACTCATTTGTTCCAGCGGCTGCTGGCTCTGAGGCGTCTTCTTCCTTTTCCTGCGAAATGGCCGCCGCTGCCATGCCCCGTCCCTTACTGCTTTCAGTCTGCTTTCTCTTCCCTTCATACCAGTCGGGATATCCTATAAGCTGAAAGCAATTCTCCTTTGTGTGCCTTTTCTGGCCACAATGGCTGCAGATTAACCCTTTCTTGTCCTCCACCCGCCGTTGTCCACCGGCGCGTGAGGTTCCACGGCCTCTCCCAGCGGCTGTCCCTCGTCCCGATCCCTGTCCGGGTTCATGGCCTCTGGTAGCCACAGAGTGCGTTGCTAGGCCATGACCAATCCCCTGTGATGATTCTTCTGAGGGGATTTTCTGCAACACAGCAGCTCTCTCCTCTGCTCGGCGTATTTCGCGATAGGCAGTTTCAAGTGTGGGTAAAGGATCCTTTTTGGGTGGCGTATTCTGAAGAAGGCTAGCCACTTGAACAACCAACTCTGCAAGGGTTGGTGTTTTGGGTTCGCTGGTTTCTGGATTTGACATTTTTTTTTAACAGGTAACTGCAGGAACTGCACTGGTTCAGGCCAAAAACGGCTGAGACTGGTAGGTTGGGAAAGGATTAGAACAGGTAAGTTGGGCAGTGATGAATAAATTTCTGAGCCTATACTCAGAAATACTGAATTTTTGGTAGATCAGAGTTGGATCAATTGCTCTGATACCATGTTAAGTAAGTATTTCAAGAATAGCAAAGTAGGAAGAACAATTTTCTGTATATTCATTCTTGAATCTTCACGCATACAGCCCCTATTCTTATACATCCGGATATGCACAATACAAGGAAACGACAATCTATACATTTAAGGTTAATTCCTATAATTACGATATCCCTATAATTACGGTATTTAATTTGATACAGTAATGATACAGTCAATCATCTAACTAATGAAAGATTTTCTTTCCTAACAGTTATGGGTATAGAGTCCACCTCTAGATTGATTAGGTCAAAGATTAAAGGAGTAACGCTAGGTCTTGAAGACAATGTGACTATGAGAAAGCCTCCAGGCTGAGTGTCTTAGGTTAGCCTTCGGTCTAACCCAGTCGACAATATGATAAATAAAAACTTTTGGTCACACAAAAGGCTGGCCTTGATTGGCACGAAGCAATGTTCTTTATTTAGTTTTTGTGAAGTCCTTGTGAGGCCACAGAGGGAAAGCATCACAAGTCTGACTATACGGTCACTTGGATCACTTTCGTAATGTCTTAAACTTAGCTGCCTATAAAATTGCAATAAGTAGACCACCAATCCTAAGACACGTTAATCAATATTAAATGACTTTTTTGAAAGTGGGTGTCCACGTATACATATCAAACGGCAGCGGAATTGGGTCCTTTTAGATCCAATCATCCTCTACTACGTTTATCATTCACCTTCGATACAATCTAGTATATGTGAAATTCATGTATCTTCATAAGACTAGAACGGTAAGAATTCCTAAAAGTAGAGAAATTTGGCATTTTGTGACAAAAAAAAATGTATGTAGGATTCCTTTTCCGGAGAATAAGGGTTGTCATTGTTTGAACTACTATTGTAAATCTTTTAGAACAATTTTTAAATTACCTACTGACTTCATCCTCAAAGAACCATAAGGGAACACGACCCTCCTGTTCTAAACCCATTTTATGTTACATATTTCAAGTAGAGCATTACTCTCTTAATTGATAATCCGAAAATCCGAAAGTAACTACCGGGCTAAAGTGTCAAAGATATGGTAGACTTGCAGCCAATCCAATCAAACGCCTTAATACAACATATCAAAATAGTCGGGTAAGAATCACCGTCCTATACTAAGCCTCACGTTCTTTGCTGATTATTTTTCATACAATCTCTAGTCTTTCTCTCTTGTCACGTTTTGCCCGACTTTTTAGTCACCGTCTATATTGCAGTAAGAGGATGCAAACCGGGGTTTTAATACACCATCTATATTGCGGTAAGAGGATGCAGACCGGGGTTTTAAAACACGCCGACGGCACGAAAACAATCAGCCGACTTGTCCATCAGATCTCCTAGATTCATGCTTATTGAACTTGTGTTGTGTTGTCAAGTACTCGCGTGAATGTAAGAAACGACTGGATTTGATGTTTACACCAAAAAAAAAAAAAAAAAAAGCAATAGCAAGGACTTGAATGATTATTTTTCTTTTGTCGTCTTTGGCCACGTGGGAAGTAGCCATTTTCAGAATACCAACACGAGGGAAAGTCGTGTTAGACCAGCTGAGAATTACCATTTTCATAATACAAATATATGGCGAGGAGAAGTTACATACGGTAAACACATTTTTCCAACATCACTTTTGTTTATGTCAGCAGAATGAGATCTTTATGATTGGGTCTTGATTGACCCCCCATGAAGACCCCTATTGTCATATCTCCAGAATTTCAATTGAGAATGTAAATTTAATGATGGTTTCGGTATAACTTTTTTAAAGATTGTTTTACATAGCAAATTTATAAAGAGTACAAATTCAATCGATTGATAATATTCAAATTTCTACACGACAATTTATGTGTCTTACTGTCAGTATAACATAGTGATACTTTTCATGAGAAAATAACGTTTGGTGTTTATAACTACTACAACAACAAGAACATTACTCTATTGCATTAAAAGCTCCTTATGACGGGGTGTGGGGAGGTCAAAAAGTTTCCAGTCGCGCGGTAACATTGACATTTCCGTCGATTTTCTCGCTATGATTGGATTGGTGGCAGAATCGTCACTCCAGAAAGACATAGACCTGTAGCCGCGAATGCGTCCAAAAGAAGACTCCCCTTGAGCTTGAGGGACTTTACCCTGGTCTCCTTGCCGAGCAGATTCCTCAGCATTCCTTCTCTCAGAATCAGTTGCTCTAGCTTCAATTCCAGGAGTCCTGGAATCGGTTGCAAGAACTGAAATTGACTGAGCTTGAGGTGGTGGCACCTCATCTTCTGCAACAGACGGCAGTAAAGCCAAAGTGGGAGCATCAAACTCCCTTCCCAAACTCAAACGCTGAGCCCCAGCCTGAACAGAATCAGCTAAAGTCTCAACTGCAACAGATGAAAAAAGGTTAAGTGGTTCATTCACAAAAAGAACCAGAACTATTTCCAACTTCAGAAGCAAAAGAATATCTGGATCAATCTCCAAGACCAGCCCAGCAGAAATAGCCTCAACGGGAGGCGCAGCTTAAATAGGAAGCGCTGATACATCAGATGGGGGGCTCTTACCGGAGCCCGATCAGAGAATGATTGACTTTCCTCCGTTCTGGGCCTCTTTTTGGGAGCCATGCCCCTCATCCTTGCAACTGTTTCAGACACTATTGCTCCCACCGGAGCCCGATCAGAGGAGGATTGACTTTCCTCCATTCTGGGCCTTTTTCTGGGAGCCATGCCCCTCATCCTTGCAACTGTTTCAGACACCATTGCTCCTACAAGATCATCAACAAGGCGATTAAGCCACATAAAGGATAGTAAGGAAGAGTACTCAGAAATCCCAATACATACCCTGAATAACCTCTACACTTGCCCGACTAAGAGCTTGAAAACGAGGACCAGAGCACAAATGGTCCAGGTCGGCAGCTCTTAAAACCGACTTGTTCACCTTTTTCCAGTCAACAGCCATTGATAAGCACAAAAGTCTAGTGGCTTCATCGCAAAACTCGTCGCTCGGCCTTGAGTTATCCGCTCTGCTAGCCTTCTAAAGCTCAGCCTCGGGTAATCCTACTTTCTTAATAAAGAAAAAGCGACTCTTCCAGTTTTTAGTAAAAGAATGGATGTTTATAGCGTGGTTGATTTCTCGGTTAGGATACCTCCTACTAAAGTAAAACCAGCTCTCTATAGACCTACAGATGAACATCCCCCTAAAAACCCTAAGGTCAAACTTTTTCCCAAAAGCTCTCAGGTAAATCAAGTAACAAAGGACCACTTTCAAACCATTAGGCATGAGCTGAGGCAGCCTAAGGTGGAAGAAATCAAGAATTCAAAACAAGGGTTCAGGAATGGCAAGGCGAAAGCCAGACTTAAAGTATTCTACATATACTGCCTCGTATCTAGCAGGGGGATCATAGGCAGATTGAGTAGGTAAAAGAAGGATGGGGTTAAACAGATCCCTATCAATGTCATAGAGATCGCACAAGTGAGACAATTCAGTAGCCCTTAAAGTGCAAACTGAACTTTGTACTGCCGGTGACGGTGCTCCCCTATCAATTGAAACATGGGCCACCACAATCACCGGAGCAACCATGAGAGGCAAAGAGTCACCATGGAATCATGCCACATGGCAGACATGCAAGGCAAAGAGTCACCATTGCTGGCTCACTACGTGTCACATGTTCAGCATCCAACATGCACTGGTCCGCTCAAACATACAAAAGCAATGAAAACAAGAGAGAGAATGAGAAGTTAAATCCAGCACAAGTTTTCACCATCTTCTTCACTATAAAAGGGAAAAATCTCCAGGTTTTACCAGAAACATACAAAATTTTCCTTCAAATATGTAAACTCTCTTCATAAATGGCCTAAAATGACTTGAACATCGGAGGATTTAACCCGGGGCAATAGACCCTGGGACCCCTGACCCTGTTTTCTGCGCAGCATAGCAGGCGGAACAACAATCGGACAACTAGCGGGACGTTGACGGCGTAATCTTTCTGGATCATCTCTGATCCTTGGTGAAGATCCGACTTCATCAAGCTATATTCTATAATGTACGTATATATATATATGTATGTATGTATGTATGTGTGTGTGTGTATGTATGTATGTATGTATGTATGTGTGTGTGTGTGTTTTATATATATAGAAACTGTGTCATGTGCTTTTGGCTATGATAGTAGATTATTCATTCTTCATCTTGAATGAAGCAACGTTTTTTTTTAAAAAAAAAGAGAGAAAAAAGGAAGAAGAAAAAGGAACGTCCCTCTAATTAAGTTTACTTATATGAAGTGGCTGAAGGTACGATTTTATGTCATTCTTTTAAAGGGCAAAATGTTCATCCACCCATTGCACCTTTTTCGTATGATAGCTTCAATTATAAACTTCTCTTACAGTGGTAAATCGGGCAGGGTCTCTAGGCAAATTTTACAATGATCTTGAGGTGTTTTTATCCATCAAATATACATGATACATGTGAATCTCTGTTTTGACTAACCATATATTATTTCATATGTAAATAAATATTATTTGTCATGATCTCATTATATAACTACATAACAAAAAAGGTTGAACCCCGACCCCAAGGACTCCACACCCCGGTCCGATGAGTCAGTTGGAAAAATGTAAATCAGGTATTTAGCTGCTCGTTAAGGGAGAGACACAGAACACGCATACCTACACTAAGGTTCCATCCTCAAGTCCCACATTGGTGCCTGAAGATAAGTCACCCACAATACAGACTGCGAGATTCAAACCTTATACTTTCATAGCAAATCTGTTCCTCCAGAAATAACTGAGCAATGACGTGCATGCCTCCTTATATAACTAGGGTAACATAAAGCATGGGTCTGTAATATGTGCAGAAGTGCCAATACCATGCTGGAAAAGTGTCGGTTGAGAGAGTCCAGGGTAGTTAGGATGAGGGCGAGCGTATCGGAGACAAATTGTGGTGTGAGAAGTAAATTGAAGGCTGAAGGCGACATGGTGTCCTGAGAAGATTGAGGTATCCTTTTCACTCTTTAATTGTCAGAACGGTCAAATAAATACCAATTATACGAAATATTTCATTTGTCTTACATTTATTTGGAAAATAATAGTCACGTTATTTCCTTGTCTCCAATTAGTATTTGCAGTTTTATGTTCAACTTTTTACCCGTTTGTGGAAACTAACGTCCACTCGGGTCACGATGGTAATTTTCATTTTCATCTTGAGTCATATTATATGTATTTAAAATAGTCACGCCTCTAAAGATAGTAACGTTTACTCTGTTGTTTTATTGATAAATTTGATGTAACAAATTGTATATGCTGTAACCGATAGTATATACAGTATAATGTTGATACTAAACATTGTAATGTTATCTGTAATACAAGATAATTAGTTTTTATAAATGCTAGTGTATTTTGGGTAATCTCATATTTCTTCTTGTGGATGTAAAAGTTAGCCACCGTTTGATACCATATTACAATTGTGATTTTCTAATTTTTTTTATTATAATTTTGTTTGGATTCATTTAGTTTTAATTTTATGACTCAATAAACATGATACTCTAAATAATCAACATACAAAACATAAAATATTTAATTTTGTTTGAGACCTTTTAGCTGAGGTTGAACGTTTGTAAAATGCTACTTTGTCTTTGGTCCCAGACGGAATGGTTAGAACGTTTATAGCGTTCGAGGAATCTCCACGCTCTGGGATATAGGAATCATAGGATGACCACAAATTAATTTTAAAATAATATCAATAGAAAGTAAATATTTAGACATGATCTCACATCCAGATTTTATTATATTCTGTCACGACGTGTTTTCTGAGGTGGCATTTGGTTATCAATTGGGTATCGGAGTCAAAATCGGAATGAGTTTGATAGGAAATGAGTTTGAAGGATATGTGTTTGAAGTTACAAGTGATAGTTGTTTGGTATTCAGGTATGAATGAGTATGATAGACATTGATGGTGTTTGAAACGTATCGAAATTGGAATAGTGACCGGTCGGAATAGTGGCCGCCGCCGCCAACGGACCGGCGGACGGCAGTGGTGGCCGGTGGTGTTGACCGGCGGTTTCTCATTCTCACATTTTGATAGACAAGGGACTAGTATATCAAAAAACAATATCTATTCCCATTCCCATTTCACCTAACCAAACACCCTCTGAATTTCGTGTTGGACCGACTATTATCCGGAAATCCAGTAGTTTAAGGGTCACATAGCCTCGATGCATTAATAATGTATGAGGAAACTATGACACTTTATGAATAAAGCATAATTTAAATGTCTAACATCCTCAATTCTAGTACAACCAAAATTCCAATATAAACGTATCAAGGCTCAAACTAATAATAAAACGTGAAGTCATGGGTTCAAATCTCCTCACCCCCACTCCCTCACCGCACGCGTCACCGCGTGACACGTGGCAACAGGGGAGGGTGGTGAGGCTAAATGAGAGTTGTCCTCATCCAGCCTCACCGCCCCTACCTGATGCCACGTGTCGCGCTGTGGACCGCGCGGTGACTCACCGCGCGGTGAGGGGATCCCAACCCATAACATAATAGTTGGCAACATGCAAGTTCTATAACGTTTATTAAAGAACTCAAACAATCCATTTATTGTCTTCTAAGCTTAAGAAAACACGACTCTGCTCATGACCCTCTTCGTTCTCTTACTTATACGTAAAATGTGTTGGAGAAATTGAAATGGGTGAATGAGAAATTAATTCTCAAAGTGGATGGAAAACGCGGTTGCACGGTTACGTTTAAACAAAACGCGGTTAAGTTTGATAAGACGTTCGGTTATGGTTTAAATCGAACGGTTGTTTAAATCTGATTCAAATGGTATCCTTCGATATAAGATAAGATCAATCTGGTTTGATCTAACGGTGGCAGGGAAGGCAGCTTTAATCTAACGGCCGAGATTTAAACTGTCCTAACCACCCCAACCGAATGTGGTTTCCATCTAACGCTCCAGGTTTAAACCTGCTAATCTATCTTCAATCCAAAGGCTGAGATTAAACCTTCCTAATCTAGATAGGAGGTTTTCATCTAACGGCCTAAATCAAACTTCGGTTTTGATCCAACGGTCACGGTACCTTGTTCTCCAACCGACTCCCCTATATAAAGAGGGCTAAGGGTGCATTTATTCACACACCTTGCTCTAGCATTTCATAGCATTCTGCATTCATAGCATTCGAGGCTTGCATCACGTCCGGAAGAAGTCAGGACATTCGAAGGTTCGAAGTAGTTCAAGTTCAGCAGTGCCGCTCAACTGAACAGGTACCCGTTGTATCCTGGGAGAAAATTGCTCACACCGGTTGGTCACAGTATAGCGGAGCAATACGTCTTAAGGACAGAGTCCTCGACTCGCCCTGGGTTTGATTATTTTTGTATTGTTCATATGCACACATTGAACGACTGCGTCTTGGTACACGATTGATTGTCTCCAACAAAATGTAATATAGAGTAAGGTGATCAAACACGACGCTCAGTAAGAAAATTGATTCTGTCGATCCATCAATACCAAGTTTACATGGATAACTAGAGATAAGACCACTATAGAATTTTGCCAAATTACGTGGTCATTGTGTTATTCTTAAAAGATCATTCGTCTATACACTTCAAAAACACTACTTCAGGAAAATATTCGTATTTCAAAATTAGACTCATAAGGTATGCAACATTCTGCAGTAATCACATTTGAAAATAGCAAATTACCATTATAAATATATTACAACTTTATGAAGTTCAAATGTACTCACCCCTTAACCTTTCCAACATTCAAAATGCTCTAATTTTGTTATGCTTTGAGGTTTACTGCTACAAAAAAAATGCATATAATCGTTTACCCTTCTGTAACTGTACTATAGGTTTGCCATTTCGTGTAACATGCATCTTATTATCATTTGTCATGAAGTTTGTCGTTTCATATTGGCAAACCCTTCACTCGAGAACTATGAAATTTGCCGTTTCACATTATCTCTCGAGCTCCTTAACCGTTTGTATGATGTCAAAAGATTTGTCGTTTCACTTGACATGGCACGGTACATGGGGTGCTGTTTGTCATTTCACACCCTATGACCCTCTCAACCTCGACCAAATACATAGGGCTATTGCCAGTATTAACCCTCACATTATATCACATTCCAATACATTTTACACACTCATCATCAATACGAACTTTTTGAACATGCACATTAAATTGAGTGCGAACCCAAACGAAAAAATAGAACAAGTAACGAAAAGTTTCGGACTTATATGCCATCAGATAAACCTATATGGAACGACTTTAATCGTCATGAATAATTGTCAAAAAGTGATACGCTTCAGAAAATGTCAGGGTTTTGTAAAACCCCATATATCACAATAAATAAGCTCAAAAATACGAAATGTTATACTAAAACTGAGAGGAAAAAGAAGTCGAGTTTCCGTTCGCACCACAACAAGAATAGAAAATTTTTTGAATCTAGATAAAGGTGAGTGACTTAGCCATCTCTAACCCAAAACACCAAATTTTGCACCAAATCACCTATTTGGTGCAATAAACAGTAAAAAGTACTCCAACCACAAACACCAAATCTAACACCAAATAAGAATATTCCCTCAAAGATTCTTCTATCATTCTATTTTTAATTCATTATTATAAATATTTTAACATAAATTTAACATTCATGTAAATTTAATGTAAGTATTCATTCCAGATTTTTGTTATATAATTTTTTCTTATTTTGAAATTAACAAAATTAAAGTTTTTATAACAAAATTAACGAAATTAAAATTATTATAACGAAATTAACAAAATTAAAATTATTATAACGAAATTAATGAAATTAAAATTAAATTAATATTCTTAAAATGATGATGTGGAAGATGAATAGTGATTTGGTACAATGAATAGTGTTGCACCTATTTGGTGCAACACTATTCATTTTCACCAATTTGGTGCAAGCTTTGGTGCTTGGTTGGAGTGACATTTTGTACCAATTTGGTGTTTTGGTGCTCCCATTGGAGATAGTCTTAGACGACGATGCCAAACAGCCAGCAAAGACATTGGGTGAAGCAGAGGACTCAAACAGTACAAGCCATCACGTTTTCTACCCAACCCAATCAGTAGAACGGATATCTTCACCCCCAAACCATCACTTCCTTCACCATCGCCCGACACGTGGCAGCAAGGAGATGGTGAAGCTAGGTGAGAGTCACTTCCATCTAGCCTCACCACCCCCCTTGCTGCCACGTGTGAGGCGGTGGTGAAAGGGATGATGGTTTGGGGGTGAGAAGATCTCATCCCCCTAATCAGTTCCTTCGAAAGTAAGTTCTGAACAACATAAAAATCCGGTCCAAAAGTCAGTGTAAGTGAATTGCCTAGCAGACAGTAAAGTGAATGAAAAATCAGGCACTCCAAGAAACATTGCGCAACTGCAAGTGGTCTCTAAGGTTCATATATGCAATCAAGAAAGTTTATAAGGATAACACGAAAAAAATTTCACAAGAAAGTTGAGCTTAGGGGGGCAATGTGACTATTCACAAGGATAAAGTAAATCCGCCAAAACACTCTCTCTTTCATCACACAGGGGCATAAGTTGAATCTTGACTTTGAAACTTCCAGCGGCTCAGCACTAAACAATTCTCTTAAACTGGTGGAGAAGGTTTATATTTAATCTCAAATGGCATGTTTCATGCAATGCATAAACAAAAATAAGTTTGAAATCCAGCTGCATGGGAGTTTAAGCAACACCGGATGGGAGAAACTTGCTTCTTTCTTTTCTTCATGTCGTAATAGTTAGTTTACATACATTTGATCAAGCAAAAAAGCACGGCTAAACTACACAAACTCAAACTCCCAAGGAAAGAAGCGAGTTACGTACTCCCTATTCCACTTCTTCCTTGTGAGCTCTCTCTAAGCCTACATATCTTTCAGTTGAAGGCAAGAGTTTTGCATGCTTTTCTTGCCATTCTAAGAGAGCTTGTCTAACATATGAGACAGTTGGAATATCTGACATTTCTGAATCATCTGGAATTCAAGCCACTATCCAAGGTAAGATACTAAGTCCTGCTGAAAGCAAATGCTTGCTTAAAAACAGCTTAAAATTAATAATACTACAGAAGACGAGAAAAGAAAAAGAGCATGATAATGCCGAAAGTCATGAAATCATGAAGAACCTCACAAAGAGGCGACCATATGATCCATTGCTTGTAATATATCTGACAGAACGGGAAAGAAAAAGATTGACTACGTTTCGCCATTGTTATAGACTGATCGACAATAGAGAACCTATATCAAAATTCTCATTCTGAAACTTTATCGAGCATCCAACAACTTATGATACAAAACGAATGTGCTTCATCTACTCTAACAACTAGGAGATTTTCAGTTGAACATTTCCAGCGGACAAAAAACAGTGCCCAACTAAACCTGACCTTCCAACTTCCAATTAATCCAAGCAAAATTTAATCTTTTCCTTACGTCCTCAATGCCTATCAATCACTCATTCAGTTCCCCTACCTACTGAACAAATTCAAAAGGGCCTAGCTTTTTCCCTTTGATTCAATCCATAATTGCAATCTAGAAATCATCTTCATTACTGAATTTGCAAACTACATTGGAAAAGGAACCACTAGAACAATATTATCTGACATAATAACAATAGTACTTAAGACAGTGAATAATTGATTAATGCATCTCTCCGGTGGCATTGTCAGACAAGAATAGAACAGAAATTCAGTTGATTAACAATAAAAATAATGAAGCAAAATCAGAAAAATGTCACCTTGGAGAGGAAAATCACAAAAAGTATCACGAGTAATTTCCTTAATATTATCTTTCTCAGCTCATCAGTAATATCAAAATTCTCCAACTCACCCTGTTCCGCCGTTGCCGCCGTCGAAGAACTCGACTCAACAAGAGTAGATATTATAGTGGTGGGAGGACGGAGCATAACCTTGATTTAATCGGCGCGTTTGAGAGCCTCAGAAGCAGTCTCCTTGGAGCGCTTCGAAGCCTCAGCAGCGATCTCTATTGAACACTTCGATGCCTCCGATACGACGTCGGCTAACTTTGATGTTTCAATTCGACATGTCAACTCCTGCGAACGCTTCGTCGCTTCCTCTGCAAAGCTCCGAGCTCTTTCCCAGAAATCCATTGTTGCAAAAGTTCGCGGTAAATCTGTCGATCACGAGAACTGGAGTAATTACACTAAAATTGGGATAAATATTAGATGCGTCAATCTTATGCCGTGAAACAAGAAACGAACCTGACCCGTTTTTCTTAAGTTTGAGTAATGATTTGAAAGTTTCGTGTTAAATCTGAAACTTACCTGTTAAAATTGGGTCATATCCAAATATACTTATGAGTTACTTATTTAAATCTGACATACTCAAATTTTTTAAATAATACAGTGTATCAACCTTTAGTATGAGTGTTATAGACATGATTATAACACTTAGATACCGTGTTGAACACGATTTCAATTATATGATATAATCATGTTTGTGTTTATTTGTTTAAATATGCTATATTCAGCACATACTTAATATTAGTTATCATAAGGTGTCTTTAATATCATAATCAAATTTTACAAACGACATTATTAGTGCCATTATTTTGACACACCTTGACATGGATAATTGGCGGTACCAACCAAGGTTAAATATGTTAGGTATTGATATTATTTTATTCTATCTATCGAAAACATTTGGCACCACCACTTTCATTTACTTAAATTAAAGCTCCATTATGTTAATATAAAATTGATACTTGACACGTTTAGTATTGGTCAAACATTTTTTAAACACAAACCATTTTGATTTGGCTAGGCAACAATATTAGGAGACAAAATATCACTATTGACTATATTAGTGTGACATGAAGAGTTAGGAGCATGAACTCCAAAGACAGAATCTTTACTTAAAATGATCTACCATCAAAGATTACCTAGAATCTTTTAACCTTTAAAATACCACATATACTACGGATGAGATTAGAGGAGGTGAAATATGAGGCTAAATATGAGGCCCCAATCACGCGACGCCACGTGTATAAAAGGGTCCGCTGTTTACTTTTTTTTCTTTTAAAAGAAAGGCCCTTTTATACACGTGGCGTCGCGTGATTGGAGGCCTCATATTTAGCTTCATATTTCACCTCTTCTAATTTCATCCGCATATACTAGTGAGGTTTCCTTGTATATCAGATCGAGACACGAATCAAATCCGACTTTTTTAGATTTGAAAACACATGGGCTTTTTATATATTGGGTTTTGCCAACTGTCAACAGTTGCACGCACCCTGGATCTAATGGCGCCTTGTCCTAAATTTACTATATCTGTATTTTATATAATTTTGTGGCCGGTAAATTGATGTTATAATATTGTATAGTGTTTACTGACAGCACCTAGTTTCAAGGAAAAGTGTCCACCTTGCAGTCTTGTCTGTAAATTTGCCAGGTGTACATCTCTATCCTTCTTGTACTTGACAACATTTAAAGTTACCCTTTTTCTTTTTGGAACTTATCCCTTTATTTTCTTGCATTTCCAGATAAATAATTTCACTGAAGGATTTGGTTGAGGACAATTTTCACTCTCCAAAAAGGTGTGTTCTCCTTTCTCTTCTTTCTTCTTCTGTGTTCTGTTTAAAATTTTTGAATTTGCTATATGCTATCGTTTTCCTTAAGATGAAAGGAACCAACTTACTGTTGGATGTTTTGTAAATTTTTACCTTTCAATTGATGGAGTTTGCCCTTTATTTGGTTCTGTTTTGTTCTTTCAAAATTTATCTATGGTAAAAAAATATATATATATCTGCGGTACTTTCTTCCTGGTGTAGCAACTTTTTCTGTAATTTTTGTGTAGTCCATAATTTTAGTTTGATTGTGGTGTAGGAGTTAACATTCGAGTTGCTTTTTCCCTTTCATTTTGGTCTGATTGATGTACTTTTCCTGGGCTGATGTTCAAACATTATTGTGTTGGATACCAAGATTCTGCTACCCTTTTTTTGTTTGTTTCATTCAATTTGCATGTTTAGCTCCGGCTTTGGAGTTAATTTTGAAGTTGCAATTTCCCTCCCCAAACTGGATTTTGTGGTTTTATTGTTCACAGTTTTTTTTATCTTTTTGGGGTAAAGAGGTTGAAATGCCCTGTTTATTTTCTTGATTTCAGGAATTTATGGTTTTTGTGTGACCCTTATAAGAGTATGGTGGTTTTCAACATGCATTCTAAGAGGATAAGGAAGCCAAATGTTAGGTTATGGGAGGTAGGAGATGTCTCTGCTGCTTTTGCTTGTAGTGTTTCTCAGAGCTGTAAGGAAACTTCAGGGCAGGAGAAATGGATATATGACCCTTATTTAGGTCAAAAATCAGAACACCACCTCCAGTTTAGTGGACAGAAAAATTTTCAATATCTTTCCTCTGACCTTGATGTTTCACCTAGAATAATAGATGATCCACTTTGTAACAGAGAGAACAATGACCCTAATTCTGTAAATCCAGTTTGTGGGGAAGTTTCTAAACTCAAGTGTAGGCTGGATTTTGGAAACGTTACGCGCAAGGCTAGACTCATGAGACGAAGAAGGCGTAGCCAAAGCGGCTCTTCTAGTCTGTTTAATGGTCTATGGAACACAGAAGTTGGTCTTGGATTAGGTAACAAGTATGGTGAAGGATGTGGAAGGAACATCGCGATCCACTCTGCATCAGATGCTGGCTTCAAGGATCCTTCATCATCGGATGCTGACTTTAAGGATTCTTCTGATGATGAAACGCCAAGGATTAGTAAGCAAGCTAGTGGAGCTCCAGCTGATGATAATGAAGTTAGTGCTGACATGCCATGGAACTCGAACGAGTACTTGGGCAAGACGAATATAGCTAATGTAGGATTTCGTCAATGTAATGACGTGCTTGAGAGAAGAGTACACAGCAATGATGGTAATGTAAATAGCGTAAAAGGCTGGTTGGAACAGCTAGGATATGGAAATTTGGCTCTCCTCTTTGAAATTCATGAAGTGGATGAAGAGGCTTTGCCATTACTCACTTTTGAAGATCTGAAGGACATGGGAATCTTTGCTGTTGGGCCTCGGCGGAAGTTGTTTGGTGCAATTCAGCAGCTCCGGCATGTCAAGTAAGCTAACCTCTCAACTGCTACCTCTCGATGACCTTTTGATGCAACGCGGTTGCCTTCTCTTCCTGATGATTTAAGCAGCTTTCGTGCATGTAAATATTGTAAGCTGTAAATGTATGTGGTTCGTCGGTTTAACTCCTGTAATGTATAGAATAACAAAGTCTGCATATATGGGAATTTTGTAAAAAGAAAACAAGAGGACAAGGATAACTATAAGCTTCCTTTTGCATTAAAGTTTTCCGTTTAAAAGCTTTGCACTCTTCTTGCTTGGTATATTAGTAGTATAGGATCACGTAGAATCAAATAATTTTCAATTAGATTTAGTATTTTCCACACAGAAAATTGATAAGAAATCGAGTTCACCTTAAAGCAAACTCATATGCTGCTCCCTGCTCTAAGTAGTTCAAGAATAGTGGTGTCGAGTTCTTGACTCTTTGGACCTATAATTAGTCAGTTTTATTCCTCTATTTTTCGGCCCTACTCTTTGGACTTAGAATTAGCCAGATCTATTCCTCTATTTCTCGGCCATACTCACTAAATTTACTACACTTACTGCACTTGTGTCTATCCCATTGTACAAACATGAGAAGAGAATTGGCACTTGGCTTTCACAAAACTGAGGGTCATATTTGGTAGTTTACTTAGGTTGCAATTTTCATTATGGGTCATCGGTAAATCACTTCTGTGCGTTTCTAACACATTGGTATTGTTGCGTATATCCGACTCCTCCATATCCCCGCCATAGGCGGGAGTCTTTAAGACAATGGGGTAATGTTGTTGTGGTTACCTGGAGGCATTCTTGTTGCTGTAGGTACCATAAATTAATAACACAATGATGCTGTCTGTCTTTGAAATCCATTGGAATTATTCAATACCTTATTGCAAATAGCTTAAGGGGCTGGTTGACTTGACAATCTCATGTATCTTTGTTGACTTAATTGGTTAATAATCATTTACTCATACAGCCCTATCAATTAGTCATTAACGTATAATGCATCTTTTATATTGCATCTTCTTTGTTGCGCCAGGAATGACTACATTATGCTGTCCATTAACATGTAACGCTCCTGAGCTTGTGTTAAGAATATGAGATGTTTCCATATATCTTTAGTGTAATTTTTCTAGTTGGTGAAATCTTTTTGGAGCTTGTTCTGTTGTTAACTAAACACAGATGTGTTCATGAGATTCACAATTTGTGGTGTTGAAAAATAATCTCATGGTCATTGAAGTGTGTAGACATATACATGACTAGACGCAATTATTTTCCAATGGTCTGGACCCTGCGCAAACGCGGAAACCTAATGTACTGAGAACGATATTCACTTCGAAGTCGACTCAAGGTGGACTCTTGTATTCGACTATTAGGCTCTTCCATCAAGTCCTTACTTTCAATCCTTCTTCGACTATGTTTCTTTCTTTCATTATATAATGTATCCGCCGAAGCTTATGAACCCTAAAATAAGAGTTTTGATCATGGTCCATTGAGGCCAGTCTCTCTTTGGACCATCAGGTAAGTAGAAATTGTATGAGGGTTTGTCCAATTTCCAATTGCCTTCCAGCTAGCAGACATAGTTTGATGATTGTGTAATGTATGAAATTTGATAGTGGTCTTCATTGCTTTGTTGTTCAAACTAATGGATTTGATAATGATCTTCTTGATATAATCTGAGGTGGCGTTTGGTTCGCACTTGGGAATCGGAATGAGTATGATAGGGAATGGGTTTGGAGGATATGGGTTTGGGGTTAAAAGTGATAGTTGTTTGGTATTAAAGTGGGAATGGGAATAGTGACCGGTCGGAATAGTGGTCGCCGGCGGCGGCGGCGGGTCGGCGGCAGACTGGTGGCCGGTGGCGGTGGGCCGGCGGTGGACGGCGGCCGGCGGCAGTGGCCGGCATCGTTGACCGGCGTTGATCGGCGGCTCTCCATTCCCCATTCCCACATTTTGATAAATAAGGGGGCCTAGTATATCAAAAAACGATATCCATTACCAAATAGTTGGATATCGAAATGAAATCTATTCCCCCATTTACCCCAAACAAACAGTTGGAATGGGTTTGGAGGCTTTCAAACCCATTCCCTCATTCTCATTCCCCCCGACCAAACGCCACCTGAGAGCAACATCGTTGGGCGTTTTGGGAAATTTGTAAATATGCAATTTTACACGACTGAGCCAATCAGACTATAACACCTCATCTTCCCCCCCCCCCCCCCCCAAAAAAACTCAGTCTCGAAAACATGTGAGAAATTTGATTAGTTTTGTGTAGTTAAAATTTAATATGATCAATGAATAACTATTAGCGCTCTTATTTGTCACTTAATTAGTGACTTACTGATTGTCATAAGTTAGTTTGGCATTTTAAGGGAAAGCCCAACTGTGAGTAGTTAATTTGGATGGGATTGAACAGTTTTCCTTTATCAACATCATTAATAAATAGTAATTTAATGGACACATCAGAATCCGATTTTTTTTACTGATAGCTATGTGTTATGTGTGTGATAAGAATCCGATTTGCGACGAGGGGTTCAGCCTTAATATGTGTGACATCCATCAACTAATACAAGGCATGAAAGAATGTAACTAGATGAATCATCGCGTTATATATATATATATATATATATTATGCTAATGTCATGGCTGTTGGATAATATTAATTGGTATATGATCTACCTGTCTAAATGTTGGCAAAACAATTTCGTCAACGGAATGAAATGCTGATTGAAACCCAAAATTATTTAATCATGTAACCAAATAATTTTTCCGTTCTCGAGAAAGCTTGTATTACATTTTAGAGTTAATTGTACCTGGTGTCCATTCTTTTCCACCAAGTTTTAAGTAACATCCAATGTTTCATGAAACACACTTGCCATCCAGACTTATAGGGTTAATAGACACCTGGCATCCATGCTGACGTCATAAAAGCAATTTGCATTTATTTTTTAAAAGTTTATAGAAAAAATAATTCAAAAATAAAAAGAAAAACTCCACCCCACCCCCACACCACCGCAACCATGCGACCTCCCTCCCCCTTCTTCCTTCATCTTCTTCTTTCATCTCCATCTTCATCCTCCCTATCAATCTACATTCCTCCATCTCCATCTTCATCCTCTTCATCTCTCTCACCTCACTTCTCGCCTCTCTCTTTTTCTCTTTAACTTTCAAAAACAAACAATTGGTTAAATGACTACAGTTCATTAATTCACCTTCAGACAAAATGCTGTATGATCTCCGTGGGACTGCCATAAATGGTTCACATTGCAAGGATGGAAGATATTTAAAGAGATTTTTCTCTTGTTTGAGGAGATTTGCATTCTTAAAAGTGGAAGACGCCTCTTTGGAAATGCTAACAGAAGTTGAACAGCCAACAGAGGGAACAAAAAGACCCACTAAAAAATCTGCTTCAAGAAAACCACAGGGGACGCTTCATCCAGTTGCAAATCAAAGAAGAACAAGCAAAAGAAGACGAATATCAAGTCTGAAGGTAAAGATTCTCATGGGATATCAGAAGATCTTGTAAATGCGTCAGCTGTTAATGTAGGCCAGGTAGATTCTAATGCGAAAGAGAGCAAAAAGATTGTTCGGAAGAGGAAGAAGTCAAATGTAGATTCAGAAGAAGAAGGGGGAGGGAGGTCGCATGGTTGCGGTGGGGTGGGGGTGGGGGTGGGGGTGGGGGTGGGGGTGGGGTAGAGTTTTTCTTTTTATTTTTGAATTATTTTTTCTATAAACTTTTAAAAAATAAATGCAAATTGCCTTTATGACATCAGCATGGATGCCAGGTGTCTATTAACCCTATAAGTCTGGATGGCAAGTGTGTTTCATGAAACATTGGATGTTACTTAAAACTTGGTGGAAAAGAATGGATACCAGATGCAATTAACTCTTACATTTTAACCAAATAAGTTTTCCCTTCTCTAGATTGGTATGACATTTTAATTTCAAAAAGATATCTTATAAGTGGGATAGGGTCTCCTAACACGTCATATTGTTCCGTTTTCTATTTCATTTAATAAAAAAAGGTTTGCATTTTATCTTAAATTGCTGTATGTAACATGATCATATATAAAAAAAATAAGATGATACAATAAAGAATTAAAAGATCTTGTACCAGTATCATATTGGTTTACTTTTGCTCGACATTCCTCGTAAACTATTCCAACAGATGTAACAAAAATGTGTTATTTAAATTGCATCCTTAGTAAATTAGGTTTTCGTGTCGCCAAATCTTCACCTACAGATAACATGATTAAGATAATTACCACATAAGTCTTAACCTTTTGAAGACCACACGGTTAAAACAACAACATCATTATCCTATCGTTTTAGAGGCTCTCGCACTATGTACGTTTCAAGTTGATTTTGCACGTGTTTGCTTATGTTTTACAGCTGTTTTGTATTATATGTAGATATACATGTTATGTGTATTTTAATATCGAAAGCCTCTTCTTTGTATTTTCTGAATTTCCTAACTAACACATTACACATCATATCTCTATTATTATGTCATTTATGCAGGTACATATAGAGCTGCAGGTCTCATTGGAAGCAGACTCTCTGTCTCCTGGGACAGATATATTGTCTGCCTACTACTTACCCTTCCCATACCCTAACGATAACTTTTGCTGTCGTTGTGATATACTGGGTACGGATGATGATGATGCTTATTGTGGGGTAGGAGGGTCGGATGTACGCAATTATACATATGTGTTAGAAACAAGCAGAGGTTATTTCCTGATGACCTATAATGAAAATTGCATCAAGCTGTGTCGATTAACTGCTACTCCAACTAATTTAGCGAATCATTTTGCTTTATTCTATTATATTTCAAAATTAAGGAATAGTGTGTTTTTTTTAACTCTATTAGAAATGAAAATTACATGATTAAAATAACAGGTCCGAGATATTGGAGGGGCAAATTTTTTATTTATTTATAGAATAGCTGATGTATCTGTTTCAACAAGGTCAGAACAGTCTATAATCGTAGGTTGGAACCGGTGGGTTGGATTTCTCTACAAGTTTGTGAACCTTCAAGAGACTCAACGGTGCTTCATAACACTAAAAATTGAAACTTTATATTCAGGACATATCTCAGATGAGATTTGGATTGAGAGTTGTTCCAAGATTTACAGGGTTCGATTCTAGAAACACATGCAGTGTGGGTGTTTCACTGATATCTAGGCCAAAGCCCCAGTTTGCAGTGGATAACTTGTGTTGGCTTCTTGTGTATGACATCCCCCAACTTAGAAGGCAGCTAAACTCTTGATTTGCATCATCCACTATGTTCATTGGAGCTGGAACGGTGTGAACCCTCAAGGTCAGAGTATGGTCTTTTGCTATAAAAAAGGAGGGGACTTTTGCTGTCCCTGTGTGCTATGAAATTTGCAATCCCATTATCATTGTGAGATATATGTATCTGCTATTTTTTTTTTTTTTTAGAGTATAACATATGTTTACGAATTCAACAAACCTTTCCTTCTTCATTAATCAAAGATTTCAAAGTTGACCTAATTTGTCTAATCCTATATAAGATATTATACCTTAAACGATGTTTCTTTGCTGAATTTAGACGGCTAACCACTTAAAAGATTCATTATTTTCGTTTGTCGTATGTATGATCATTTCTCAACTTCACCATTTCTAAGGCTTTTTTTTAAGAGGTGATTTCGAAAATCAACCAACCGACAAATTCCGTATCCCAGGTGACTCATAGATTTACTAGATTTGCACCTCTCTGAGGACATGGTCCAGGATAGGAGTTTATGGAGACATAAGATTAAGGTTAACGAGGTATAAGTCATATATAGGGACACTTTAGAGTATATGTAGAGACATAGATAGGCGTAGACACGATATACGCTTTAGGTTAACTTCCTACTTGGTGGCATATATTTTACTGTTCTTTTACATTACATGTACATATATACGTGATGTGTATTTTAATATCGAAAGACCTTTATTTGTATTTCTTGAATTTACTCACTAACACACTAGCACAACATATCTCTATTATCATGTCATTTATGCAGGTAGAGCCGGGGGTCTCACTGGAAGCAGACTCTCTATCCCTTGGGATAGAGGTATTGTCTGCCTACCACTTACCCTCCCCAGACCCTGACGATAGCTTTTGTTGTCGTTGGGATATACTGGGTATGGATGATGATGATGATGATGATGAGGTGACTCATAGATTTACGTTCAATAATCCCAGGGGCTTTCACTTCGACATGTCTTCGCGATTAGTGGATATTGGTACTGTCAATGCACAACAAGCAAAGGATTGGGGATTCAGCTTTTCTACTTGCTCCTTTTTCATCTAGCTCATTCAGTCCAATGTTAGGACAATACAAATGGACAAATGGCCAGATATTGGGTGGATTTGACGTATGCGTTGAGCCAAAACTAACGTTGTAATGGAAGTGACATGACATTGGATTTCAATATAATCAAACATTTGGGAGGCGTTTGCTATATATATAATGCCCATACATATCCACAAGCAATACAACAAAATCTAGGCCTAATTTTTAATACCATTATTGTGTGGACTTCCCGCCATCAATATCTAGATAGCAAAAGTAAACGAATATCTATCTATCATTTACTCTTTTCTTTTGCATTTCTTTTGGAAGTGTGTGTATATATATATACACATATACACACACGTATATGTATATACATATATGTGTATATATGCATGTATATATACAAGTATATGTATATGCATATATGTGTATATATGCATGTATATATATGTATACGTATGTACACATATGTGTCTATACACATATATGTATATATATATATATGCATGTATACATACATATATAGATACGTACAATACATATGTATGTATGCATGCATATATATATGCATATATATAGACAATAGGTATCTGTATAGATATATGTATATATGTCTGTGTATATATATGTATATATATGTAGATATAAATATGTGTGTGTATTTATATATATCGATATGTATATGTGTGTGTATATGTATGTATATGTGGACATATACATATAGTCCAAAGACCAGGAGGTGTAAGTTTAACATAAAAATAGAGGATATGATATGATTGGTGGTCGAAATAGTGGAATTCCAAAAGCGCATTCCAAACTGTACTGTCGGCAAGTGGATTAATAGACTAAACAAAACCCTTCGATTTCTGGTGACCGCATGCACCTTTATTTTCAACTCTTCCGTACCTTCATGTTTATTACAATAATTACACGATATTATCCTAAGCATACTTTTATAATTTAATATGTTGAACAAACAAGCTGCCGTAATAGTCCCACAAAGGAAAGTGAGATACAATCCAGGATATATATATATATATATATATATATATATATATATATATATATATATATAATGAGGCCGAGATCACTCACCGAGTGGATCAGAGATGACCCGAGATGAAGTAAACAGACAGGCCGAGCAGAGCGAGTTGAAGAATCTTGATTGATATGATAAGAGTTTTAAGTCTTGCATCATAAAGCATTGATTTATATATTGACTATTCTCTTTTGGACATATCAAATTTGTAACAATATTGTATTCCCTTCATGCTTGAGTACATGAAAAGTCTGAATACATATTTGAAAGATGATGCCTAATTCTTTTGTGGGCCTATACTTTCAGATCAGCCGTAAACTTTGCCCATCCGAACCTGAATCTTCTTCTGGTGATTGAGGTTGCTGCTCAGGTCGACATCTTCCTTCCAGAGGAAGTTTGCCAAAATCGAGCCTGTTGTGCAGCCTTAACCTCGGATATGAATTCGGCCTGACGCCTGGGATGATAGTCAGGCCGAGTTGGAGAGTATTCCAGCTTGTTTCAATTTTCCTGACTTTGTCTTCTATATGAGAAGTTTCATTTGCTCTATTTCCATAGTTAATGCAAGTATTTTTCTTCTGCACTGTGAAGTTTTATTTGCTCTATTTCCATAGTTGATGCAAATATTTGTCTTCTGCACTGCGAAGTTTCATTTGCTCTATTTACATAGTTAATGCAAATATTTTTCTTCTGCACTGCGAAGTTTTACTTGCTCTATTTTCATAGTTATTGCAAATATTTGTCTTCTGCACTGCAAAGTTTCATTTGTTCTATTTTCATAGTTGATGCAAGTATTTTTCTTCTGCACTGCGAAGTTTTACTTGCTCTATTTCTATATTTATTGCAAATATTTGTCTTCTACATGTCTCGGGTTGTTTGAATCCATTCCCATTCCTTTTATCCATTTTTCCCATAACAAAAAGGGGGTAGAATATACGCTGAGAAAGCCTTTGAAAAGTTTTTCTAAGGTGTGAAGGCTTGCCGGGCCCTCCTTCTAGCGCCAAATGGTGAGGCCGAGGTCGCTCACCGGGTGGATCAGAGATGACCCGAGAATTACGCCGTTAATCTTCTGTATGAATCCGTCTATGGAGCTTGAGAAAGAAGAAAAACGTTAGAGGTCCCAGGGCGCTGCCCCGGGAAAAACCCTCCGACGCTTAAGTCAGTTATGAGTATTTTGCCTATGCAATTTATGCTGGAATAGAGGTTTAGATAAAACCTGAAAAGGATCTCACTGAGTTTGTGAGTTTTAGTGTTATGGCCGAGATGGAGTTCTGGAAATAATGCTCCAGTTGTTCCCCCAGAATTCCGGCCCCCTTCCTCGTCTGGATAGAGGGGTATTTATACTTGAGATTGTGGAGGTCTGACCCCCTGCCTGGTTGATGAGACGGTGATGTGGCTGAGATGGCGGTCTAATCCGTTGCAGAGATGCAGTGCGATGGGACTAAAGCCTGAGACTGTAGCTGTTGTGTAGGTCGGCTTGTAATGATGTTCTTGTCCTGGACCAATCATCGCTTGCCATTTGGAAAGTTATTCTGCAGAGCCGCTTAGTGGGTCCCAGCAGACGATAGAGAATATCTTCTCTTGATCTTATCTGATAGTTTAGCGTGGCAAAACCAATACGCGGCCGAGGCTGAGTTGATGAATCATTCTGCCGAGATTGACTGTAAATATACGACTTTGCCGTGCCGAGATGAAATATTCTGAAGTGTTATGCAAGCCTTCTACAATTCTTGACATGTATCAACAAGTGTCGGCCCGACTCAGGCACGTGGTTGAGCTGAACAGGATTTATAGTGGATTCTGCCTTAGCCATTTCAATAAACTTTAGGAAGATTGTGATGAAGTGCATCCTCGCCGAGCTGCAGTTCAGACCGGATGCCGGGGTGCAAACCCTTGATGATAAGAGTATAACCGAAGTGTAGTTTGGCCGATCAACAGTGCTTTTGTGACGACCTGCGGGACTTTAACACTTTATGCCCAAAATCTACCGTTGACTGTTGTTGACTAACATGTAATTATTTCGGTTCATCAATATATATATATATATATATATGAATGATGGTGATGTGATTGGAAGTACAGCATGGTGATGTAAAGTTAGTTTATGGATAAATTAATTTGTGCCATTGGTCGTGACATAG
Source organism: Eustoma russellianum (assembly GCA_036186865.1). Taxonomy (NCBI): domain Eukaryota; kingdom Viridiplantae; phylum Streptophyta; class Magnoliopsida; order Gentianales; family Gentianaceae; genus Eustoma; species Eustoma russellianum. The sequence continues at coordinate 5,648,065 of AP025047.1, read as the reverse complement.
ATTATTAGTAAACGAAACATTAGTTTAGCAATTAGTGGAGTTTATTAAACATCATTAGAAATTTAGAAACACGTCAACTTTCTGCTTTTACTATAAGATCACACGTGGACTTAAGGGTCAGTGAATGACAAACTTCCTGATGCAATTTTTATAAGGGCCAAATGAGACGTCTATTTTGCTGCTTCTTTTTTAACCTATGAATATGCATATAAATGCAAGTAACAATTTATTCCCACATATACTTAGTTGGTATGATGTATAAATATGCTAGTGAAATGAAAATGTTTTATCAAAACGATTACTATTTGATACGATAATTTCATTATAAAGCTTGTCGAGACAAATTATTTTATAAGATAAATTTGTTAAAGTTCGTGGACAATAAGTCGATGGCCTTCCACATTATTTGTTGTTGGATCCGGTGACTTCATATTTTTATGTATTATGTTATATTATACTTGAGTAATAAAAAGGACTTTCCCGTTGTACTAGACTCCCACGTTTGTAGATGGTCTAGAGAGAGGTCGTATCGCGTCGCGATCTGATGTACGCATCCTTACACTATATGCAAGAGGCTGTTTCGACGATTCGAACCAGTGACCTCAATGTCATAAAACAGTAGCATTACCAATTGCTCAAAAATCCATCCTCATCGTACTTGTGTAGTATAATGAGTTTCAAGCGGAGTAAAGTGTAGCATAAAGAAATGAAATTGGTGATTTGACCACCTAGCCGTATAAGACTTGGTGCGAGAGTCTAGTACATTGGGACTTCTAGTGTTTATAGTAATATTGTAACCTTAAACTAAGTCGAATAATAAATTCGGCCATAGACATATCGCTTAACTATATTTTTCTTTAAATGAACGAAGACACATCGGTAAATCATATAAATCTTGTTTGTTTTAGGGTGTGTTGAAAGAGTAACTATATATCATCATTTTAGTTAATCTATGTCCAATTGAGAATTGGCAAGTAAAAGACGATTATTATATCATTTAGATGACTATGCAAAAAGTAGAGGATCCGTTTCTCATGTGTCGTTTTCTTATTGGTCGTAGAATAACTACTAGGATGCTACGTGGTTAAGCAGCTTAAAATTTGTGTAAATCTTGCCTTTCATTTTTTTTTTCATTTTTTTGTTCCGTTGAATTTGTTCAATTTCAACTGTAGATACACTTATTAAAACAAAACAAAACAAAACAAAAATCTTTTTTGATATAGGGTGTCATTCCACCCGTACAAATACCACGACTGAAACTTGAAAATTTTCATTTATTTTCAATAATATGTCTTTTCCAATCAAGAATATTTTCAACAAAATAGCATCAGCTATTATGTAGTACCTGCAAGGCACCACTAGAAAAGGGGTTGAATAGTGAGTGCAGAAAATTTGGTTTTTAAAATGTTGTGATCCAAAAACCCAACTTCTGAAAACACTTTCTGTTTTCAGACCATAATTTGCAACGTTTGAAAAACTAGGTTACATGCCTTCAAAAATTCTGAAATTTAGACAGATTGTAGTCTCAGATGTTCTGAGTATCTCCTAAAAATTTCAGATCAAAATTCAACCTTTAACCCTTTGAAAAATCGTTTGTGGTCAGATTGCGCAAATCTACTAGAAACAGTAGTCTGATTTGAAAATTTTATTCCGATCAATCCGTGGCTCCAAATGGTCTGAAAATTTGATGACAAACCCCTTACTATATGTGTTTAAGTTGGTTGAAATAGTTTTAAAAAATTCTTTTGGAAAGTATGTCAAATACGTTCAAGTTCTCAACCTTTGCAAGTCTGAAAATCAGATTGCACTAGTCTCAGAACTATTAACGTTTGAACGACTTATACTTGTCCAAAAGGGTTGAAACTTGCGCCAAATGAAACTTAGAAGATGTGGCTGTGTTTTTGCAAAATTTTACAATTTTTAAAATTCGTTTACTATTTTTAAGATTGCGACAAAATAGATGCAAAGTGCAGGAAACTGAAAGTACTGTGCAGAAAAGTAAAGAACACATGGAATTTGATACTGGTTCTGTTAAATCAACCTACTCCAGTCTTTGAGGACATCTTCCTCGGTTATCACTAAACAAAATAACACCTTACCACAAGGGTTGCTGGAGTTACACACCAACTCCAACCCTTTACAATCGAAACAAGCAATCACAATGATCACGAACACCACCACTGAGCGGATGAAGGTTTGATCACACCGTGATCAACCTTTTACAACAATAGGGCATGTATGGTGGTATGAATGAAGCATATACAATATGTCTGAATATAGATACAATAGGCTTGAGAGAGAAGGAAGAATAAAGAAATGTAGAAGAAGAGAGTAGAGAGTCTTTTTGCACTTTTGAAATTGTGAGACTTGTCTTGCATTTTTGTTTGCTCTTCTCCTCCTTTTTATTTTGCTTTGGCCGCCCACCCTAGGGCTTCTCTTCAACTTGAAAATTCTCTTTTAAGTCCTTGGAAGAATGTCTTGCATAGATGTGACATCAACTTGCTTACTGGGCACAACTTGATTAGATGATTATCTTGGCCTTGCTTACTTGGCACTCTTTGATTGGATGAGATTTTTCATCACTTGATGACTGTAAAAATCTGAGAATAACACTTAAAACATGTGCCAAAATAGTAGTAAAAACCTTGCCAAATATAATACAATTAATCCCACTTAATTTGCAAGGTAAATTAATCTCCATTTACTCCAAGAATTCGGCCACCATTATGCATCACATGCTGAAATTTTCAGCATGTGCAATTATCTCAAGATGTTCAAATTATTGTCATATTATTATTACATCAATCCCTTGAAAATGGAGAAGCAAATTTGTCACAATTAAGACATAAAATTTCGGCCACTTAATGTCTCATATGCTAAATTTTCAGCATGTGTTACATTTGTAACATAGTTTGAAATATTACCTTGTGTAGCTCTCTCCATTAAGTCACTAACCTTGTGTAGTCCATTCTTCACCAATCAAGATGCCAACTAAGCTCCACATAGGCTCCACCAAGCAGCATTAGGTGTGTGAAGTGAGCTTGAACATGTGCTGAATTTATTTATGTAAACTTTGTAAAATAGTGCACAATAATTATACACATATGGTATATTTCAATCAGCCCTAATTTGAATATTCTAGAACACTTTAGTATGTATTGAATATGTAAAAAGTGTCTAGATACATGTTACATGTCATGCCAAAAACGTTCCATGTGTTGTGTTCGTAAAAAACCGAATTTTCGACTTTTGTTGATTACGCGATTTTTCTTCGATTAAATTCAAACTTTTTGCACAAGTTTGTCACAAAAACGTGTCAAGTCATAAAATGTGTCATGCATTTCTTTAACACACGTTATTTAAATCATACATTTTTGTGAATCACTCAAACCCTTTTTCTCAACATATGAATTGCAAAGCTCCCATAAAGATTTTCTTTATTTGCCATGCGTTTCGTTCAAATTTCAGCTTGCCTAAGATATAATAACACAATATTTGAATGGTAGCCTTACAAATGTGGCACTTTTATGAGTCAAATAATATCTAGAACTTTCAATCAGGGACTAATATTTAAAAATTGAAATTAAGAAAACTAAAACATTTTGAATATAAGTTATATTTTTCTTGATATAAATCACGTTATTTTGGTAGTTTTTTTCCTCCAGGCAAATTTTTGGATGAGTCTAAAACTCTGAAATAAGATGGAAAAAAAATCTGAAACTCAGAGTCAGATATAGTTGTAAATTTTATTGGGAAAAGAATTTTTTTTGCCTTGTCTCTACTTATGTAAATCACAATTATGCATCACTCTCTATCGTGGACCACCCAAAGGCTCAATGGGCCTTGAAAATCTGATTTATATTCTTACATATATTGTAAGATCGGGGTGACAGATATTTACTGGTTGGGTTCAACCAAAAGGCTCAATTATTATATATGCATCCGTCATTTCACGTGCAATCATACTAATATCATAACTTGAGCAGGAAATGCAGTAGTCCAAAGAAAGTGGTGTCCACTTCTTTAATTTGCAAAGATCATTTTCGGCTTCTAGCAGTGGTGGAGTCAGTCTGGACATTATTGAACAAATTGACAGTGATTTGTGTTGAGTGAGGAATTTGAAACGAATGATAAAATGGTTGTTTTATGATTTTGAGGTCACAGATTCGATCCGTGGAAACAGTATATTGCACAAAGTGTAAAATAAAACTGCATATATCAGACCGCGAAGCGATCCGGTCCTTCCATGAAACCTACTCAAACACAGAAATCTAATACACTGAGAACGTCTTTTAACATTGATTTGTGTTGTTAAATATCACTATAGGGAGGTGACTCGCCATGGATTTACCTGTTTCTTATATCCAACCACAGGGACAGGATCCCCTCACCGCAAGGGGGATGCGGTGACGCGTGACCGCGCGACACGTGGCCGCAAGAGGGGTGGTGAGGCTAGATGCATGTGATCCTCATCTAGCCTCACCACCCCCCATTGCTGCCACGTGTCTTGTGGTCACAAAAGGGGTGAGGAAAGTGGGGGTGACCCCAACCACAAGTCTTCGAATCCTTCTTGTCTTTTGAAATAGATTGTAGCTTTTGTTTGCAATATAAGTTTTCATATGAGATTTTGTGTATCTAAAATCTAAATCGACCGGTTAGCATTTACATTTTTCGAAAAAGGTTTATGAACGCCAGCATCTATTCTTTATGATTATGACCACAGAGGCCCCCCAAAGCCCACTATGGGTAAGTAGTCCATGGTGGGACAAGTACTTGAAGAGGATGTCTTCATTTCAACCGAGTGTGCTATGAGACGGATTGGATCTATTCATCGTCCGTTGAGGGTTAGTGTATGTAGTCAGTCTTTACACTTCTGGTTAGTCATTCTTTACCTAGCCTCATCATCTCGGGTTGATGTCTCTAGTGAGTCTTACGCTCTAAGTTAGGCACTTTTTACCTAGCCTCACTATCTCGGGTTAATGTCTGATGAAGTCGAATCTTCACCAGGGATCACAGATGATCTGAAAGGGTTACGCCGTCAGCTTTCCGTTCTTAATCCAGTTCCAGTCCTGTTCATTGTCCTGCGCAAGAAACAAAGTCAGAGGTACTGGAGTTATGACCCCGACTTTTCCGACGTTCAAGTCAGTTTGAGCCATTCTGTATAGGATATTTTTATCTTTTGAGAGTTTTGGTTGGTCTTACTGTAAAAATCTGGAGTTCTTTTTGTCTCTGTTCTCACGAAGAAGATGGTTCAAAATCCCCTTCCTCTTTCCCTTCTTTCTTGCTTTTATTCCTTCCCGTCGTCCCAGAACCCTGCAAGATGATGGGATTGATGCGTGTGCTGGAGGACTAGTCTGCCATATGTGTGCAGTGTGATTTGACAGATGCATGTGCAAGTTGAATCTATGATGCGTAGGGAGACGGCGATAGCAACTCGTTTCACTGTATACATGTCAGGTGACATCATGCTTAGTTGAGTTGACCTACGCTTGACACCTGGCAAGGGTCTGCCGAGGTATACTGATGAGGTTCAGATGATGCTTCGTAAAAATCCTTTGAGGCTGAGGCCGAGGCTAGGGCTCGGGGCTAAGACAGAGCAGAGGTAAACTCCTTAAGTGAAAAGTTACTTGCCTGATAGCTGGGTATTTGTTTACTGTGTCTGACCAGAAACGGGTGCTTTGGACAAATAGTACCTTGCTGGGCAGATGTGCAATCATTGGTTCGCCAGGAGTATTAGCCGAGCTGAAGTACTTTGACGTTGACTGTTTGTTAACCAACAGATAAATCTCGTCTTATTTAATAACTAAGTTTTAGGCTCATCAATGTCTCTTGTCAGTCTTACATTCTTGGTTAAACTTTTTACCTAGCATCACCATCTCATGTTATCACGTATCATTGTGTTACACGTCACATTTGTCCCGTGTCGCAGGGTTGCGCGTCACCGTATCTTGCGGTGAAGGTACGCTGACCCGCTATAAGGTCCTGTGCTTAATTTTAGTTGGAGACAGTGACTTCATTTACCCATTCGACTTAGAAGAACACGACTTTGCTAGCAACCTCGTATCTTTCTAAATCTCTAGGGTTGAGATTGATGAGAGATATCTTGGACATATAGGATCCGCATTTTTATTTTTTTTATTTTGTCCTTTTCTTTTATTAAAAGAGGTCTTATGTTATTTCTAGAATAATCAGCAACAAATTGTAGGCTATCAAGCTAACATTACCTAGGAGAAAATTATCGAGAGAACAATGAATTGATCATTATAACCACATCTCTCTTTTAGTACTTTATTGAATGAAAAATAACTAGTAATAATTATTCTATTTGATAAGTTTTATGTTGTTTCTGATACAACTAAGAATATATTCTTTAATACTCCCTCGCTCATTAGAATAGCTCCACTATTAAGAGAATTATCAAGCAATAAAATAGTGTTTACCCTTTTTCTGCATCTATCATGTACATTTTATTAATAGCAGAATAACTAATGATATATATTCCAAATTATTTGAAAACTTGTCATCCTAAGTATAAGATCAGAGGCATGCATTTACAATGTAAGAATTTGTATGGTTTCTTATGCATTTCCAAGGCTGTTTAACGAACCGAACAGTTCGCGAACTGTTCGAGTTCGGTTCGTGTTCGTTCGATAATGGTCGGTAAACGAGCCGAATGTGAACATATGTTTGAGTTTGTTTACTAAAATGACCCGAACTATTCGCCTCGTTTAAACAGTAATAGTGTTATCGAGTCAAACTTAAACTAATTTTAAAGTTCGTTAAGCTAAACGAACCGAGTCGAACAGTTTGTTTAGCTAAACTAATCTGAATTCGAAAATCTAAATTCGATTCGGCTCGATTTGTTAATACCCTTATGCATTTCTAATACACTGCCTCTTTCTACTTCCCACATCCCCTTTGCATGTTGTACTGTGAGAGTACACCGCCCTCAAGTACATGCCCACCAGTGGGGGGGGGGGGTGCACTATGCAGAACTACAAATCGGTCATCGCAAAATGATTATACCATTTAGTTGGGGAATGATTGCGGATGCATTTAGTTTTAAGCCTCTTTTGCCAATGAATGTTGCTTTAGAGGTATTGTCTATTCATTCTCTTTAGCCAGGATTTATATTAAATGTGACCGTCAAGAATTTTACATAATGGACTGACGTGTAATTTCACTATAAGTCTTTATTAAAGACATGCGGTACGCATTTATCTTGGAGTGAACGGGTGTAATTTCAATATAAAAAAAACGTTTCTGATGCACTAGGCTTTCACGTTTGCGTATGATCCGAAAAAAAGTTGGATCGTATTACGATTTAATGTACGTAGTTTTACCCAACACTTTGTGTAATAAGGTATTTCTAGGTGTCTTTATTAAAGACATCTGGTATGATGGTTTTGGTCTTAGAGTTGACTGTGTGTAATTTCACTATAAGTATTTATTTAAGACATGGTGTATGGTACGCTTTGGTCTTATGGATGAGAGTGAAAAAGTCTTATGTCATCTAAAACTTCAAGCACAATAAGGAAATAATAATAATAATAATAATAATAATAATAATAATAATAATAATAATAATAATAATAATAATAATAATAATAATAATAATAATAATAATTAATAACAACCACCTTAGTCTATTATGCTTTATTTTACTTGATTGAATAGTGGACAAGAACAGGTATCTAAAGAATATTGATAATCTGTAATTGTATAGATAAAATACATGAAATCAGCATAAGTTTCAGATGACCACTAGGCAAAACCAAACACGCCGGAAATTAGCCGGTGCCTTTTTAACTCAAACCATAGGGGAGGTAAATGTATAATTCCAAACGAGGGAGGAGGTTTTTGGAATTAAGTCAAACCACATGGGGTCTAAGTGTAATTTTTCCTTAAATGAATTATCAAGCAGTAAAATAGTGTTTAGTCCTTTTTCCGCATCTATCATGTACATTTTATGAATAATAGAATAAGTAATGATACTTATTCCAAAATTATTTGAAAAATTTTCATTCTAAGTAAAAGATCAGAGGCATGCATGTACAGTGTAAGAATTTGTATTGTTCCTTATGCATTTCTAACACACTGCCTCTTTCCACTTCCCCCATCCCCCCCCCCCCTCCCCCTTGCATGTTGTACTGTGAGAGTACACCGCCCTCAACTACATGCCCACTACCGGAGTTGCACTAAGCAGAACTGCAAATCGGTAAACGCAAAAATAATAATAATAACAACAACGACGACAACAACAGAATTAATACGAGCAACAGAATTATTTGGCTGACAGGGTAGTCGATAAGCGTAAAATTATATATACTATTCTTGGAGCAACTTATTTGAGGTCACTGGTTCCATCCAAGTCCTTTCTCGAACCACGCATAAACATAAAAGTCTCGTACGCTGAGAACGCATTTTTATTGTTGAAATCATCTCCTCCCTAGTAATCTCAGCATCAGCATCCAGTTTATGGCGGCGTCAATATGAAGGGCTTTTTCTTCCATCTTATTACAATTATTTTTTTTTCTATGTCTTCTGCAGGGGGTAAGCTGAAGACTGGAATTGTTTGCAGGACTTCACCGTTAAATCAAGACTAGAAGTGCTAGTTACAGTTGCTACTAAACTATCTTGGATTATGAGGTTTTGATATTTCACAATATACATGCCGGAAATTAGAGCATCATTAAGAGTGTGAAAAAAGTATACACACTTCACTAATAACCAGACCAAGGTTATATATATATATATATATATATATATATATATATATATATATATATATATATATATATATGTATGTATGTATATGTATATATATGTATATGTATATATATATATGTATATATATATATATATATATGTGTATATATATATATGTATATGTATATATATATATATATGTATATATATATATAATGTATATATACACACACATACACGCACAAAAGAACACACAATAGATAAACATAGAATCCCAAACTGGTAAACGTTGTTTTGAATATTTTTTTCGTCTAAATAGTTGACGATGATATGTACAGCAGAGAAATTAAAATTTTGGGATAGGTATTTGTATATTGGCGCATAAAACATGTAAATATTTTCTAAAAAAATATTAGAGTTACTCGAACTATTTATGGCTCACGAAGAATTCCAAGCGAGGATGGTCTGTTGGAAAAAGTATGTTAAAATACTTTTAAAATATGCTCCAAATTTATATAGAAGCATGTGTAATATTGTTTGGGAGTTTGGTGAATGATTTGAACACTTTTAACTTTGAGAATATCACTTGGATCGATCCAAGTAAGGGTTGGATCGAACCAAGTGAAAGTTGGAATAAAGTTAAGTGTTCTAGAGGACATGGATCGATCAATGTAAAGCACATCGATCGATCGATGTATATATCGATCGATCGATGTGATGTGTTGCAATACTAGAAGCTTTCGGTCCAACATAGATCGATCACATCGATCGATCGATGTGATCGATCGATGTAAGGCCGAAGCATTATGTCCGGCTTCGATCGATCACATCGATCGATCGATGTGCCAACGGACAGAACCTTTCATGTTGATTTGTATCTTTTGGTCCAAGAATCATCTCCCTTCAAAAGTGAACGTTAACCAACTGAATCAGGGGTCTGAAAACTGCTGAGACTTGTTTCAAACAATGATTTTCTTCTATCCTAAAGCCTATATATACAAGGCTTCACTATCTTACAAACATATAGAAAATCTCTTGCAAAAACATAGTGCAGAAATTTCAGCAGTCTTCTTCCTCCTTCTCTTCTACTTTCAAACACTTCTACATTGCAAGTTCATCTTCCTCTCGTAGAGCGAACGAAAGGAAGAAGCCGTTATATCCTGGGAGGCTTGTGCCAAGTAGTTCACCTCGCTTGTGGTGGAGGCATTTTAGCTTTAAGAATAACAACATTCGTTGTGTCTCGGCTTTCTATATTTCCTGCAATTTTCGTTTTTTTATCTCGTTTGGTTTCCATATCTCTTCATCTTTTTCTAACAGTATCCGGACACACGCCGCCAGACACCAACCGTCGATGGTATGCATGCATTTGGTCAAGATGATATGCTTGACATGGACGATCTCGGCTTATCTAATCTCAATGGCTACCAGTTTTCCAGAGAGCTAGAGCGAGACTTGTCGTATGCAAAGATTCATATACATACAGCATCTCAAGGGGGCGATTTGCCGCCACCACGTTCTCAGTCACACTCTCATTTGCTACAAGAACTAAGTCCATCCAGATGTAGTAGAGCTGCTCCGCGACCTAGACGTAGGAAATGTTGTGGTACCGGTGGATACCTCTGAGATGTATATTTTATTTGTGTTGTGTCTATGACATTTTGTATTAGACATACTTTTGTATACTTTTAATTTATTCTTATTTTATATTATTTTATTTCGGTTTTATTTGTTCGTATTTCCTCTATTTTACCTCCAATCAGAGGAAATACAAAAAATTAAACAGAAATACTGAGTTGCCATTTTATCTGAATATATAATAAACAATGACACACTACGATTTTGTCAAAATCGTGGTCTACATCATACCACGGTTTTAACAACACCGTAATACATAGATGTAGGTTTACTATTACAAAAATGCGATAAAAATAAGTTTTATTATTAAAAATAATATATTTTTACGCTTTTCTTTCGGGCCAATAGTGGTTTGCTAGAGAAGATATAACAATTTTTCATTTCCAATGGGGTCAAGGACATATTCTTCCTTGATTTTGGAATATGATGGAATAAAACAAAATGACTCACTAAATTGGCTGCGCTTCTTATATTGTGAAGTAGCAGTTGATCGACATAACTTGACACATCATTATGGATTATCGAGAAACAACCTCTATGTGTTTCTAACACATGAGTATGGTTGCATACATCCGATCCTCTTATACTCTGGTATAAGCGGTAGGCTCTAAGACAATGGATTAATGTTGTTGTTGGTGTATAGAAGATATAGCAAAGCATAATTGTGAGAGTCGGCACCAATGCACATTATCGTCTATCTACCACTACTTCATTAGGTATTTAAACCTCCAAATTCATTACATCCTTCATTTCTTGATTTCTTCAAACTTTCCAAACCTTAAACTGAAAACTCCTCTATTCTCACTCCTAAACATCTTTCAACAAGCCCCCACCCCCCACCCCAAAAAAAAATAAAAAAATAGAAAGCAAAAAATATGCAAGATATACATTCACTAGGATGGACGGTCGGCGGAGCAGGTGGTGGAGAAAGGCTGTTTGCCGGTGGTAGCGGCGACGGTGATAGAAGGTTACGACCACATAATACACAGAATCAATCACCTAAGTGTCCACGTTGTGATTCTGTGAACACAAAGTTTTGTTATTACAATAACTACAATCTTTCTCAGCCACGTCACTATTGTAAGGGCTGTAGAAGATACTGGACTAAAGGCGGGGTCCTCCGTAACGTCCCTTTCGGTGGTGGCTGCCGGAAAGCTAAACGCTCTAAGCCCAATCAACAAGCTGCATCGGGAGTTCAAGCTGAAATCAATTCAACCTCCGATGCAGGGAACTCTCTCTATTCCGACGAGAATTCTAATTTGAGTAGCGAGAGTTCTAGCCTCACCGCCACAACCATGACGGCAGAAAAGTCCGTAGCCGCCGGTGAGATTGCTTCGATGACGGTGAATTCATCGAGTTCGGCTACGGATCTGCTTAATTTTCCTCAGTCGGAGTTTTTCAATGATGGAAACAGCTTCGATCAACATCAGCCGTTGATTTCTCGTGATTCGCCAACCAACGGTCAGATATTCTCATGTACAGAGAGCTTCACCAGCTTGATGGCGTCACCGGGGGAGTCGTCGTTGTTAGGGTTTAGTATGGCCGGTGTGTCAACTTATGGTGAGCAGGAGAATCACCATGGGACTGTTGGACAAGATCAGAGATCTACCCCTATGATTGTGACACGTGGACATGAAGAACTAAAGATGGATTGTGGGTATTTAGATGGCCACACCGGATTCGGTAGTCTGCAGCAGAGCAGTTTAGGGATCGGTGGACTCGCGGGTATGGAATGGCAAATCAACGGTATGGGTGATCAAGGGTTGTTTGATTTTGATGGGGATGATGATCAAGCTTACTTGGTGCAAAACCATTGGCCAGATAATGATCCATCCTTGAATTTTCCTCCATTAGTATGAATGACTTCTTTTCTATGCTCACAGCTTAATGAAGCAAAAACATAAAGAAACAACCAAACACGGTATAGTGCTCTTGCTTGACTTTACTGCTATATAAAGTACTACCATTTAACTTGTCTCACATCTTCCTTCCACATTGGTTTTATGTGACATAGATTGGTGATTTTTCTTAGATGTGTCATCAGAACCATTTTCCATGTACTTATAAACAATCTTATCATGTAACAGTTTATATACATACAGGCCCTTTCAACAACATTACATCATTGCTTTAGAGGCTTCCGGCTATAATAAGGTATGATAAGTCGGATGTACGCAATTATACACATAAAATACACGGATGTTGTTTTTTTATGACCTATGATGAAAATTGCTTCAAGGAGGGTCGATCAACTGATACTTCACAATATAAGAAGCGCACTCAATTTAATGAGTCATTTTGCTTTATCTCATCGTATTCTAAAATCAAAGAAAAGTATGTCATTGACTCTGTACATGCCGTTAGCTATAGCCATTTCGCCCATATACGATTGTGTCGTGTAATGGTTTAAACATATGTTTGCCATTTGCAAAACCACTTCAGACCATTGATACTTGACTTTGATATCCTTTTCTTTTTCACCATACTTTTTGTGTGATGTTGATGAGCAAACGGTTCAGACTATGAGAGACAAAAAGTGAAACAAAATATAAGGCCTTCAATCACGCGCTGTTACGTGTACTAAAAAAGAAGAGGTTTAAAAAAGAGTTGATTGTTCACGTGCAGCGCATGATTTGAGACCTCATATTGTGTCTTATTTTTCGTCTCTTCTGATCTAAACTCTGATGAGCAAATCTAACTTTGTGGGTTTTCTTTTGCGCTTACGGTTTGGCAAGTAACACCATTCAATTGGAGCATTGGATTTGTTATGTATTTTTGGCCTTATGTTAATGATGAAATACAGAGAAGGTAGAGTGTGGTACTTTCCTCCTCTTGCAAAATATCTTTTTGTTTATCGTTTCAATTTTATCCCATCTGTGAAGGGGCTTTTGTACCAATATATCTGCCGTTAGATTTGTACGTATTTGGTAAAGGTATATTTCATTCCACAATTGAAATTTTGTTAGGTATGTAAAAGACAATTGAATAAGACACGTCTCAAATTGATAAATATTTGTTTATTTTGTTTGATCGATGAAGAAGAAATATAATGAAATATAAATTCAATGGTCTTAAAATAAAGAAAGATGTGTCTTTATCGCACTAAGTTATGTATCTATCAATGACTATTTACAAAACTTCTCGTCATGTGTTATATAAATATGTAATGAGATGGTTTTCAACTTTCGAATAGGCGGCCAGAAGGTTGCCATTAGTATGAAAGTTTCTTGGGTGGAGAAGGTGGGTGGGGCTGAAGTCACTGTCCTTTCTCTGGAAATGAGTAGGTCAGTAAGGGTATCTGCCACACTCAGTCCCAAAGGTAGTGTAGGAATGTAAATCAGGTATCCAACGGTCCGCTAGCAGAAGCTTGGTCATATACACAGTAGTCTGCATAAGGAGTCCTCTAGCACTGCAGGCAAACCTACAGGCCAAGGAGCTCCAACACTATGCACTTACTGGAAATATGTAGTGTAATATGTAATATGCAGCCTTGTTGAGGGCTCTACCGCTCGAGTCCCAAGAAATATTTTGGAGGATACAAATCAGGAGTCTAACAGTTTTTTAAGTTGGGTAAGAACTTATGCAGTGACTCACACAAGGTGTCTCATCTGTGTAGGTGACTGTCTGTTTCTTATAAGTCGTCATTCATCATTGTATACTTTAACTTGAAAAGATCGTGTAACGTTTATAGATTCCGGCGATATGGACAGTCTGTTTTTGAGAGTCTGCTTTCAATAAGTTATCATTCATCATTGTATATTTTGGAGCAAAAAGGTCATCCTCTAACTTTCGAGGTCTCAATCGCATCAGCCACAAAGAACATTATGGAGGACACAAATCAGGAGTCCAACGGCCTCCTAAGTTATGTGAGGATTTATGTATTGACACTCACAAACTAGGCCGAAGGCCTAGCAGTAGTAGAGCACTCACACTGTGCGTGTCCCTGGATTCGAACTATTGATCTCTTGGAGCAAACTACATCACAAAACATCACTATCAATAACACTTCATTGGCATCCAAACGCTATGCATGCCATGCTCCGTGTCCGACAAGCAATTTCGTTATAGATAGCCATAGGTGGTACCTTATATATCAAAAAGTAATAAGGAATTCATGAAACATTTGAAAATATAAATAAGCACAAACTTTAATACTAAAGACACAGTAAAACTAAATAAACAAATGAGACAGAGATATCGTATAGGTGGAAAAATCTATTTTTGTTCTTTTATCATTTGCACTTTCTGCAAAAGAAAAAGCAACGAAGTGCCTGAAGAAGAAGAAAGAATTATATATGACGAGGAAAATTTAAACAGCCTATAAAAATCAAAAGAAATGAAAAACATAAAACTGACCTTATTTTTCTTTCTTCATACTATGGAGGTTATGACACCAATCAACAGTGTACAACAACACTTACATCAAAGAAATATACTAATATAACACCAAATCATGCATAGCTTTCATATGTATTATAAGCTCGAGCATGCTCGCATGCTAATGATTCGAATATCAATAAACTTAATATTGGCTTGTTAAATATTCGAGTAGAGTCGAATTTGATCTTGAGTTTTATCGAACCGAATTAGTCGAACAAAAAATCAACAAAACTCGATCGGTTTATGAACCGCTGGCTCATTTACACCCTTAGATTTGATCTTTCTAGTTAAAATGTACAATGATGAATTATCACTTATCAGATACAAACTATCCATTGTGCCGGAGTCTATAAAAGTTACACGATCTTTTCAAGTTAAAGTGTATAAGGATGGCTCCCATGTTACAGTCCAGTTGGTATTCGGGTTTACTTTTATGAACTTCTGATATAAATTTTGGACATTATAATGTTAATGCAAATATTTTTTCTTCGGAAAAAAGGAAACGTAAAACTAAAAAATAACCATAGAATTGAAGTAGAGACAAATCAATAAATAATGTTTTTAAATAATTTGAGTTTAAGAAACATGACTATAAATTGAGAAGAATAGATGATTTATATTTTGTTTAGTTTTTTTCGGCTGAGTGCAAAACATCTCTCCTTTTGTTTTGCATTTTTTCCCTCTCTTCGATTAAAAAATTATAGTGTAGATATATCTGAATAAGGGATGTATAAAATTTCTAAAAACCACACAAATTGATCGAACTAAACTGATTCAATTTAGAAAAACTGAAGTATGATTTTGCATTCGGTTTATATATAATCAAGATATACCTTATTGAATATTTTACATAATATATATATTAAAGATTATTTTATCAATCTTACTAGATGATATTATTTAAATAGAATAATATCAATCATGATTATAATAAAAACTAAAAAATAGAAAAAATAACTATAATTATGCTACCAAGTATAATTTATAAAAACAGGCTGAATCTATTGATCACGTGTTGTTGACCGACATCCGTGACCGTCAATCACAAAATGTTATGTAACACCTTAAAGATTTTTTCCCCCCCAATATGTCATTACAACATGCTGTGATTAACGATGACAAAAACGATTAGCAGCACATAATTCAAGAGATCTAATTCGTTATAAAAATACCAATGAGGGTTCATCTCCAAATATTTCAAAAAGTTGGTGAGGCATTACTCTAACAGTAATACTGAAGCCATATGATTAAGAAGTTATGTGTTCAATATTTGTCTAGGACAATATCTCTTTATATGAGGTAAGACTTTACATAATGTGGTATGATCCAGAAAAAAATTATAATCTCCATTTAAGTTAAGTCATCTATCCACGAAGCGTGGCATGATAGAAAAAATAGTGCGAAAAACTAATGTATGTGCGTTAGTCCGGATGAGCTCATAGGAGGCCAAAAGTGAGGTCATTTGTGATGGCTCCTTTCAAAAGCCGCCACGTGTTAAAATTTTCAAGGGATCGAATTTTTTTTTTCGGTAAATAACTTTTTTTAATACGTGACGGCGGTTGAAAGGAGGCATGATAAGTGGCCTCACTTTTCGACTTATGTGATCTCATCCCGCGTACGTCACCGGTAAATGTCAGATTTTCAGAATTCTTTCTCGCTTGGTTAATATTTCAAAAAGCATCCTCTTCACCATTATTCCCACTAAAAATACTTTCCTCCTTTACAAATCCTCAAAAATTGCTTTCATTTTCACTTTCTTATTCACAATATCTGGTAGTATCATTCAATTTTCCCAATAGAAAGAAAAGAAACAAGTGTATCGATCTTTGAAAATCTGCAAGCAACAAGAACAAGTAATCATGTATCATCAGCCTCAAAATTTGTTTGATTTGCACGCCGGCGACGACATTGATGATACCAAGTCATGGCTCTCTGGCACCGACCAAGTTCCGTTATCTCCTTCTTTCTTACATCGCACCGGTTCTAATATCTCTTCAGCTTCGGCTGCCGGCGGCAATTTTGACCCCGTCCTCTATAATGACCTTGTCGAGATCTTCCCTCTTCTTCAGTCCTACATCGTAAGTATTTGTTCGCTTACTGTTAATTTCAAGATTGCTTTTTCCCCCTTGTTCTATTCTGATTTAGCTTTTTTTTAATGCGTAGGATCAGAAACCAAAAGCTTCATTTACGCGCAGGGGATCCGTGGTTTATACCAAGACGCCTTCTCGTGATTTACGCAATAAAAAGGTAATTCTCTTCCTGTTCTTGTATGCGTTATGCTTGTCCAAATACAAGATTATTTGGTTCTCCTACAAGTAGGTAAGAATTGAAAATTTTTTGTTAGAAGGAATAATACAATAATGGTTAGCTGAAAAGAGTTACAAAGTAAATTAATTTATTGAAATAGCTAATTACATGTCGAATTATAGTCACAGTTTGTGAAAAAGTGATCCTTTTACCTGTTAGATATTAGAAAAAGCTATGGAGATAGACTTGTCTTTCACTTTAAGGGGTTTTAAGCTTGTTTGTTAGAAAGAAAAAGACATTAATGGATAGCCAAGAAGGGTTAGAAGTTAAATGAATTGATTGAAATCACTAGGTAGATGTTTGAATTATAGGCTAAGTTTGTGAAAGATACTTTACCAATTAGATATTAACAAAAGCTATGGACATAGAGTTAGCCTTTATAAGGGGTTTTAAATGCAAATCATTTTTAAGGTGGATAAGGCATTCCCGTGAACTCTATGAATTGTCTGGGAACATTGTCATCGTCAGATGCACCAGTTGTGATTTTCCTGTGCTAATTTGCTGATGAAATTTCAACTACATTTTCTGGTGGGTTTAGAGGCTTTTGAGTAGCTTTACAAGATATGGTATATTGGCTTTTGAGTCGGTTTGCATGATTAGGTATATTGTCTTTTAAGTAGTTTTGCTTGATCTGGAGTGGCATTGTTCTATCAGCTCTCGCTGAACTGTTTTCTTTGTATATTTTGCTTGCTTTTCCATGTACTGTTGTTTTCATTTTAACAACTCACGTATCAGCTTTCCATCAGTCCAACTTCATATAACTGATCTGTTCAAATTTACCACTTAAAAAAAATACAATATCCATTAGTGTTATGTACTTGAGAAGTTAAAGACTCGTAGACTTGTTCTCACATGACCTGTATGGAAACATCATACATTAGTACAAGTAAAGTTTCATCCATTGGAACCATTATGATTCAACCTCTTTCTAAGACTCTGAACTTTAGTTCACCTGGTTGGCCCTTTTCCCGTCAATTCTTAAAGTATTCCCCTTATTCCTCCTTTGCTAGCTTTACAGAATAAAAAGGAAAGATTTTGTCTTTCATAAATCATGATGGCATTTTTTTCTCAGTTGTGTGGATTTCTCCTATTCAAATATATGAAGGTAGGCGTAGGAATGGAGCTTGATTTTTTCTTCTCAGTCGTGGTGGCAACTATTTTAGTTTTTTACTCAATTTTATGTTTTCCACAGACTATTGAAGGTAAGCGTAGGAATGGAGCTGAGTCGATTTCAAAGAGGCAAAAAGAGCAGAGCAAGAACCTGGGAAATAATGATGATGGGAACTCAGACAACTTATCCGTGGTTTCAAGGTCTTTGCAAGCGGAAAAGGATATAGAAGAATTAGCAGCTTTGAGAGACCAAGTGGAAGACTTACGAAGAAAATTATCTGAAAAAGATGATCTTGTGAAGTCAGCAGAGATTTCGAAGTCTGAGATGGCTTTGGTTCAGGCTAAATTAGATGAACTGAAAATTGTTGCCGCTGAGAAGGATTCTTTACTGAAGTCTGCTCAATTGCAACTCTCTGATGCAAAGGTACTTTCACTACAGGATTACCATTTCTCTATTTTTGATACACTCCAGTGGTTGCATTCTCTGCATTACCGACTCATTCAATTTCTGTGTGTCCATGCTTAGAACAATCCATCTGTTCTTTTGAATGAAGAACTTGTTGCTTCCGTCTTAGACTGGATTTTTCCTTAAGAAGTTGCCTCAATGTGGCCTCCTATTTTTTTTCCTGTTTATTATATGCTCGTTTTTGTTAATTAATGGATTTAGCCTTTAAACGTATTCTGGGTTTTTCTGGCAACACGCTGGCTTGTCTCATGTAGTCGCTTCTCCACAGATTAAGCTTGCTGACAAACAGGCGGCTGTAGAAAAGTTACAGTGCGAAGCAACCTCTTCCAACCAAATGGCAGAGGCGCTCCAGAAAGACATAGAAGTGATACAAGGAGAGATTTCATTGTTTATCCAGTTATTTGAAGAGTTGGGAAGGAGCAGTTCTTCGTTGATTACTGAAGATTATGATGGTTTACATCAGACTTCAGATCAGGTTTCTTGCATTGTAAGTTAAATACATAGTTACTATCACCTTATTTATCCACTGGAATTACTACCTAATGCCATCATGTTATTCTTCTTAAGCATGCTTATACGAACACTTGGCATCTCTTACAGTGGTGCTTGAAATTGGCATCTGTCCACATCTGCCCTGAGTTAATGCGTCCTCCTGCCTGCCCTCCTTGTCCCCTCGTTACCTATATTTCTATCTCTGCTTCATTTTTCTTTCCTCCTAACTAGCTCTTCCTCTCTTTGGTCTCGTAGCCATTAACCAGACAGGAAGATCCTTTTATATAGGGAACAGTTTGCTACTACGATCTTCTTTTGCGAAAGCAACCGGCTTCTTGACATGATAGGTGTTGACTAGAGTAGATGATATCTTGTCTCCAGGACATAGCCTGCACCTTGAAAGATGAAGGTTGAGAGTTCGAATCTCTCCAGGTGTATTTGTGGGGAATTTCATTGCTTGGGCTCCATAATGTTGTACCCGTGTATATAACCTGCCCTTTGTCTGGATCTATCATGTTATTGATTTACATTCCTACACTTCATGTGTGACCGGAGTTGGCAGGGACCCTTACTGGTTGGGGCACAACTTTTAGAGTAGATGATATATTCTGGTTAAATTTGTAAACTGAAATAAAGGGTTTTAAAACGTTGTGCATTTTCGTTTGATCAGGACAACATAGACGACGGGGAGACGGAAATGTTAGAAGCAGCCAGAGATGCATATATTGTTGCTGTTGCAGCTGCTAAACAGAAGCCAGACGAACTATCGATTGCTGCAGCTGCCAGAGCAAGGTTGCATCTCCAATCACTTGTTCTGAATGGATAAAGAATGAAACGTGGCGACCGAATCCTGTAGGGATAGAAATGTAGGAGTTTCTATAGGAACATTTAGCTTGAGCTGGGTTTGATGTTGTATGCTGCTCAGCATTTGATGATGAATTAGGCTGAATTTGGATATTAGGCATGAATATTTCTGCGTGTTCTTATTGTTGTAGCAGCTTGGCCTTTTTCCTAAGGATAATTACTGTCTTTCATATTATACATTTTGTTGACTGACATGGTTCTCATATTCAAGACATTTTTCTCCTATTCAAGTATGTTTAGAATCATATTTTCTTTCCATTTTTTACTCTGCATGTTTTCAGTAAAATTTTCACTAATATTTTTTCACTTTTACATTTTTTCTAATCATGCTAAAGGAATAATTTTTTGTACAAAATAATAACAACATTTATAAAAATTGATTACTTTACAATTGAAGATCTCATAACGATGGTCAAAATTAATATCGGCTTGAATATTTTGTATTATCCATTTTGAAAGTTATTGTACAAGCTTACTGACTTAGCAAAACAAAATCAAATGGCTTTCAATCTCATCGTAATCAAAAATAAAATAAAAAAATCATAAATATAATTTAACCTAAAGGAGGTACAAAATTTTGTCCCTAACATGATTATGGATACAACAAGAAATTACACAATGTTAGGATATTTTCGATATAGAACACACCGTATGGTCTAAATACAGTGTCTCGACAAGGACCGCTACACCTGAGAGGCTTGAATTTAGTGTCAAATAAGCAAGGGTCCCCGTCGCATAATCCGAAGGCGGCGACAATTGAGATAGGACCGCTGCATCTTCTAGAGAACTAGGATACAGTAAAAAATAAGAAAGAGTTCTAAGGCCTCAGTTAGATACTAAAAGAGAAAAAAATAGGAGTATTAGACTAGATTCATGGGATATTGGAACTCTAACGGGGGATACAATAGAGAGGGTAAACATGATAAGTAAAAAAAAAATAAATATTTTATGTTTGCAGAAGAGAAAATGTATATGTGAGTTGGCTAGGATGTTGGACAAATCAAGATTTAAGCTCCGCTACACAAGAAAAATAAGACAATATATGGAGTTAGGGTTATTATAAATTCCTCATTAAAAGACGAAGTAATAAGTGTTATTAGGAAAGAAGATAGGATTATAGCCTTTAAGTTGGTGTTTAGAAAAGAAACCATCAATATTATTAACATATATGCCCCTCAAGTGGGTTTAGATAAGGCTTTAAATGTTCAATTTTAGAAAGATTTAGAAGACGTAATGCGTGAAATTCCAATAGGTGAGAAGAACTCTATATGAGAAGACTCACATGGACATGTAGGCAAAGAGAATAAGCATTACAATAAGGTACACAGTGGATTTGATTTTGAAAAGGAGAATAACGAAAGAAGATCAATTTCGAATTTCGCAATAGCGTGTGACCTTATAGTGACTAATACATTTTTCCAAAAAAGAAATGAACACTTGATTACATTCAAAAGTGTACTAAATAAATCGCAGATAAGCTATTTCATAACTTGTTCGAGACATAAAAGAACTTGTAAGGACTGTAAGGTTGCCCTAAGAGAAAATTTAACAATGCAAGACTATCTTGTAGTATTGGATGTCTGTATCTGACATAGAAGATCAGAAAACAAAGACATGTAGAACCCAAAATAAATTGGCGGACTTTGAAAAAAATCGCCCAACAGTGTGATGATTCTCCATTTTTTTTCCAGATTAAATACTATGAAATTGCTCTAGACTTAGAATAATCTTACTATTGGACCAAAGCCCATCGGACCCTCTCGACACCTGCTAAGAGAATAAAGCTAAGTGAATAGATATTTGACTGAGGTGCCACCGACACGATGGCCCCTGAACCTAGCGACTTCTAATACTTGTCTCGCCCCCGAAATCCTACACTAAAACCGCTAGTGTCGAACTAGTCAAGGTTCAGAGAAAGGGGTCTATTGTCTTTTCTCCACCGATGAGATTAAATAATTGTCTTTATTTTCTTATGTTGTCCTTTAAATTATTGTCACTAAATGAGAGCTTAATTATGTGCTACTCATGCAACTCTGTTTTTGCCTTTTGCAGGAGATTATTATAAAATATATCATTGGACATGGTATTAGCGCGAATGCCTCTAATGTGTCGATGAGGTGACTCATCGAGTCAAGCCATGCTTGACCACGGAATGATCAACCGAACAACTTTGGTTCTGACACCACCGTGATTCATCCATCATATGGTACCTTAAATTATTATTTCCCAGATTATTCACAAATAATACCCCTCTTTCTGTCTGCGAAACATGTATTCGTACGAAGAATCATCGGGTTACATTCCACCCGAATAATAGCAGAGTTAGTTCGGTATTTTCTTTATGATATTCGGATGTATGCGGTCCAGTACTTGTGTCTAATAAAAAAGTTTCTAGTATTTTATCATAATTGTTGATGACTTCTCTTGTATGACATATTTATATTTATTAAAACACAAATCCTAAGTATCTAAAAAATTTATTGAGTTTTATTGCACGATTGGTACAAAAGTCAATAAAAAATTCAAATCTTCCACCCCGATAATGGCAGAGAGTATGTGAACCAAACCATGCAAACATTTTTTTTTAAATCCACGGCCTTGTCCATCAAACCTTCTGTCTCAATGCGCATTTAAAAAAAATCGCATATACTTAGAAATGACTCGAGATATTTAGAGGCATATGCACATACTTCTCGAACTATTAGGGTGGATTTGTAAGCGCTAAAACATATGATGGCAAAATTTGGGATTTTAAGAGATCTAAGGGCAAAATTTTAGTATTAAGAAATAAAGGCTATCATTTTAATGGATTTAATCCCCAACCCTTTTTACCTCCTTTATGTTTGTCGTCCTTTTCCTTAAGATGTTCGATGTTCTCATTTTTTTCTTCTTCATCTATTGAATCACCGGTGCTGCATGTCGTTAGGGAGCCGCCGTCATTATTGATGGCCCTTGAGATGTTCATGGTGTTGGCTCTCTTTCTCGGGTTCGTTCAGCTCTTTTGCCATTTGAGATTATCCTCCCACCAATCCAGATATCCTACAATTTGAAAACAAGTATCTCGAGTGTACTTTTTCATTCCACAATAGGTGCAATACAACCAAGACCTATCTCCTTGTCCAGTCTCGGTTCGATGATGAAGGTATTGAGTGGGCCTGTCCTTTTTTCGATGGCCGAATTGGTTCAAGTGTTCCTTGATTGCTCAGTGCACTTGTTGCTAGGCCAAGGCCTATCTCCGATTTCGAGTTGATTTCTTCGAAGGCTACTGAATTCAAGATGTGAATTTGGGTCTATTCTTATCGTACCGTGCATAGGCACTTTCAACCGAAGGAATCGGCTCTTTCTTTAAAATTTCCTTCTTCACATGTTCAAACTTTTCATCGATTGCCGTTAACGATTGGAACAACCTTTGTTTTGGTACATAGTTGTTGTAAATACAATATCCTTTGGGTCTTTCCTCGGGTTTGGAACTTGCATGCCAACTATCATCCAAATATGCTGCAATTTGTTTCAACATTCTTCTAACGTATCCGTCCCTTACCATATGGAGTTTGTCCTTTTGCGTAAATCGAACACTCGGAGCGAGTATATCCTTGAGCAATGTGATGGCCAACATATCCTATAATGTTTTCGCTGTCAGATACCATGAAACATTGCTGAACAACGTGGTCTTTTCATTCTGGATAAGCTATGTAAACGTACACTAATCGTCTTGTTCCCATTGCATAAATGTGGATTCTATTGGTAGTGGAGGTGGTGGCAGCCAGTGATATGGGAGCCTCTCTGACTTTCTCAAATTGCTTTTTAATAAGCATTGCTCACAATGAATAATTATCGTTATTGAGTTGGAACTATAATGACTGTTTTCATAATTTGTATATGAACTTACTCCGAGGATATTTCTTAGTAGCTTGGCTATTTGGATGGTTAATTCATCAGTAATGGTGTTTGCATTTCAGGTTTTTTTATTGGAACTCTCTCCAGTATTTGACATTGTTCATTTGTTGGTTAGTAGGTTAGTTGGTAAAGGCCTTTTTGGCTATGTGTGGGCAGATTCAGTCACGGCTGGTAGTAGATTTAATTGGTCATTTTGGTCGAGGGGGAGGTGATTTGTTTGCGAGTGTGATGATTTTTCCTGGGTCCCACATTTAGTTTTGGCTAGGCTGTTGTTTTCTGTGATTGAATCAGAGTTGTGGATGGTCTTTGTGTTGTGTTAATTGATACGAGATTAAATCCCTTTTTTTAGATGATGATGAACTTTGATTCTAAGTCTTATAAATTGGATCATGGTCTGATGCTATATTAGACTAAGAATGAAATGATTTTCATTGATTTCGTATTATGTACAAAAAGCTCCTATATATATCATCTGTCTATTACAATAAATGTGAAGATATTTGATTTGCACAATCATGATTAAGATATGGTTCTCTAATATCATATTTCTACCATTTAAGTAATCAATCACATCTAATCATATCTTCCATAAAAAAAGAAACCGATGATCTTCAATGAGAGTACAGAGAAATGATACCTCAAAATAGAATGATCAAACTTTTCATTAGGTTGAACATGCATTGAGATTGAACATGCTCAAACTCGAGTTAAGATCATTCAAACATGAAACATATTGTTGAAACTCAAACTCGAATAAATTTAAAAGATGCTTAACGTTTGAATAATTTCAAAAAAAAAATTTAAATTCGAACTCAATATGTTTGATTGCTTGAAACAAATTACATATGGAAGTATAAAACTCAAAGTTTAATCTTTGACACTTCATATTTAAAAGCAAAATACATAAATAATGCATAATAAACAATATTAGATAAAATAAATATATATTTTTAATATTATATACTCCGACAATACTTGAAAAATAATCAGGTCAAGCTATAAAACACTCAAATTCAGCTTATTTTGTTTTAAAAAACTGTTCGAGCACGTGTTGAAATTATAATTTTTCCTTTGAAACGAGTTATATCAAAAATCGAACACCAACTATTCACATCGACTCATACGGGTTAGGCTAATCCCATACCTTTAACTCTATTTGTCACAGTACGACACGTGAAGCAAAGGTGGACAGTAAGATCAGATGAGGGTCATCCACATCTGCTACGACACGTAGAGCAAAGGTGGGCAGTGAGACTGATGGCTACCCACATTTAGCCTCACCATCCAACTCTACTGCCACGTATGGTGCTGTGACAGGAGAATGAGGGAGAGGAGATCCATCCAGTCGCCCTCATACCTCAAAACCAGTAACAAGTGTCAAAAACCTCAAACTTCTCCAAAATCCAAAAGAAAAGTGAAATAGAAGGCGAGATCATTCAGGAAAATCGAAAGCAACAGCTCTGCTGCTATTAATCGGTGAAGATGGAAGGCGCTAACAATGTTAGCGGCAACAGGATGGAACAGACTCTGCAAGATGGGAAGCTCTATCGACAAGTTAATGCACTCATCGTAGCTCATCTTCGTGACAATAATCTTAATCAGGTAAGCATCCCAAACCCTGTTAATCTTTTTATTTTCTATGAAGGTTGATCGAATTTTCTTGGGATTGAGGGTCAAATTCGAGGAAGGTTCGTCTGTGACTTAATCTTTACCTGATAAAATTTCCAATCTGTTTCTGGCTGTTATTGTTTGATTTTGTGATTATGAATTTTAGGGAACTTGTTGAACCAAGAGACACTTGGAAAATTTGGTAACTTGATGATCCATCAGGTTTCATTTTTAAGTATAGTTTCACTTTCACCATTTGGTGGAGTTGTAGGTTTTGAGAGCTTTTGTAGATTTGCAAATGAAAAGTTTGTGACTGTTGTACTATGTAATCTTTTGTGTTCCTTTCTTGTTAGCAAGTACTTTTCTGAAAATGTAACCAAGAAAAAAAATTCTGTTTTGAGTATGAAGTGCTTCTGAGAGACATTGATTGGTTGATTCTTCAATTTTCCAGGCTGCCAGTGCAGTTGCTTCTGCTACCATGACACCCTTAAATGTTGATGCTCCTTCAAACAAGCTTCTTGAACTGGTGGCTAAGGTTTGTATTCTTTGGTAGACATAATACACTGGTTTTTTGGTTTTTGACATTCATGACAAAGTCGGTATTTTATGGATGACAAATTGCAAAAACTTAGCAGTGCTAACAAGTTTGCAGGGTCTTGCAGTGGAGAAAGATGAGATGTTGAGAGGCATTACTTCAACTTCACTATTTGATTCAAATATACCTAGAGGATATGGTTCAATCCCAGTTCCGCGTGCTGCTGTGGTTGATTTCAGGTTACTCTTTGTCTCATGTGCATCTTTTCTCTTTCCCTTTCCCTTTCCGGGGGATTGGGGTTTAAGTAGGGGATGTGCTTTTCTGCCTAAAGAATATCCTTTTACTTGCTGTAGAATAGTTAGAAGTTTTCTAGAAGAAACACGGGGTTTTGCTGCTGGAGATAAGAGACTGGTTCGTCTTTGTTGAGTCGTTAAACTTTGGCATGGTTACTATACTTTTCTCTGAAACTACATTTTTGTGCTAATTAAGTTTTTTTAGCCCATAGGAAGGCCTCTTGTTTGTACTGATTGGTTATTGTTCCACCTCTGTGGCTATCATTTAAATATCCGAAGTGTATGTATTTTTGTTGTTATGTTCTCCCATCTTTCTGTCCCTTTTTTTTTTAATTTTTTGATATTTTTTTTTTTTGGAATTTAAGAAACTTATTCCTCTTCTTGTATGTTTGAGGTTTCATAACATCAGTTAGATATTCTTGGTTAATCTTATGCTTTATGCTATTACAAATTATGCTAATTGAACTCATATTTGCAGTCAGAACGTCAGACAGAGTATGCTCTTCTATTTTGTTTGCTTTTCCTTTCCCCGTTTATGAGAATATATAAGCACAAATAGAAATAGGAAGTTGTAAATTTGATTTGTTATCCAAACAGTGTCAAGCTTACTACTAAAGGACCCTCAAAAACATTTCCGAAACATGAGACGCGTCATGTCTCAGAACACAAGGTACCCTTCTGTACACATGCTCTGCTGTAATGTTCATCCGATTGTGCATTGATGATTTCTTTCCCCTTTTTTCTTTTGGTATATTTAACCAACTACATCTTTGTATACTTAAAGAGAGATTGTATTTTGCAGAATGTTGCAAGATGTGCAAGATTCAGCCCAGATGGAAGGTTTTTTGCTACTGGCAGTGCTGATACTTCAGTTAAACTATTTGAGGTGTATAGTATATTCTTTTGTGCTTTACCAGGCTTTGTCATTTTAACTCTGATTATTTCATTTGATGATCCTTTCTTTCCTTTTTTTTCCTTCCTTTTTTTATATAAATTATATTTATAATGGTGCAGGTATCGAAAGTGAAACAACTGATGCTACAGGATACTAGAGATGCCGCTGTTCGCCCTGTCATAAGAACATTTTATGACCATCTTCAAGTAAACTTTTGCATATTTTCCTAATTAATGTGTAGATATTCACCTGTATATTATGAGCAAAGTGTTTCTTATTCCTTCCAAAGAAAGTAGAATATTGTAATCTGTCAAAAATTTACTTAAGAAAAATCGATTTCTTAACTTTTGCTAATCATGTGTAAGAGATTAATAGATATAGTGATAGAAAATTCTAGATATCCTGTATTCTTAACTTCTCTTTAGTAAGAGAGGAGACACAAAGAAAGGTTTGGTGACTTTCGAGTTTCTCTTTGCCCATGTTGTGACTTCATTTACTGATAGCAAATGATTTGACGATCTCCTTTGGTAAGGCTTGGATGTTTTTTTTTTTTGGTTGTTGTTTCTTGTTGTTTTAGGGGGATCGGCACGGCAAAAACTTTGCAAGTGTTCCCTTGAATATACTAATATCCGATGTTCATGGCAATGCAGCCAATAAGCGACCTGGATTTTCATCCTCACAATACAGTCCTTGTATCGGGGGCAAAGGATCACACTATTAAGTATGTCTCTCTTGCAATATCCCCATTGGCAATCGCCCTCCCCTGTACCCCCAGCACCTCCTCCATGATTAAATTTGTTCTTATGTTCTCTGTAAAACTGGAAAAGCTCCTCTTGAAGCTTCACAAAGCTCCTCTTGAATCTTTTAGTATTACAGACGCACTCACACTTACTCTACATTCGCTCACTTTAGAAGTAACATGCTTTAGACATGCAGGTTTTTTGATTTTTCAAAGGCAGTAGCAAAGAAAGCTTTCAGGGTTATAAAGGTTCGTGTGTAGTTTTGATATTTACCAGTTCTTCAATAACAGTTTATGGCGATTGACTTGTAAAATTTTACAGGACACACATGCAGTGAGATCAGTATCATTTCACCCTTCTGGAGATTTTGTTTTGGCAGGTTATTTTATTCCTTTCACTTAAATAAACATTATTAACATCTTCCTGCAGCACTATGTTTCTTGTTTGATGTTAGCAAAACTTTCGGATATTCTTGGCAATATTGCGGTATGCTTTCGCTAAGCTTCGTCTTTGCTATTTTAGATTTTTCTATGTTAAAATTGGTTCTGCTTAATAGATGGTGTGTTTTTTAATATTAATTCAGTGACCCAATCATAGCTGCCTTTTGGAGAACCAGTTTCCTTTCCGTTCCACACTTTTAGGGTGACAAAAGGAAAAGGGGAAAACTTTTCTTGTTTGTGTTCTAATCGAACAACATTGCTTATTCCTTTTGGCAGTTGGCTAGTGTCTCTCCCTCTTGTTTTCTTGGACATGATTCTTAACAGGCATCCTTGTTATAGAAATGTTATATTTTACTTTATTATTATATCCAATTTGTGAGAAGAAACATTTATACTGCATTTTGAGTTCGTTTGGTGAGCATTATGTTGGCATTAGGTTGTGCCTTAACTTGATTTGGCAGTTGAAGTGAGCTGTCTGGTGAAATCGGCATATGGTCTGTCCACTCTTCTTTTCATTGGCTGTTGGATCTGATGTTGTACCAAAATTTCCAGGAACTGATCATCATGTTGCCCATTTGTATGATTTAAATACTTTCCAATGTTACTTATCATCAAGTATCCCAGATATCGGGGTTGATGGAGCCATAAATCAGGTAACATTAGTTTCTTCAGGCCTTCAGATGTTTCTTTGGAACTACTATGTGCCTCCTCTTCACCTTGTTGGGTGCTCCATGCAGTATGTTCAGTTCTAGTTTCTTATTGTTCAGGTCAGGTATTCAGTTACTGGTGGAATGTATGTAACTGCATCTAAGGATGGTGCTATCCGCTTGTGGGATGGAATGACTGCCGATTGTGTCCGATCTTTTACTGGTGCGCATGGAGCAGCTGAGTGCACAAGTGCAAATTTCACCAGGGACCAAAGGTAGATTAAAGAGTGGTTGACGATTGTAACTTGAGCCATGAGTTTGTTCTTTGTGTTATTGGTGTTATATCTGGACAGATTGCACGTTAACCAAGTGGATGACTATCTGTTGGTTGGGTATGGAAGTTTGGTTTGTTAAATCACAGGACATTATTATCACTATTGTTATCATTATTATTATTTTCTAATTTGGAGGAAAATAATAATAGTGATAACTTGTGGTATCGTTGGGATATACTGGGTATGATTGATTGATTGATTCTAATTTGGAGGAAAGATTTGTTAGATCACAAATGAGATCACATGTGTTGTAGGGAAGAAATCCGCAAGTCCTTGATATATCCAGTTTCTGAACTACAATGTTATCTCTCTCTTTTTTGGAGCCGCTGCTATTACTTGTGAATTATAATCCGGGCTCTGATATGTGAATGTGATTATGTAGTATCGTCTTTGGTATTGAGACTTACCAAATTTTTTGTTAGATACGTCCTTTCTTGTGGAAAAGATTCTTCTGTTAAGCTTTGGGACGTTGGGACTGGAAGATTGGTCAAGCAATATGCTGGAGCAGCTCGTACTCAGTTGCGGTGCCAGGTATGCAAGATCCTCTCGTAGCTTTCTAGTTGGTGATGTGTATTCAGTTAGATCTGCTGCCAGAACATGGAACTGAAGGAATTTTAGGTACTCAGAAGTTATGTAAATCGGGTCTTTTTCCTGTATTGAATCTTTGCTAACATTTAGTTCATGGATACTTAAAATGATTTCTGTTTTTTCATTCTGCTGTCTTAGTTTCACTTTTTGGTTCAAAATTTCAAAAGAAACTCAAGTAACATAAATGACTTTAGTTGTCCTTGTCTAGGACATAATGAAGTATAGTGCTCCAGTTCGCAATTTCTGATGCATGTTGGTATTAAGCATTTGCTCAATGGAATCAGTAGCAAGTGAACTATGAGGAGTTCAATCGTATATACAACAACATTACCCCATTGCCTTAGAGCTCCTGCCTATGGCGGGGTAAAGAGGGGTCGGATGTACGCAGCCTTACCCATGTGTTGGAAACACAGAGGTTGTTTTCGGATGACCTATAATGAAAATTGCGTCAAGTTATGTTGATTGATTGATACTTCACAATACAAGAAGCGCAGACAATTTAATAAGTTGTTTTGTTTTATTTTATATGATTTGGCTTTCTCTCTCTGGCTCTGAATTTTCTTTGTTTGTATCTTCTTCGATCTTTTCCTCAGAAGAAAAGAAAATAAACCGCCCCAAACTCCCGTGCTTCAATTTCAGCTCCGGAATTTATACTGCAGCCTGATAGTTTATGTTATTATCCGCTTAATGCAGGCCATATTCAATGACACAGAAGAATTCGTATTGTGTATTGATGAACCAAGCAATGAGGTGAAATACTGATTTCCTTAACTACCCAGACTTCGTTTGCAATTTATTCTTGGATTAATCATCGCCACCTATATGGGGTTGCAGATTGTAGTGTGGGATGCAGTGACAGCAGAAAAAGTCGCTCGATGGCCATCTAACCATGCTGGAGCTCCTCGTTGGCTTGACCACTCGCCGACAGAGGCAGCGTTCGTGTCTTGTGGAACCGATAGATCAATACGCTTCTGGAAGGAGGCAGCCTAGACGCTTTTACAAGGTTTTGGCTCTTAAAAGCTTTGGCTCATGAGAATCAGTATATGAATCCTTGTTCACACACACTGTTAATACAAGGTTTTGGCTCTTCGGATCGCTTCATGGTTCATTTAAAACGACACAAATGTTAATATGAGCAATGTTGAAACGACACATGGTTCATCAATGTTTGTGGATTGGGATTTATAGACAACGAAATCCTATATGCAGTTTTGGTATTTTGCAGTTGTAGTCAATTCGAATGTGAATGAGAAGCTTCATCCCTATCCGTAAGAATCCCATTCCTCATAACTATATGTGATTGAGGACTTGAGAGTATTCGGTAATGTTTCTCTTCTCGGATTTCGTGTAGACTTTGCAGCTGTGGTTACTGGGCCTGGATCATAATGTGCAGCAGAAAAACATTGCATACGAAAAGAAATTAATAGCTTTCACCTCAATGGTTGGAGGGATTGACTTAGAACAATTGGTAAAGTTGCTGTTTTATGATTTTGAGGTCAGAAGTTCGAGTCGGATTTTGGAGCAAGTGCTGCTTTATGACTATGAGGTCACGAGTTCGAGTCGCGGAAACAGACTCTTGCACTTTTGCACAAAATGTTGAGTAAGACTACGTAGATCAGATCACAAAGCGATCCGGCTTCTTTCGGGACCCTTTGTAAACGCGAAAGCCTAGTGTACTGAAAACGTTCTTTTACCTGTCAATGGTTAGACACTGATGTACATCCTATTCAAGGACGTAAAGGAAGATACATGGCATAGGTCTTGCTTCCGAGACCGGATCTCCTCACCCTCAAACCATCACCTCCTTCACCACCGTCCGACAAGTGGCAGCAAAGGGGGTGGTGAGGCTAGGTAAGGGTCACCTCCATGTAGCCTCACCACCCCCTCCTACTGTCACGTGTCGGGCGGTGGTGAAAGGGGTGATGGTTTGGGGGGTGAGGAAATCACATCCTCTTGCTTCCACGCTTTGATGACACAATTTCCCCATTAACAAGTCATAGGTCTTGCTTCCTGGTTTGCAGTCATCCTCTTTCATCTTTGCAAAAACCCATAATATTCCTTTTTATCAGTCAATTTGATCACAGAATAGTCCAAATGAAGAATTAAAGTGGTGAAAGGGGTGATGGTTTGGGGGGATTACGTGGGTTGCCTTTAACCGTTGTTACTAAACTAAATAGTCCAAATGAAGAATTGCTGCTACCAGTCAATTTGATCACAGAATCACAGAATGTAAATAATTAGCGGCTGGCCAGGTTACTTAATGCACGATTACTTATGTTAGATGAATACAAACTAACAATCATACCAAGTATATTTCAACGAACTAAGTATATTCCAACGACATCAAAAGCTATCGTTAGGGTTTGAGAATGTGAGAAGTATGCAAACAATACCGTCATCCCAAAAGATAAAGAATTTTCTTCCAGTCAGATGAACACACAATAAGGCTTATTTGCTGGGTCATGTTAGGACATGGTTGTAGGCATTACACGGTCTAGTGGTCGCACTCTGATTAATAAAATCTATTTTTGATTGCCTAAAATAAATAACTTTTGCTTGTAAGGAAATGGAAAGAATGGGAGAAATTTCTATTGGGAAAAATTGCACGATATATTATTATATTGCCTTTCATATTCGGAACGTAACAATGAGAGGTGACAAATTCATGCACGGTCTGAATGATTCAAGTTAACTAGGAATATTGCAGCACATGCATGTACCACAGCTAACATCTTCTGAGGTTTCCCTTTATGCCTGATCAGCTACGATTATGCTGTGCATGATACTTGAAGGAACAAACAAATCTAGGGTTCTTCCCTGAACCTTAAGTGAACCTCAAAGTACTTTGTAACGATCCAGATTTGTCCAGTCGATTTCAAACCAGCATATGTTTGAACCCAATAACGTCACTGTAGTCAAATACTACTGAATGTCAACTGAAGAGTCTAACGGTGAGGTAAAATATAATGTCTCTAATCACGCGCCGCTACGTGTCATATGAAATCTCAGATAAGTTATAGAAAATCTCAAAATCTCAGAACCATTCATAAAATTCATAGAAATCTGATATTATCATTATCTCATATCTAATCTATCTTATACTGAAAAAATAATATTGTATTGTTTTATCGTTTATAACGTTTGAAATATGTCTTCAACACAGACAATGCTCTGAACACAAATTGTGAAGTTCCGCCCCCTTCTTTTCCCATGTTGAGTCATTGACAGCACCTTGGTAGCAAAGCTTTCATGAAGAGGCTGGGATGCTTCTTTGTCGGTGCCTGCCCTTTTTTAATTTAGATGTTAAGGTAATATGCATATACATATACACACACGCATACATGCATATATATATGTGTGTGTATGTATATATAGAATCCTAAATGCATATTGCGTCGGAGATGGGAAAAGTAGAAAAGCTTTTATAGGACAGCTTGTTTGTTTATGTTCTGTCGTTGTTTTATATTATATGTACATATACACGTTAGAAGTATTTTAATAGCAACATCATCTTGTTTGTATTTCCTGAATTACCTCATTAACACACTAGCACATCATAACCGTAGTATTGAGCCGTTTATGCAGGTACATATAGAGCCGGGGGGTCTCACTGGAAGCAAACTCTCTATCGCTTGGGATAGAGGTATTGTTTGTCTACCATTTACCCTCCCCAGACCCTAGCGACAGCTTGTGCTGTCGTTGGGAAATACTGGGTTCGATTGATTGATTGAATATTCCGGAAGGGGAGATTTGTATCGAAAGAAAAACACAGGCGAGACACATAATTGTTGGGACGTAGGTACTTATTCCTCCATCATCCGAAGCTTAATCTTGATTATGATAACTCCAACCGCACTAATCCTTTTATTGTTTGGCACCTAAGAGTAGAGCATCTATCTTTTATTCTTTTCCTTTTTAACCCCCCTGCAGTGAATAAAAGCAGGAAACAAAAGATTACATCCTCCACAAAGTTCCTTGGGGCGGGGACAGTGGGGCCCTTGGGGTTAGGGTTCAACCTTTTGCCGACAAGGAAACAAAAGATTATGGGAATAAAGATAAATTCTATAAAACAAAAGCAAAGGAAATAAATCAAATTTTCTTATAGGGGAGACTTCCTAATTAAAACTCCCATTGCCATGAACAAAAGCCGCACACAACACCCACTAAAACCCTAATATCTAACTTTTGTTTGTGCATTATTGTGCCAGGAGAAGAACTTTCATTGTACTTAAAATAGAGTTCTAATGATAATGACTATCCTTTTGGTGAATACATCTTTGTGAAACTCTATCTTTATCTTTGGGATGGAAGTATTATTTGCATGTCTCTCATTCTTGTTATAGATAGTTTTTGTTGTCGATAGAATACATTAGGTATGATTGTTGTTGTTGTTACACGTAATTGTTTGCAAAAGACAGACTATGAATGTTTTAGGTTTGCTCCTAAAAGAAGTAGTTGAACTAATTTAGTAGTAACGATTATTGTATTTCTCGAATATCCATGTTTTTTTTACTACGGTAAGAAATCATACCTCGTTTAAATTGGATTTCTAAATTTTAGTGCAAAGAGATACGACGTTTCATCTTTTTCTATGTGAAGTGTTATGAGGAGAAAAAGGGAACATGGAAGGGTTCATATCAGAGAAGACTTAAGATGATGCAAAATATGAGGTCTCCAATCATGCGCCGTCACGTATAAAAACCATTCTTTTTTTTTAAAAAAAATTGAATGTGATAGGACCGCTGATAATGATTTTTACATATGGCGGTGCGTGATTGAAAGACTCATATTTTGCTTCGTCTACAGCCTCTTCTGATCTGAACCCATAGGGAAACATACTTCTTATACAAGGTTACTTTCGACAATCACATCATTCAATTCTAGTTTTCTTATTGTTTACTATTTAAAAGAATAAAGAGCTTATAACTAAATAAATGGTGTCACTTTTAGATTTGTTTAATTCCGAGTCGATATCACAACAAACAAAATACAAGTAATTCTAGGATGTTCTGAGACCACCATGATTCCAATCCTCTTTCTGCATATTATGCTTTCTTTTATTTATACTAATACATCATTTGTCTTAACAACACGTCACTACTTCCTCCCTCCTGAACAATATTGTTATAATTTGATTTAAGAATAAGAGGGCGGATGTAGCGCCCCGCTCCCGAGCTCCATCCTCGGTAACGGTGCACCCGCCGTATCTCACTAAGGAGAATACAAAGCGTCACATCAACCTGTTACACGTCAGCGTTGACATAATTTTTTTTTTCTTTTCATAGAAACGGTTAAACACAACACTACCTAGAATTTAGTGAACCTCAATAAAAATAAAAACATCATTATTAGGCTGACCAGGCCCTACAAGTCAAAGTTAAATGTCTGAATTAAAGGTCTAAATGAAATGTCTCAACGTATTAACGTAAAAATATAAATCTCAATGTCACCCCAAGAATATCATAAACAGCCCGTCTCTGCCCTCGCCGCAATCATATCTACTGGTCACTCGGCCCACTCCACGACATCGGCACCATCCTCGAGGAAAATATAATCATACTCCGTCTCGGCTACATATGGAATAGTAGGGGTGAGTGATGGTAATCACCCAGTAGGTGCCTCTCAAAACAATACAAAGAGTACATACCCAAAAAGATATCAACACATAACACATAAAACATGATAGCATGGCTTATACTGAAAGGTAAAGCACTCCACATAAAAATGCGCAAGTACGTGATGCATGCTCAAATAACGTGTCACACGCAACTAGAAATATGTCAGGCAATATGTTCCTAGACCTATATGCAATGCATGCCCCCGGGTCCTAAATCCAGCGTCGTGGTCTCTAGCCACCACTTGCCGTTTGGACACCCACGCCCTATAGACGCAGTATGTCTCATGACCCCGGTGCCCTATAGACACGGTAAGTCATCCCGATACCCACGCCCTATAGACGTAGTATACCTCATGCAATGCACGTGCCATGAATGCAATGCACCACACAGCCGCCCCCATTACTTCCCTCTGTACCACGTCCGTCTCCCATTACTTAGTCTACTTATTTTATTATTTTATTTTATTTTATTTTTACCCTTTTTTTAAAAAAAATTGGGTTCAACCGAACTGGCCAAACCCTTTGCCCTTATTATTATTATTTTATTTAAATTGGGTTCAGCCGAAGAAGGCCAAACCCCTTTTTGCTATTATTTTATTTCCTTTTTTTACGTAACATGCTGAAAAAAAAACAACAATTTAATATATAAAGAAAAGATTCGGCCTCCCCCTTTTTAATTACTTAATTTATTTCTTTATTATTTTGGGTTTCGGCCGAAAGGCCTAACCCTTTGTTTTATTATTCTTTTTTTTTATTTTTTTTATTTTATATATACATGTACTGTGGCCACCGAATCCTTTTCTTTTTTTTATTTATTTTATTATATATATATATATATATATATATATATATATATATTTGTAGCATGCCGAAAGGAAACACCAATAACCACACTATCCATCAACAAAACATAAACAATTTGATATAGCAATAGGGCAGCCGTTAACACATATACATACATATAAATAGATTCATCAACCTATACAAATAAAAAGATCATGATCAAATCAAGAATAAAAGAACACAATAAACACATATAAAAATACCGTTTTGAGCATGCAATCTTCATACCATTTTGAGGGAGTAAATAGTATGCACCTACCTCAATCCTAGCAAGACTTTTATATATGAGAGATGATGGTGATGATGTGGTTGTGATTTCTACTCCTCTTGAAGCCTTGGATCAAAAGTCTTTTTTTTTCCTTTCTTGGCTAACGCAAGTTTTGATGGGGAAGAGGGGAAGGAGATGCGTTGTTTTGAGAGAAGGTGGGAGGGGAATTAGGGTTTGATATATATTAATAAGAGATTGGGGAATAGAGTGTGAGATGATAAGTGAGAGAAATTAGGGATAGAATTTGGTTAATTAATTGATTAGGATAAGATTTAGTTAGTTTAAATATTTTATCATTCTTTTTTTTTTGTTTACGCGGATATAACATCCTATCCCCCTTACAAAAAGTTTTGACCCCGAAACTTGCCGTACCTTACTCAAAGAGGTGGGGATAGCGGTCACGCATTTGCTCTTCTAGTTCCCATGTCGCTTCATTCTCCCGGTGGTTGCTCCATTGAACTTTGACATAGGGAATAATCCTCCTTCTCAGCTCTTGATCCTTCCGGTCAAGAATTCTGATTGGTACTTCTTCATAGGAAGCATCTGGCCTGATCTTAAGTGGCTGAGCATCTAACACATGACTTGGGTCTGACACGTACCTCCTCAACTGTGAGACATGAAATACATTGTGCACCTGAGCCAGCATCGGGGGTAGTGCCAGTCTGTAGGCCAAGTCTCCAACCTTCTCGAGTATCTCATAAGGTCCAATAAAACGAGGCTTCAACTTCCCTTTAACTCCAAAACGTGTCACACCCTTCATAGGTGATACCTTGAGATAGACTTTTTCTCCCTCCTCGAACTCCAAAGGTCGTCTTTTCATGTCGGCCCAACTCTTGCTTCTATCTTGAGCCGTTTTAAGACGTTCACGAATCAGTTTCACCTTTTCTTTAGTTTGCTCAATTATCTCAGGGGCCGTCAACACACGCTCGCCAACCTCGTCCCAGTGAACAGGTGACCTACACTTACGTCCATACAAGGCTTCGAATGGTGCCATGCCTATGGCACTGTGATGGCTGTTATTATAGGAGAACTCAATCAACTTAAGCATGTTGTCCCAGTTCCCCTTGAAATCCAACGCGCACGCCCTCAGCATGTCCTCCAGGGTCTGAATGGTCCTCTCAGACTGCCTATCGGTCTGA
The DNA here is from genome assembly GCA_036186865.1 of Eustoma russellianum. Taxonomy (NCBI): domain Eukaryota; kingdom Viridiplantae; phylum Streptophyta; class Magnoliopsida; order Gentianales; family Gentianaceae; genus Eustoma; species Eustoma russellianum. The sequence goes on along the minus strand of AP025047.1, from coordinate 5,610,257 downwards.
GGGTGGAAGGCAGTGCTCAATCGTAGCTCAGTCCCCATTCTCTTCTGACAGGCTGCCCAGAACTGAGAAGTAAACTTCGGATCACGATCAGATACTATGCTGACTGGCACTCCATGAAGGCAGACAATATTGTCGATGTACATAGTCACCAACCTCTCCATAGTAAGTCCTGTAGGGATAGGTAAGAAATGAGCAGATTTTGTCAATCGATCCACGATTACCCATATCACATCATTTCCATTTCTTGTCTTCGGAAGCCCAACCACAAAGTCCATTGTCACATGCTCCCACTTCCATTCGGGTATCTCCAGTGGTCGCATCAGTCCACCCGGCCTCTGATACTCTGCCTTAACTTGCTGGCAAACAAGGCACCTTTCCACAAACTCAGCGATGTGCCTCTTCATGCCATTCCACCAATAATGTTTCTTCAGATCATTATACATTTTTGTAGCACCAGGATGGATAGACAATTTTGAATTATGTGATTCTTTCAACAATTCCCTCCTGAGGTCCTCAACATCCGGCACGCACAACCTTCCTTGGTACCACATACTGCTGTCATCATGAACCTGAAATCCATCTACCTGGCTGGTCAGCATTCTTTCTCCGATATCCCTAATTGCGGCGTCATCTTTCTGTGCTTCCTTAATCTGATCCACTAGAGTTGGAGTGATAATCAGTGCTGCCAGAACATCTGCAGTAGAATCCACAAGATCCAAGTCAAACTCTGCCATTTCTTTTCTAGTGTCGCCTGCCGAGTGTGGCTCGATTTCCTACTTAAGGCATCAGCGACCCGATTGGCCTTCCCTGGATGATAGCTGATGGTCAAATCATAATCCTTCAATAACTCCAACCATCTCCTTTGGCGCATGTTCAATTCCTTTTGCGTGAACAGATACTTAAGGCTTTTATGATCAGTGAACACCTCGCACTTCACTCCATATAAATAGTGGCGCCAGATTTTCAGTGCGAACACCACCGCTGCTAGCTCCAGATCATGAGTCGGATAGTTCTGCTCATAGGGCTTTAGCTGTCGTGAAGCATACGCAATGACCCTGTCGTTTTGCATCAACATGCATCCTGAAATATAAGAGTTAGACCACATCTTTAATTGTATACAAAATCAATTGAAATTATATACATTTACCTAGCCCGTTCTTAGAAGCGTCACTGTAAATGACAAACCCTTCTGACGCGGAGGGCTGAGCAAGAATAGGGGCTGTGGTCAGTCTCCTTTTTAATTCAGCGAAGCTCTGCTCACACTCGGCGGTCCATTCAAACTTCGACTTTTTCTGCGTCAATCGGCTCAGAGGCACTGAAATAGATGAGAAGCCCTCTACAAACTTCCTGTAGTATCCAGCCAGACCAAGAAAGCTCCTTACTTCAGTCACGTTAGTGGGCCTAGGCCACTCGGTGATCGCCTCTACTTTCTTTGGATCCACCGAAATTCCCTCTTCAGAGACCACATGACCCAAAAAGGCTACGCTCTTCAACCAAAACTCACATTTACTGAACTTGGTGTACAACTTGCTTTTCCGAAGGGTCTCTAGAACCTCCCTCAAATGCTCAGCGTGAGTCTCTTCGTCAGGGGAGTATATCAGGATATCATCAATGAACACTACAACGAACTTATCTAGCTGTTTCCGAAATACTGTGTTCATTAGATCCATAAAGGCGACTGGGGCGTTGGTTAGTCCAAAAGGCATAACCAAGAATTCGTAGTGGCCATAACGTGTTCGGAAAGCGGTCTTTGCTGTATCCCCTGATTTGATCCTCAACTGATGGTAACCGGATCGCAAATCAATTTTGGAAAATACTCTAGCCCCCCGTAGCTGATCAAAAAGATCCTCGATTCGAGGTAATGGATACTTGTTCTTGATGGTGATCTTATTGAGCTCCCGGTAATCTATGCATAATCTCATGCTTCCATATTTCTTTTTCACAAACAAGACTGGAGCACCCCAAGGTGATACACTGGGCCGAATAAATTTACGGTCCAGCAGTTCCTGTAACTGCTCCTTCAACTCCTTCAGCTCTGCTGGTGCCATGCGGTAGGGTGCCCTGGAAATGGGTTCAGCACCGGGTACAAGATTGATCTCGAACTCTACCTCTCTTTCTGGGGGTAGTCCTGGTAGCTCCTCAGGGAAAACGTCTGTAAATTCCTTTACTACGGGAATTTGGTCAATCTGTGGAACCTCCTTCTCGACACCCATTGAGAAAATCAGAAATCCCTCTCCTCCTTTCTTTAGTGCTCGGAAAGCCTGAGCTGCAGTCAGATAGATCTTCTGAGGTGCCTTCTTCAATTTAGAGTTCCCTTGAAAAGTAGTTTCCCACAACTCCGGTGTCTTCATGCTGACCTGGAGTCGTCGGCAATCAATATTGGCATGATACTTTGCCAAAAAGTCCATGCCCAGAATAATGTCAAAGTCGTGCATCCGGATCGGTATCAAGGTCGCAGAGAACTGCAGATGGTTAATCTCCAATTCACATCCCTTATAATGATGATGGGACACGAGTACTTGGTCGCCAGCGGCTTGTATACGGTAGGGAGTCTCAAGCCATTCAGGGAGAACATCCAGATTCTTGGCAAACCTCTTTGCCATAAACGAGTGACTCGCCCCACTATCGAACAGAACATTGGCTGGTACTTTGTTAATTAAAATCACACCTAACACATTTAAGGTTTAGCACCTAACATGCAATAGCAACGTACAGAATTTAATGCAACTTCGAATTTAAATATTTAAATAAATATACCTGTAACCACGTCGCCTGATTCCTCGACCTCTGCATCTGTCATTGCATGGACCCGAGCATTGGTCCGGCCTCGGGTTCCCTGTTGTGCCTGAGTCTGCGGATTTACTTGAACTGGTGCAGAGCATTCCCTGGCGAGATGTCCTTGCTTCCCACAATTATAGCAAGCCCTCTGAGCCTTCCAACATTGCCCCGGATGAATACGTCCGCACAGTGTACACTGTGAGGCAGGTGCCACAGCTCTCACTGGCTACGCATCGGTCGGTACCGGCCCCTCAATCATCGGTATCTGACTCACTGTACCCTGTTGTCGCTCTGGTCGGAAAGGTAGCCCGGACTGAGGGCGTCGGGGCACCTTCAGCCATCTCCCCGATCTGCCAGCATGCAAATCCTCACGGGGTCTCTTAAGTCTATCCAATGCAGCAGCCTTGTCCAAGTTCCTCTCAACACGTCTGCATACCTCCAGTAGTCCCTCAAATGTCGTGGGCTCTGCACAAACAATAGCCTGCTGGATGCGAAAACTCAAACCGGTCTGGAACTTCAGCATCTTGGCCTCCTCATTGTCCATGATATATGACATGTACTGACCCAGCTCGTGAAACTTCTCAGAATACTGATCGACTGTCATGGACCCCTGTGTCAGCATCTGGAACTCTGCCATCCTTCTCTGAATAGCGCTGCTCGGAACATAGTGCTTCTTATACTCCTCCACAAACTGCTCCCAAGTCACTGGTGGAGTCAATCTGCGCTTCACTCCATTCCACCATCTTTCAGCTTCCCCTTCCAGAAACGGGGTCGTTATCTCCACTTTCAGATCCGCAGGTACTTGTATGAGGCTTATCTGTTCGGTCACATTTTTGAGCCAGATCTCGGCTTCCTCAGGCCGAGTGGTACCTCTGAACATCGGTATCCGGGAGTTCTGCATCTCCCTGTAGTAGAACCGCACGCCTTGCTGCGGTGGTGGTGGCGGTGGTTGTTGTTGTTGCTGTTGAGTTTGCTGAAGTATCTGAGCGATCTGTACCTGTTGCTGTGCCATCTGAGTGTACTGTTGCGCCATCTGTGTTTGCTGATTAGCTATCAAGGCCGTCAGATTGGCCAGCGTATCAGCAAGGTTTTGGGGGATAGCCCCTTGCCCATGTTGCTCGTCTCCGTTATGTCCTCCATTCCCTGGGGGTTCACGTCTTGGTGGCATTGTCTGTAGGTAGGTTAAAACATGTTATACAAAATGTAAGTTTAAGAGTGTCGTAAAGAGATATAAATTTTGGAGGGCAAACGGTAATCTACAACGTATACTCACTGACGGCACACACCACCCGAAACCCAATCATAGCTTATGTCTACTTCATTTTATTTAAGTTAAAATCTCATTTGAAAACATATCGTCACTTATTTCTAGGGGTGATTAACTAATTTCACGTTCCCGAGGCGTATCTGAAGCCTGGTCTCTGATACCACCTGTAGCGCCCCGCTCCCGAGCTCCATCCTCGGTAACGGTGCACCCGCCGTATCTCACTAAGGAGAATACAAAGCGTCACATCAACCTGTTACACGTCAGCGTTGACATAATTTTTTTTTTCTTTTCGTAGAAACGGTTAAACACAACACTACCTATAATTTAGTGAACCTCAATAAAAATAAAAACATCATTATTAGGCTGACCAGGCCCTACAAGTCAAAGTTAAATGTCTGAATTAAAGGTCTAAATGAAATGTCTCAACGTATTAACGTAAAAATATAAATCTCAATGTCACCCCAAGAATATCATAAACAGCCCGTCTCTGCCCTCGCCGCAATCATATCTACTGGTCACTCGGCCCACTCCACGACATCGGCACCATCCTCGAGGAAAATATAATCATACTCCGTCTCGGCTACATATGGAATAGTAGGGGTGAGTGATGGTAATCACCCAGTAGGTGCCTCTCAAAACAATACAAAGAGTACATACCCAAAAAGATATCAACACATAACACATAAAACATGATAGCATGGCTTATACTGAAAGGTAAAGCACTCCACATAAAAATGCGCAAGTACGTGATGCATGCTCAAATAACGTGTCACACGCAACTAGAAATATGTCAGGCAATATGTTCCTAGACCTATATGCAATGCATGCCCCCGGGTCCTAAATCCAGCGTCGTGGTCTCTAGCCACCACTTGCCGTTTGGACACCCACGCCCTATAGACGCAGTATGTCTCATGACCCCGGTGCCCTATAGACACGGTAAGTCATCCCGATACCCACGCCCTATAGACGTAGTATACCTCATGCAATGCACGTGCCATGAATGCAATGCACCACACAGCCGCCCCCATTACTTCCCTCTGTACCACGTCCGTCTCCCATTACTTAGTCTACTTATTTTATTATTTTATTTTATTTTATTTTTACCCTTTTTTTAAAAAAAATTGGGTTCAACCGAACTGGCCAAACCCTTTGCCCTTATTATTATTATTTTATTTAAATTGGGTTCAGCCGAAGAAGGCCAAACCCCTTTTTGCTATTATTTTATTTCCTTTTTTTACGTAACATGCTGAAAAAAAACAACAATTTAATATATAAAGAAAAGATTCGGCCTCCCCCTTTTTAATTACTTAATTTATTTCTTTATTATTTTGGGTTTCGGCCGAAAGGCCTAACCCTTTGTTTTATTATTCTTTTTTTTTATTTTTTTTATTTTATATATACATGTACTGTGGCCACCGAATCCTTTTCTTTTTTTTATTTATTTTATTATATATATATATATATATATATATTTGTAGCATGCCGAAAGGAAACACCAATAACCACACTATCCATCAACAAAACATAAACAATTTGATATAGCAATAGGGCAGCCGTTAACACATATACATACATATAAATAGATTCATCAACCTATACAAATAAAAAGATCATGATCAAATCAAGAATAAAAGAACACAATAAACACATATAAAAATACCGTTTTGAGCATGCAATCTTCATACCATTTTGAGGGAGTAAATAGTATGCACCTACCTCAATCCTAGCAAGACTTTTATATATGAGAGATGATGGTGATGATGTGGTTGTGATTTCTACTCCTCTTGAAGCCTTGGATCAAAAGTCTTTTTTTTTCCTTTCTTGGCTAACGCAAGTTTTGATGGGGAAGAGGGGAAGGAGATGCGTTGTTTTGAGAGAAGGTGGGAGGGGAATTAGGGTTTGATATATATTAATAAGAGATTGGGGAATAGAGTGTGAGATGATAAGTGAGAGAAATTAGGGATAGAATTTGGTTAATTAATTGATTAGGATAAGATTTAGTTAGTTTAAATATTTTATCATTCTTTTTTTTTGTTTACGCGGATATAACATCGGACCTTGGAGCAACTGATAAAGTTGATGTTTTATGACTTTGAGGTCACGAGTTCGAGCTACGAAAATAGCTTCTTACACAAAGTGTAGCGTTTAGATCGCGAAACGATCCGGCTTCTTCCAGGACCGTGCGCAAACACAGGAGTCTAGTACACCGGGAACGTCCTTTTAGAGTTTCTTATATAAGTGTTAATTTAAACTTTAATATAGAAACTTTGACTACTAAATATTACTACTTTTGAAAAGTTGACAATATTTTTAAGGCAAGCCAAAATAGAAACTATTACAATATTTTTGAGACGAATGGAGTACTTTAAAATATTTCGACCAAGACTATACAACAACAACAACAACATTACTCTATTGCTTTAAAGGCTCCCGCCTATAGCAGAGTATGGAGAGGTCGAATGTACGCAATTAATTTTCTAAACCCTCTTGCCCTGTGCATTGTATATATAGATGCACATCGTTATGGCACGTGTCTATAATTTTATCAGCATTCATATGCCCTTTCACGTGTGCAATTGCTTCTCTTGTCATAAGGAAATTCATCATCATCCGTACTCAGTATATCCCAACGACAGCAAAAGCTATCGTTAGGATCTTGTCATAAGGAAATTAAGATCCTAAAAAACTAATATGAGTAACAAAAAGTAATATCAATTTGAAGTTTTTATAAACGTAACAGATTGGTTCGGTGGTAAAATAATTGCACTTCTTAGTAGCGGATTCGAATTCGCTTTAGTGATTGTACCCATTTGGATTTCTTCTATATACACACGGGTAAGGTTGCTGCTTTGTGACCTTAAGGTTACAGATTCGAGCTTTGAAAACGTCATCTTGCATAAACTGTAAGGTAAAACTACATATATCAGATCGCGAAGCGATCCGGTCTTTCTTCAGACTCTGCATAAACGCGAGAGCCTAGTGCACCGAGAACGTCCAACCCGCATATGTAAAAGCGAATTAGTATTATAAGGGGGGAAAATTGTTTTAATGCAAGAAAGTAAACGTATTTGACTGTCTGATGAAAAGACATGCCAAAGGTGTACGTTGGTCAAGCACGACTACCTAAACACTGAATACATTTAGTATAAAACAGTATAACTGTACATACGTTATAAACAAAATAGATTATTAAATTATTTTAGTTACTCTACTAGGTTGTTATGTTCCTTTATTAGGTTAGTAACGGCATAGACCCCTAATTTGTATCGTAGTCATCGAATGATAGCCTTTAAAATATTTACGTTTACTCTCTATATACATATAATTATTTCAATATTTTCGAATATTCATCTTTTATATACATATAATTATTTCAATATATCTCAAACAGACATTTTCAATATCAATCACTTAAAATAATTTTCATTCTCACATTTCACACTATCTTACTAAAAGCCCCCTAAAGGTGATTTATACATATGTAAATGTGTATTACTCCCTTTGAGTTGATTTTTTTTAATAAAATGTAACTTGCCCTCACTTTAAAAGTCAAGTATAAAAATATTTTTGAGACATATCCATATGTCAAATAACTCATCAAGTATCCTAAATCGTCATTGGATGCGTACGTTATTTTTATATATTAATCAAACTTCTCTACAGTTATTAATGCAGAAGTTTAATTGATTTGTTGCGTAAATCTAAAAACTTATTCATTTATTATCATATACTTGGTTGGTAACGCTAAAAACGTTAAACTTCACTATATTACAACAAACTTACACGTTTGCTGGCACTTTTGACTAAAAATAAGAATCTTAAATGAACATTAGGCATATAAAATTTATATATGTAGCCTAGTTCCAAGTTATGGGCATTTCATGTGCGTTCTAATTAATTGCTATTCTGATGTCCCTTGGGGTGTAAAAATATTAAATTCCACGCTCATATTGTTCATTTGAACTAATTCAAATTTATAGTATCTATATCATATTTAATGGATGGTTAGCATTTTTTACATGAAAACTGAAACTTATTCCTTGTTGGAAAAAATGGGTTAAATTTAATTTCTTTATTCACTAACTACAAGAAATTTACATCAATAAATATATCGAAATAGAGGGTGGATCTTGAAGCAACCGGTAAGGTCGATAATTTGTGATATTAAGGTCACAAGTTCAAGCCGTAGAAACAGCCTCTTGCACAAAGTGCAGAACAAGACTGCGTGCATCAGATGCCAAAGCGATTTGGACCCTCCCTAGATCCTATGCAAACGCAGAAGCTTAGTACAACGAGAACATCAGATGTCAAAGCGATCTGGACCCTCCCTAGATCCTATGCAAACGCAGAAGCTTAGTACAACGAGAACGCAATTTAAATATCCCGAAACAAAAGTTCATAAAAGCTGACGTCAATATCAAGTTAGATAATAACAGTTTGAACAAAAGAGAGCCCCCGTCAAAATGTTTCATTGAGATATATAGTTTACATGACATTAAGGATATACGCTACCATATGTTAGCAATATTCCACTTGAAAACTACCATTTCCTGCCTTCTCATATGAACTTAATATCTTCTACCACACCTAATTAGAAGACCTACTCATGCTAAAAGTTCCACTACAACAAGACACTAATCATTTCCTAAACCACACTTAAATAATCATCAAATTTTTTCATTCCTCATCCATATGAAAGCTTCCAAAATCATGGATGAGATTAGATACTAAGACCGACTAAAAACACTAAACTCATTGAACAATTTCACACAGAAGACTTGCACCCCATGTATCAAGATTAAGTACTCGATATTAAACACTACATTCTTCTGTTAGAAAGCCCCCAAAGGACTAAACTAAGTGCCTAATGGAGACCTCCAAACAGCTTTGCATATCAATGGATGCTTCATTTCCAAGGACAGTTTCAGCACCTCAGACAAGTCCACACCTTCATTTGAAGGAACCCAATTGAAGCTTTGCAGCAGCTGAGCTAACCAAAGGAGAACAGTGGCAAGCCCCATTGTCTTGCCAGGACACACTCTTCGCCCCGAACCGAAAGGAGCCAACCTCAAATCCGAGCCCATAATTGCAACATCTTCAGACAAGAACCTCTCAGGCATGTACTTTTCTGGCTCAGGCCACACATTTTGGTCGTGTGTTATCGCCCACATGTTCACCATTGCGGTGGTGCCGGCCGGTATGAAGTAATGGCCTACATGAGTGTCGTGGATGGCGAGACGAGCCCACGAGAGAAGAGGTCCAGGAGGGTGCATTCTCAGAGTTTCTTTCACTATAGCATGTAGGTAGGGCAGATTAGGAAGATCAGAATCTGATACTGATCTTGTTGATCCAACAATATTGTCAATTTCAGCTTGTGCTTTAGCTTGAATATCTGGATGAAGTACCATTCTTGCAATTATCCACTCCAAAAGGATTGCAACAGTATCGGTACCCCTGAATATCATTTCCTGAAACCAAACACGTAATTTAATTACTACCATAGATAGACGCAATCATTTTGTAACCTTGAGACTACGGGTTCGAACAGCGAAAACACTCTTTCACAAAAATGTGCAAGGTCAGATCGTAAAGCGACCCGACCCTTCTCCGGATCCTACGAAAATCAACGAGGGAGCGGGGAGCCTAGTGAACTGTGAACTGCCTTTATGATTAAACAGTAAATAATATGTAAGAAGAGATGTCTATAGCAAACACCTAACACCTAAGTAGAATCTGAGAAAGAGAAATGGAATCAAAACTGTACATATGGTACCAATACTATTTGAAAAGATTCTCCAAATCTTCCTCCGCCAGAAAAGGAGGAAAATCAAAGATTTATATTCGAGAATCCACATACTAGTACATAAATATCAATCCATATCAAATCCAAAAGAACATTTCCAAGCAAGCATGTATGGTATAGGCTAGGCATGTACCTTTAAGACCGACCATAAAACTACCAAATAGAGAGATTCCAAAGCAGTCACTCACAAGTAACAAGGGAATCTCATAGCAAATCATGAAAATATTTCAAAGTAAATGACTATATAGACCTTACTTACCATTATGCATATAAACATAATTAAAAATAATAACGCATTGAGAAGGACTAATAATAGTCTACAGAGGGTGGGACAAATCACTGTGGTAACTTCTCTTATAAATCATATTTACGAAAGAAGGAAGAAAAAAAGACAGGCGAATATCCTAAACAACAACAACAACTATCCTAATAAGAAAAGACAAGAACATAAGCAACCGAACATCAGGTAAGGAAAAATTTGATCATGCACATCACACATTACTTTGTCGTGAGTTTATTAAAATTCAGGAATAACTATTTGTCAACCTACTAATTACATTTTTACCAATACACAAATACTAAATAAAACGAAAATGTCACGTGAACAAAATAATAAATTAAAAGAGGTGACTTACTCTCGTTAAATAGCTATTCCTACTACTTATGGAGTAAAAATTCAAAGATAGCCACATACCCAAAGAACAGCAATCATATCTGAATCACTAAGCCGGTTTTCCTCATCAAGATTCAGCAAAACATCCACAAAATCACCATTACTATCATCACCACAACTTTCATATGACATCTTCAACCTATGCTCCTCAATAATTTTTCCCACAAACCTATTCACTTTAGCAGTCAATATTTTACACCTTTTCCTCACACCTTGCATGTCCAACCGTCCCAACACAGGAAAATGATCACTCCAGTTAAAAATACCCAAAAGCTCATACCCTTCACTCACCAAACCCTCAAGCTCAAACCCTTCAAGACTCCAACTTTTTCCATCAAAATCATAACTTTTCCCAAACACACTCATCATCACATTGTTTAAAGACCCAAAATGAAACATCTTTTTAACCATCACTTCCCCACAACTTTCCATTGCGTTCTTGATTTTTTCCACCATTTCCAACCCTATTTCATTTCTAAACATCCCATACGAAGAAATTCTTCTTGGACTAAACAAATGTGTGGCTGAGATTCTTCTCAAGTTCCTCCAGTACTCTCCATAAGGTGCAAACCCCATGGCTCTATGAAACAAAAGCTCATAAGCAGATTCTTTCACCGGCCTATCAGCAAAAGCTGAGCTGTTCAAGATTTCTTTAGCGGTTTCGGGATGGCTAGAAATGATGAAACGAGTGAAACCAACCGAAAAAGACATCAACTTTTTGGCCTTAAACTTGTCGGAAAGCTTAGAAAGAAGTCTATGAGTTAAAGAGCCATTGAAAACAAAGAATAAACCTAAAAAGGGAAATCCGGAAGGACCCGGAATTGCAATTCTTGACCCGGTTCTGGATTTAGAGAGAGCGCAAGAAAGGCCACCAGGGGTCAACCAGAAGGTGAAAACAGAAAGAAAGAGAATAAGACAAAGGAGAAACTCGAAGTTGGGGAAGGATTGAGAGAGCCCTTTTGAAGGAAAGAAGAGAAGAGAGGCATCAGAGGTCATTTTTTCAAGATTTATGATGTGCAAAGAAAATGGAAGGGTTGTACTAGAAAGCTTGAGAGGAAGAGAAGAATGGGAGTGAAGAGACGAAGAGCGTGAGTGAACGGTTAAATAGGTGGAGAGGTTTTTATGTGTTGGGGCAGCTGTTTCAACTTTCAACTTTGAACCCTGGTTAATTATGTGTACTAACCCTTTTCCCTTGGTTAGAAATCATGGTATTTTTAGTTACGGGTGGGTGTATGAGTTTGGGATCTACTAACGTCATTTTCCTCACTCCTTTTACGACCGCGCGACACGTGGCAGCAAAGAGGGGTAATGAGGCTAGATGTAGGTGACTCTCATCTAGCCTCACCATCCCCTTGATGTCACGTGTTGTGCGGTCACGCGTCACCGCACCACCTTTGCGGTGAGAGGATCCTATCCTGGGTGTATGGTGTTTCACCATTTGTGGGGTTAGGATCCCTCACCGCTTTTCTCTCACCCTATTCGTCACCGTGCGACATGTAGCAGCAGGGGTGTGTGGTGAGGCTATATGAGGGTCACTCGCATCTAGCTTCACCATCCATCCCTGCTGTCATGTGTCGTATGGTGACGAGTGGGATGAGGTAAAAGTGGAACAGTAGATCTTATCCCCCATTTGTGAGACTACCTCAAATTCGGTTCGTAGAGGTATATATTCAGAAAAGATGTTCATACTATATGGTACTGGCATAACCAGATACACCATAATAGTGTTGATCACTACCCCTCGTTTTGTCATACATGTAACGATGTTTTTTGGAGAGCCAAATAACAAATGAAGACAGTTGCATGTAGTTATAGTATATGACAGGAAACCATAGTTGTTTTATAGTAATATGACAGGAAACCATAGTTTTATATTTTCTCGTTGATGTACATTAGACTTTAAAAAAAACACGGTTCATAGAATATATTTAGAGTGTGATTCTTAATTCGGAATCGGACTTTTTAATCATGCTATTTTAAAGAATTTTCTCTCATCTCAATTGTATAGTTTAATTAATTTTATGCTATTTTGAAGGATCTTCACTCCTTTCAATTGTATAGTTTAATTAAGATGCAACAAATGTTAAATCCTCACCTTTGAATGTTTTTATCACCTTAGCCAAAAGAGTTTTACACGAAAAATAAAAATCATGTTATTCAAATGTTTTTTAAGCAAAAGAAACACTGAATGATATAGATAAGAAATATAACAATAATATTATTTTATTGTCTTAGAAAATTCCGTCTATTACGGAGTATGAGGTATCGGATGTACGTAATCATACTCATGTGTTAGAAACACACAGAGATTAGACCTATAATGAAAATTGGGTCAAGTTGTGTCGACCAACTGATCCAAATTCGCCTAGCAAAACAACTGCAGTAATCACAACTCCAACATTCTAACTATCAAGACTTGCGTCTTTAGAGGAGTGTGATTAACATTGTCTAATACAAGTAGTGATTCTCTTGTAGAGTATTCTCTCATATATTCCTTTTCCAAACTAAATTATTGTATAAATGACGCACACCTATGCATGGCAGACTCTGGTATGGGTTTCAGATCAGGAAATGCCAATTGTGAGACACAATATCAGGTCTTCAATCACGCGGCGATACATGTACAAACTACTATTTTTAAAAAATAAAAAAATTTTAAACCTCTTTCCTTTTTATATATGTCTTATATTTTGCCTCACTTTTAACCTGTCATGATCTAAACCGTTAGATATGCACTATATACAAAGTAATTTAGTTTATGAGAGGAGTCTAGAATGATATATCAGGAGATGATCTCACCCACTTAGAATATTCTTTTTGTTCAAAAGTCACTTTAAGATATTATTAAATATATATCAATCAGTGCCATATCTAATAGTTAAAACTGAAAAATGTTCTCATTTTTACCCTTTTGTGTTGTAATTGGTTAGTGTTTACTTTTTTACATGTTAACAATGTTAATATTAACAAATGTAATTTTGAAAGATCACGTAAAGTTTAGAGTATATCAGGAACATGTTTTTAAATTAAAATTTTAGAGAAAGATTTTAGGCACATGAACCGTTTTTGTACTTAATTTATTTCTGTTGAATGATTTCATTAATTAATTATTTAAAATGTCTCATAATCTTATACAGTTCTCAAATCATATGGAATTTTGAAAAATCAGAGAAATTACAGAATTCTTGTACAATTTATCTTAAAAAAATAAGGAACAAAAGCCATACTCAAATTTGCATCAAACATGAGTCTTAATCATATCATAAAAAATCCAAACTTGAACACTGCTTTTAGACTCTATGTAGACCCCGAACGTGAAACTTGAACTACTATCATAAAAAAATTAAAAAATAAATATTTATTTGAGCCAAATATGAAATCGGTTGTAATTTGGTGAAATAAAAATATAATTGTTACAAAGGAAATGGTGTAAACCAATAAAATAAAGAAAGAAGAAGTAAAAACATCTTTTTCTCTTCGTACTGCCTATTCTTTCTTTCTTTATTAATCCTTAATTCACTGTTTAAACTTATAGACTAAAAGACATCATTATTTATTTATTTTTCGATTAATCAACTTGTAGTCACTCTTTTTTTAACCTAGGGGAAGAATTTTTTCCGCCTTCACGATCTGAATACTCGTGGACCTCTCTGTGAAATGGGGAATGATATTTGATATTTGAATTGGGATGAGCAGATAAGACACGACCTATTAGATTTGCAACTCTCTGAGAACATGGTCTAGGATATGAGTTCATGGAGACATAAGATTAAGGTTAACGAGGTATTGGTCATGTATAGGGACATTTTAGAGTATATTTAGGGACATAGATAAGCATAGACACTATCTACGCTCGGTTGACTTTCCACTTGGTTGCGTATGTTATACCGTTGTTTTACATTACATGTTCATATACACGTGATGTGTATTTTAATATCGAAAGTCCCTTCTTTGTATTTCTTGAATTTCCTCACTAACACACTAGCACAACATATCTCTATTATCATGTCATTATGCAGGTACATATAGAGCCGAGGGTCTCACTGGAAGCAGACTCTTTATCCCTTGGGATAGAGGTATCGTCTGCCCACCACTTACTCTTCCCAGACCCTAATGATAGCTTTTGCTGTCGTTGGGATATACTGGGTTCGAATGATGATGACCACCACTATCCCTCTCAAAAATACAAATAAAATTCCTTCAGAAACATACCCAACTTACCACTTTAGGTATTTCCATCTTGAGGTAAGACCAAAATGCCTATCCATATATATATTGCTGGGGACAGTTTTGGAAGAGACATTGGTGCCTGGACATTGTTGTGGCGGCATAAGGGGCATAAACAATTTTTGTATGTGTTTGTCTATTGTCACATGCATAAAGAAATCACATAAATGTTAATCGAAATGATATAAAAACTTTGACTACTGATACTTACTATCTTTATAAAACGAACAACATTTTTGAAACTGAGGGAGTGAAAGACACTCTAATCAAGATCTTTGCGTTAATGTTTGATTAGTGACCTTTTAACCAAATGAGTATACAATGTCATCCTTACTTAAAGGGTCACTAAATTTTCAAATTAGACAAATGACATAAGCTTAGTTGAGGATATTTCTAACAAAAAGTCATTTGCCATCGTTCAATCCATGTGTTTCTAACCCCCAAAAAAAAAAAAACAAAAAGAACGTTAAAAAAAACGAAGCAAGAAAACAATTGTAGTGGTTAGCATATGGTTATATGTTTCGTACTTTCTTGGATACGAAATTCAAAATTAACGGTATGCAAGAAAAATATTTTATGCCACGAGCAATTTTCTTTGCCACCTTTGGTTGTAGGACAACATCATGCACATGTTTTGCTATGATGGAAAAAGAAATTTTCTTCTTAAGATTGAATAAGACATGTTCATGATGCTCCTAACAAATTTAGAAGTTGAAGATATATACATTATTCGACATATAAATAGATTTAAACACCTTTTGTTCATGCTATATGTTATAATAGTTTGTAAAGACAATGGGATGAAGAATGAAGGTGGATTGGTGTTTAAATAAGAAAGAATAGCTTGACTCATGACATGGATCGATCTATATCTCAGTTGGATCGATCCATGTGGCTTGAAAATGAAGTTGAGTAATCTGTCGGACATAGATCGATCACATCGATCGATCGAAGTCACGTAGATTGATCACATTGATCGATCGATGTACCCTAGGTGCAAAGTCAAAACTTTCTGTCTAACTTAGATCGATCACATAGATTGATCGATGTGACTTTGATCGATATATAGATCGATCGAAGTGATTTGGATAGAAAGTTGGAAGCTACTGTGAGGCATCGATCGATCGATGTAGTAGCAGGTGTGACTTTTCATCTAAAATTGCAACTTTTGCACCAAAGAACTTCTTCCAACCACCCAAGGACGGTTTGAACGTCTGAAATGAATATAAAATGCCTATATAAAGGCATGTTTAACACATTTCAAGATATTCTAATTCCTTCTTCGAGATCAAGTATTCTAAATTCTTCTCCCAACTTTAAAGCATTTTCAAGTGAAAGTTTATTGAATTTATGTCTTATTTACTGAGGATAAGAGATTATTTTGGCTGTTGTATCATAGGATGAAGTTTGTCTATAATCCTGCAGCATCTAGTGAGGGCAAATATTCCTTACAGATAGTGTTTACACACGCCTAAAGCTATCAACTTTGCTCATTCTTTTTGTTGTTCTTGTATCCATTTTCTAGCAACACACTATATCTTCTCTATTTTTAAAGTGTTCGTACGTATCTACAAATAAAAAGATCAAACTATTCAGTGTCTATTAATAAATTGGTTGAAAGAGTATAACATGTTATAAATGATGATGCGACAATTAATGAATAATAAAATCTATAGACCTGCCATCACACTCTACTGGACGATCCTTCTTTAAAAAATAATTAAATCCATTTAGATAGGGTTTTAGCTATGGCGTAGGATGCCAATTGTTGGTTAAATGGTAACACTTGACTAGGTAGTAACAGATGAGAAAAATGAGCTGACGAAACTGACTTAGTACTTAATAATAAATTGCATCTAAAAATTGTAGATATTAACGATGACATATACAACAACAACAATTATATCCAATATGACATATGTTTTTATATATTGTTGTCACTTTTTTATAATAGACCAACGCGGAAGTCTATTGTAACAAAAACGTCTTCACAGAAACAACAAAGGTTATAGGTAGACAAAGGTTGGGTCCTGATTCAGTGACGCGGTGAGAGAGGGGACGCGACAGACGCACCCAATAGAGAGGGGACACGTGTAACTGTAGCAGGAGTT
Source organism: Eustoma russellianum (assembly GCA_036186865.1). Lineage (NCBI taxonomy): Eukaryota > Viridiplantae > Streptophyta > Magnoliopsida > Gentianales > Gentianaceae > Eustoma > Eustoma russellianum. Next base: position 5,593,398 of record AP025047.1, on the reverse strand, counting down.
TTTTTTTTTTTTTTTTTGCTTTTTTGCTTTTCACAGAGAGACACATGTCAGTCCCCTATTGACGCGTCCTCCTTCCACCCACGTCACTGAATCACTTTCGGACAAAGGTTAAACGTTCTACCTAATAGACTTTACATCCACTGTAATACTCTATAACGCTATGGGTGCTGAAGCCTGAAGATGGGAAGAAAACGCGGAGATGAGTGGGAGATAGGATCACTTCACCCCAAACTTCTCACCCCATACGTCACCGCGTGACACGTGACAGAAAAGATGGGTGGTGAGGCTAGAAACAGGTCACTTTTATCTAGCCTTACCATCCACTCTTGCTGAAAAATGTCGCGCGATAACGTATATGTTAAGAGAAAAGTAGGTGAGGTGATTTCATCCCTGTAGTAGAGTAAAAAGGCTGCCCAACTCACAATAATACAACTGATGAATTTAAACATAGAGACAGATAGACAATAAAGAAGGCTAAAAGCGTTGAATAGACCGTTGTGGCGCCGCCTTCCGAAACTGCAGGGTGGGTCTTGTTCCTTTCTTACGGCCCCACGTTCTCTACGTGATGTCATTTTCCGTTTCTCCTTTTTCTAAGGCATAAAACTTCCCGAACTCTACCGTCTTAGTTTGGGAAAGTTTTGGATTAGACGTAAATTAAGAATTTATGAGACGTTTTAGATTAGTAATCTTTTATCAGACAAGCTTCACAAGATGTTTATTGTAAACTGATCAATAATTTTTTAACTTAATTAGATTAAAAGCTATAGCCTAACCTGTAGGTGTCTTAGTTTGAATCTATGCCTTTTTAATTACAATATCCTAATCCGAGTACCAATTGAGCTATGTCTTTAATCCGAATACCAATTAAGCTATGTAATAAAGACATTTGCCTCAAACCTCCTTCCTCTCGGTTATTCTTTTTTTCTTTCATACTACTGATGATTAATTGATCCTTAATCACTAAACAAAGGCTTTTCATAAAAGTTTACTATCAGTATCAACTAAGACTTGTTGAAGGAACTCAGCATGGTGGGATGAAGGTGAATAGTCTTTGTCCTTATCACGTGTTAATTTGTTATTCTAAATTTCTATCTTAATCGTCAAATTGTCGATAATAATACAAAATAAACCTTTAATGTAACTGATTAACATGATTTGAAATAAACACTATAATTTCAAATGTTTTAATGCAACCAATGAAAAACATTTGTACAAAAACGGTGATCAACTCTAAAGCATAATGTAAAAAAAAAAAAACTCTACAGCATAAATTTAAAATGTAATAGTTAATCACAAAACACAATAGATCTGGTATTATTATCCATACATTCCATTTTGACCGTGTTGAAATCCTAACCGCGGTAAAACTGAATATATTTTAAAATCACCTTTGCATATGCCGCTTTTAATTACCAAAACAACAACAATAACATTCTTCATTGTCTTAGAGACTTCAGCCTATGACAGAGTATGAAGGACTCGGATGTTTGCAACCATACTCATGTATTAGAAACTCACTCATGTTGTTTCCCTATTACCTATAATCAAAATTGTGTCAAACTGTGCATCAACTGCTGCTTCACCAATTTCGTAAGTCATTTTGTTTTATTCCATCATATTCTAAAATCAAAAAAGAGAGTGTCATTGATTTTATTGGAAATGGAACCCTTTTAATTACCAAAAGAATAATTAAAAGAAAGAAAGCTGCGTATGTTGATACTTGTGATCTTCTTTATAGCTCCCTTGTTAAGGGGGGAAGTAAAGTGTAAACAGTTTCAAACTAATCAGGAAAAGACGCACAGTTAGAATCTCAAATGAACCGTATTATTAAAATTAGGGATAACTGTAGCGCCCCGCTCCCGAGCCCTAGCATCGGGAACAGTGCACCCGCCGTAGCCTACTAAGAGGACTACAAAGCGTCGTTCAAACTTCTTTGTACGTCAGTACTGACGTAGAAATTTTTTTCGGAAACGATAATTAAAGAAATAAACATCTTAATTAAATTAAATCCATCAGAATAAAATCAAGTACAAGGATTGATGAAACCCGCTAAGTCAAATATGAAATACTAGAATCAAACAATAAACCTAGGTGGAGGTCTATCTGACTATTCCAAGAACAAGCTTCCGGTCGACAAGATCCCTTCTCGAGCCCAGCTCACTCTTCTCAGCCTCGATAGACATACATACTCTTAATCCTGCTCACCTGTGGAGGGTAGGTGGGGGGGGTGAGTGATGGGAGTCACTCGTAGGTTACCCGTCTCTCCCGGAAAGGGATTGTCACATACTGAGTCGGGTAACAATTAAGCACATAAAGCACGTAGCAGATGAATAAAGCTATAAAACATATACACATGCATAGTAAAGCATATAAAGCATAAATAAGGAAATAGCACATACCGGACCCGATCCGTATCCCGAAACATAGCGCTGAAACAACTTAATAACAAGACAAATAATCACAACAATAATAAATGCAATGCGCAAGTTCATGATGCATGTACTTTTATCTTCGTGTCACACGCAGTCATTTAATATCACACGTTATGCTCTTTCTTTTCCATGATATGCTATGCATGTCCCGGGTCCTATCGGATGAAGGTAACCATTATTACCAACACCCATCACACGCCTCGTCAGGCCACACGGCTCATAGGCCAAATGCAATGCTCGTGCCATGAATGCGTCACACTTGCACACTTCCGTTTGTCCTATGTTGCATGCTCCGTTCTATGATGCGTATTACCTATATTGCGTAGTTACCCTATGTTGCGTGGGGTTCATTACTGTATTTTATCTTCTACCGTTATTTTATCTTTCTAGACTTTATTTTAGGTTTCTACACTTTATTTTATATTTCCTAGGCTTTCAAGCGCTTAAATATTTTAATTAAATATTTTTTTTTTAGCTTCCCCTACTATTTTTTTTTTTGTTGCTTTAATTTCATTTTCTTCACTCTCCATTTTCCTTCTTTTTCTTTTATTTAGTTCATTTTAATTTTATTTCATGAGTTTCTAAATTGGTTAATTATCATATTAAATAGATATGTTGTTGTTGTTGTTGTTCTTATTATTATTATTATTATTATTATTATTATTATTATTATTATTATTATTATTATTATTATCTTTTATTAGTTACTACTCTTAAATGCATTTTATTTTATTTTATTTATTTTAATTTATTTACTGTATTTCTATTTCTTATTTATTAAATGATAATTATATTACTTTATATATTGTTTATTATTTCTATTTTATTATATAAAAATATTTTTTTTTTTCATCCTCTCGCTTCGGTTACTGAAAAGCGCCCCCCCTTTTTTTTTAAATTCTTTTATTAGTTTTCTTTATTTATTTAATTTTCTTAAAATTCATAACTTATTCGTTTTAACTCCGATAAACCCCCAAACCAATTCCATTGGACTCCTTTTAACGCTTCTCTCCATAACGCGTCAACAGTGTCAGCGCATCCCTTTATTTTATTTTTTTAATATTTTACTTTTCTTTAATTTCTTAATTCCTAAATACATTCAAAAATTCATAACTTTTTCATTTTAACTCCGATTAACTCCAAACCAGTGGGGTTTGACTCATTATAACGCGATGATTACAACAGCGCTGGGCACATCAGCGCGTGTACAGCACGCGCCGTCAGGGCGCGCGGGGCCGCCGCGCGTGTGCTACACGCGCCGCCTCCGAGTGTGTCCTTCGACAACCCGAATCCATTCCCACCTATTTCCGTGCTATGTGATCTATATCTAAGGCCCAAACACGCAATTTCCATACCAAAACATAAAGGATTCGCGATAAATATATAAAAGGTACTAATGCAATAATAATCAAATAATTCCCAAAACAGAATGCGAGGGAATCCAAAGCAATCCGACAGAGGGGAAGGTAACCTACCTCTTGAATACGATTTGATGGATCAAGAACGAGATGGAATTTGATGTGGGTCGCCAATACCCCTTCCTTTCTTCTCTCTTTTTCTTCTCTTTTCTCTTTTCCCCTTTCCCTTTTCTCTTTCCTCCCTGCCGATTCTCTCTGCCTCACGGTTCCCCCCCCTTATTTTTTTTTTCCTTCACTTGTTGTTGTTGTGCGTTTTTGGGCATGGGGGTGGGGTTAAATTAAGGAGTTTAATTTACATGGGCTGAAATTTAGGGGTTAGAGGGATAATGGGGGAGTGGGTTGGTTATGGAGTAATTTGGGGGAGTAGATTAGGGGTTAATTGGGATAGAATTTATGTTTTAAATTTAATTAATTAATAAATATATTTTTTTTTTTACGGTTATCACATTATACCCCCCTTACAAAAAGTTTCGTCCTCGAAGCTTGCGTATGGTATAATCAAAGACTTAGTATGATTCTACTTGATTCATCCACCTAGATAATGATCAAACTGTACATCCATCACATGTGTTGATGTGTTCACATCACACTTTCTCGACCTATGACTAAGTCTTCAGAATTATTCCTCGTATATATACAAATAATTCCTAATCCATTTTGTCTTCACTTATTTAAGATTGTAAACTAATCTACCTATGATTATCGAATCAACTTAAGGGTATTTTAATTATACTTAGGGTACTACAATCCAATCATCGGTCTATAACTTACTTATATGTGCGGTCATCAGCAACCCTCGTAAGTCCCTTCTTAAGTGTACTACCATCTATAACTTGACGTCTTGTTCATAAGACTCATCTCTTGAATCGTATGTGTTTTCAGAATACGTTTACTATAGTATGCTTCAATTTAGTCGTCGCTAGCATCTCACAAGATGATCTAGTCCATATAGGGGTCAATCCTTACTCAATTCTCTATAATTAATATGTACATACTTCTGCTTATACCCCTTTTGCATGTATCATTCAACTTATCACAGTCTACAATTTTGGATTCTTAAGCTCCTTATATATGTGATTCATCTCCCTAGGTAATTAACCAAAACAATATCCTTGATGTATGCCAATAAGGCACTAGTGACACAAAACCAAGTCCTTAAAATCGATTCTTATATGCTTACGAACTAACTCTATGATCATGACCTTACCTCTTTGAAAATAACATCAGCCTAATATACGAAATGTTTGTATGGACAATACTTTTCTTCTGGTAAAACGTGACATTCGTGGCTATAATTTGAAATATAACTTTTGTTGTTTTAAAATAATACCATTCTTATTATTATATTTTTTTTAAAACAAAATTCGAGATAATATACTCATTTTCGCAAAGCAGTGTTTCAAATGACACTTATAAAACGATGATATAACTTGTTCACAAATTGTTTCAGTGAAATGGCATTTAAACAATTGAAAATATATAATAATGTAACGTTTTATAAAACAATTTGAATACAGCACCTTTCGTTTGCTAAAAGAAAATATATTTTGAAATCTACTCTTTAACTTGGCAAAATTTAAGTAAGATCATCGCAAACGAATAAATAACTTTGGAAACACTTCAAAGGATAAAACGCTTGCGATATCGATAGTAGTCAGTTAGAATTAGTTTTGACTAAAAAAATAGATGTAACAAAAATTTTGTAACATTGTGTAAGAAATTAAACACATCGTTTTTTTTTCGGAAGGACATCGACATTTTAAAATCTTTTCCCTCTTTAAGGTCGCCAGAAGATCTAAAAATTTTATGTTGATATATAAGTACAGAAATGAATTTGCCTTATAAAGGTTGGTAGTCTATATAAGAAACTCAATAAGGTATTTCCGAAGGCAATATTTTTAAGGTACTTGTTAAAATATGGTTATACATTGACGTACGTGCTTATTTAAAATATTTATCTGTTTGAAAAAAAAATATATCAATCCAATTTTATTTTATTTTTTTTTTTCCGTATAATTCTATAGGTCATCTCTTTTCCGGATAAGGTCTCCTACGTACCGTTTCTTATAAGTCTAACTTCTGTCTGCTGATGATAAACCTTTAACTTAAATTAGTCTAATCCTAGCGTGACACACAAATTATTGATCGACTTAAGGTGTTCTAATTCACCATGCTTCCGCGCGCCACATTGATCCACTGTACCTTGTTACTTGGTTATTTGAACCACCAATTATCCTAGTTTAATCCCGCTTGCACAAGAAACTATTACTGGTCCATGCTTGCTCTATTTCAATTCCAACCTATTAGACGCTAGTCAAATACCTCAAGATCAACACTTGACCAACGATTTTGTGGTGACGTATCATTCCACTATATTTACTATGTTAATGCGCACTCATCACAATTAATCAGTATCTCCAGTGAGACTAGTATCTTTGACTTATTTTGATAACACTACATTCAACATCTTAACCCTAGACAATAACTTCTTCGTATGGTTCTCTTACTAAGCGCTACTGATCATAGTGCTTATGAATCCTTACTTAGTTCCTCTCATTTCTCTATAAATCGTCTCTTAGTATCTATCGTGTTATAATAATTCATTTCTTAGTAGCTACTGTCTCAACTTACACCTCAGTCTGCTCTGATGTTTTCGTCCAAGTAGGGGTATGAGCCTGATCCATTTTACTCTAATGGTACCAAGTCCTATGTTGCGGTTGCGGCGAAGCAACCTGAGTTGCTGCCTGACCTATTAATATATCATTAACGGTCGCAGTAGGGTATTCTGGTTAGCATTTTAATCCATTCAAGTTAATAGTATTTGACTAGGGTTACTAAAATCATGGTTTAAAGAGTTATGATCAACTTATATAAGGGAGATTTATATGATGTACCCTAGATCTATTATTTCGTAACCGATCGTCTCTTTAAGTCTAAGGTCGTAACTTATTCATATGATTGTTCTTAGTATCATCATGTATTTAGCCTAATATCATGTCTTATTTCTAAAATCATGCTTTAGTGTATGATCAACGTTTATGACTACATTCAGTACTTATGTCCAAGATCATCTCTTAATCGGAATCGTTACTTATGTTTAAGATTGTAACTTATGTTAAGGATAACCGCTTATAACTGAGAGCAGTACATATGTTCATGATCTTCGCTTATGTTCAAATCACCACTTATGTCTAAGATTGTCACTTAGGGGTAAAATCATAACTTCATTTTCTAATATCATGGTCCAAATCTACATTTCTGTCATGGGTCTAGAGCCATGTCTTGACGATCGTACTCTCGGCATGTAGTACCTCTTGGACTCATTCAGAGTCAGATCCAAGTGATCGGTGGTGTCAGTTGTTCTGTGTCACCACTCTTCTGCATCTCCTTGTCGAAGAGTCTCCGTTTCAAGTGCGGTGGTGGTGGAGGCGGTGCCTGCTAGTTTAGCAGCTGATGCTACTGTGCTTAGGTCTTGGTCATGGTGACTATGGTATCTTCAAGTGCTTGGGGATGATCCCTGATTATGGCGGTTCTCACCATAATTCCTTTATTACCGGTTTGTTCATGTCTTGTTGGCATTTTTTTTATAATCTAAAACAGTCGAAAATAAATGTATTTAAATACAAGCTAAGTTAGGAGGGTATTTTGGGAATTTCGAATAGCTTAGGGGTTGCATGTCGAGTTTCAGGGGTAATTTGAGAAATTCTATCGTTTACAGAATTCACGTTAAAAGTTAAAGGCAGTATCGTAATTAAGTAAGGAAACGATAGTTCACTCGCGTACCCCTTAACCCGATCATAACTTAAGTCTAAAATCATCACTTAACCCTATTTTGTTGCTTAAGGGTAAAATCGTCATTTTAGAGAATAGATCGTAGCTTAAGTTTAAGTGATCTAGTTAATCCTGCGTTTCCGAGGCGGATCTGAAGCCTCGGCTCTGATACCACCTGTAGCGCCCCGCTCCCGAGCCCTAGCATCGGGAACAGTGCACCCGCCGTAGCCTACTAAGAGGACTACAAAGCGTCGTTCAAACTTCTTTATACGTCAGTACTGACGTAGAAATTTTTTTCGGAAACGATAATTAAAGAAATAAACATCTTAATTAAATTAAATCCATCAGAATAAAATCAAGTACAAGGATTGATGAAACCCGCTAAGTCAAATATGAAATACTAGAATCAAACAATAAACCTAGGTGGAGGTCTATCTGACTATTCCAAGAACAAGCTTCCGGTCGACAAGATCCCTTCTCGAGCCCAGCTCACTCTTCTCAGCCTCGATAGACATACATACTCTTAATCCTGCTCACCTGTGGAGGGTAGGTGGGGGGGGTGAGTGATGGGAGTCACTCGTAGGTTACCCGTCTCTCCCGGAAAGGGATTGTCACATACTGAGTCGGGTAACAATTAAGCACATAAAGCACGTAGCAGATGAATAAAGCTATAAAACATATACACATGCATAGTAAAGCATATAAAGCATAAATAAGGAAATAGCACATACCGGACCCGATCCGTATCCCGAAACATAGCGCTGAAACAACTTAATAACAAGACAAATAATCACAACAATAATAAATGCAATGCGCAAGTTCATGATGCATGTACTTTTATCTTCGTGTCACACGCAGTCATTTAATATCACACGTTATGCTCTTTCTTTTCCATGATATGCTATGCATGTCCCGGGTCCTATCGGATGAAGGTAACCATTATTACCAACACCCATCACACGCCTCGTCAGGCCACACGGCTCATAGGCCAAATGCAATGCTCGTGCCATGAATGCGTCACACTTGCACACTTCCGTTTGTCCTATGTTGCATGCTCCGTTCTATGATGCGTATTACCTATATTGCGTAGTTACCCTATGTTGCGTGGGGTTCATTACTGTATTTTATCTTCTACCGTTATTTTATCTTTCTAGACTTTATTTTAGGTTTCTACACTTTATTTTATATTTCCTAGGCTTTCAAGCGCTTAAATATTTTAATTA
>AP025047.1:5462455-5584544 GCA_036186865.1 Eustoma russellianum | reverse complement strand
CTATTTTATTATATAAAAATATTTTTTTTTTTTCATCCTCTCGCTTCGGTTACTGAAAAGCGCCCCCCCTTTTTTTTAAATTCTTTTATTAGTTTTCTTTATTTATTTAATTTTCTTAAAATTCATAACTTATTCGTTTTAACTCCGATAAACCCCCAAACCAATTCCATTGGACTCCTTTTAACGCTTCTCTCCATAACGCGTCAACAGTGTCAGCGCATCCCTTTATTTTATTTTTTTAATATTTTACTTTTCTTTAATTTCTTAATTCCTAAATACATTCAAAAATTCATAACTTTTTCATTTTAACTCCGATTAACTCCAAACCAGTGGGGTTTGACTCATTATAACGCGATGATTACAACAGCGCTGGGCACATCAGCGCGTGTACAGCACGCGCCGTCAGGGCGCGCGGGGCCGCCGCGCGTGTGCTACACGCGCCGCCTCCGAGTGTGTCCTTCGACAACCCGAATCCATTCCCACCTATTTCCGTGCTATGTGATCTATATCTAAGGCCCAAACACGCAATTTCCATACCAAAACATAAAGGATTCGCGATAAATATATAAAAGGTACTAATGCAATAATAATCAAATAATTCCCAAAACAGAATGCGAGGGAATCCAAAGCAATCCGACAGAGGGGAAGGTAACCTACCTCTTGAATACGATTTGATGGATCAAGAACGAGATGGAATTTGATGTGGGTCGCCAATACCCCTTCCTTTCTTCTCTCTTTTTCTTCTCTTTTCTCTTTTCCCCTTTCCCTTTTCTCTTTCCTCCCTGCCGATTCTCTCTGCCTCACGGTTCCCCCCCCCTTATTTTTTTTTTTCCTTCACTTGTTGTTGTTGTGCGTTTTTGGGCATGGGGGTGGGGTTAAATTAAGGAGTTTAATTTACATGGGCTGAAATTTAGGGGTTAGAGGGATAATGGGGGAGTGGGTTGGTTATGGAGTAATTTGGGGGAGTAGATTAGGGGTTAATTGGGATAGAATTTATGTTTTAAATTTAATTAATTAATAAATATATTTTTTTTTTACGGTTATCACAATAACTCTCTTCTTAACAAACTTAAAGCACAAGATTTCAGCCGATTTACAGGTGAATAAGTATCGTATGTCTAAGCCTCTTGCAAGCTTGCAGGAATTGCCTTTTTAACTTACCGGGACAAAAGATCCTAGTTTTCAGGTATTACCGTTTCAACTCCAAGAAATTTTATCGAGAATGTAAATTAGAAACTTAGCGGTTTCATATATTAGTAAGATTTTTATTAGAGAACAACAACAATAGATACATTATATATCTCAACGATAGCAAAAACTATCGTTAGGTCTGAGGGTGAGAGACATGTAAACAATACTTCAATCTCAAAGGATAAAGATTTGCTTCCAGTGAGATCCATAACCCTATGTGTACCTGTATAGATGACATACTAATAGAGGAGTGGTGCGCCTGTGTGTTAGTGAAGACTTTTACGAGATGACCCACACAAAATGCCAATGCAAACAGGGTCAGCAACTTTGTAACCCAAATAAACCGGATACTAAGGTTTAAACCAGTATTGACTTGGATAGCATTATTGCACTCATACTGCACGTATTCTCGTTTGAAACTATGTCTTTGTGGTTGCAATGTCTCAATACAAGTAATAAATAAGCTATTCTATGAAGGTTGAACGTATGTGCTTTCTATTTTACTAGCAAAAAATGAAGAGAATATCTTCCAACCCATATTACATAACATATTCTGGTTTATCCAATACTTTATATAATAAAAACATGTTATGTGTGTTCAGTTTTTCATTTAAATAATTTAGTATATGTAGTATGAATTAATTGAGTGAGTTAGAAATAGGTCGCGAGATATTCTCCCACAAGTCCATGTCTATAACCAAAAAAAAAAATCTATATATAAAGTCCATGTTTTGCGTATACATGTCTATAGCTATGTATAGTTCTCCAACAACAAAAACAACAACATTACTTCATTGTCTTAGAAGCTCCTGTCTATAGCGGGGTATGGGAGGGTCAGATGTACGCAACCATACCCATGTGTTAGAAACACACATAGGTTGTTTCCCAGTGACCGATGATGAAAATTGCGTCAAACTGTATCGATCAACTGATACTTCACAATATAAGAACCGCAACCAAAATTTAGTGAGTTATTTTGTTTTATTCCATTATATTCCAAAGTCAATGAAGAGTGTATTGTTAACTCGATTGACAATTGAAACTATGTATAGTTCTCCAAGAATTATTATAATACATCAGACAACGGTATGTGCTTTATACATATAAGTATGTTGGCGGGTCACTATTAATTTATTTTAATCTCTTTTGCTTATATATGAAGACTCTTAATTGTAACATCGGCTTTACATATATGTTTTTTATTTTTCGTGATACATGTGGACTTACATGTATCTTTATTCACGTTTTTGTTAGACGGATATAAATTAGAATGCGTATAAATATTTAATTCATTAGAGGAGAAAAGAATATGAAGTGAATATTTAAAAACCAAACAAAGCAGGCTACTACTACCAGGACTGCCACTACGTGGATCTTGTCAGCAAGTAATAAGGAGTGTAGTATTAGGTTTCTCTAATGCCGCCCCCAGGGGCATAGTCCAGTGGTAAGTGGCAAAGGTGATTGGAGCTAGAACCCCGACGTCCCGAGTTCGAGTCCGTGTGGAGACAATCCTTGTTGAAATATTACAAGGGTTGTCTCTGGGCTGGCTGAGTCTCGTGTGTCCTCTCCCTTTGCAGGGCTGCCGGTGGAGCACATCCCTCGATTTACATCCCACCTGGCTAAGGGGCCTCTGGTACAGGTGGGGGGAGAACCCACTCCCTCATCAAAGGTTTCTCTAATGCCGCTCATATGGCATAGTTTATTTGGTATTCAATTTAGCGTTTGCTTTGAGATATCAAGAGTTTGATTTCAGAAACACGCACAGTATGAGTGTTCCATTGCTACTAGGCCAAAGGCCTAATTTGCGGGTGACACATTGTGTAGGCCACTGCGTAAGTCCTCACTCAACCTAAGAAGTTGCTGGACTCCTAATTTGCATCCTCCACAATACTCCTAAGAGCTGAGGTGGTGGAGGCTTCAGGACCAGGATATGATCTTTTGCTAGGTTTCTCCAATGCCGCTGGCCCCATCAATATAGTTAACGGAAAATTACGTTTTTTTCCCGAAAAAAAGATCTTTATTCAGTATTGCCCAAAACAAAGTTATATACAAATGAACAGCTAGCTACGATATTTCACTAGTATGTATATTCGTGGTATGCCTAGACATATTTACAAAGTCTTACTCGTCTCAATAACTCATCATGTACATGTACATATGATAGTAAGCAGTCTATGCATCTATGAATGAACTGATTACGACAATATCATATACCAATTACACATTCTCGGAAGATGTATCTCCATTCTAAAGTGATATCCGGTTTTTGTCACGAATTCCGGGGGTTCAATAGTACCCAATCAAATGGATTTGCCAACTGATGAAATTCTAAAAAACATCACGACGTAAGAGGGTTGTCCAGAGGTTTTTCCCCAATAGCAGCCATGGAGGACATGTAACGTTGTCTCACCATTACATCCACATATGCCACATCATAAGTTGACAGCAACCTGCTTCGACCGAAGGAAGGATGCCGTAGGGAGTGCATTTTGTCAAACTTGCCAAAGAAATAAATTAAGTCCGGAAGGGCCTTTCTTAGCCCAGATGAATTTCTATTCCTTGGATATCAATACCGTTGTATTTTTACACTAAGGTGGCGTTTGGTTGGCACTTGGGTATCGGAATCAGAATCAGAATGGGTGTGATAGGGAATGAGTTTGGGGTTAAAAGTGATAATTGTTTGATATTAAAGTGGGAATGTATATGATAGACATTGATGGTGTTTGGAACGTATTAGAATTGAAATAGTGACCGGCCGGAATAGTGGTCGCCGGCGGCGACGGACTGGCGACGGGCCGGCGGCTCCCCGTTCCACCCTCATTCTCACATTTTGATAGATAGGGGGCTAGTATATCAAAAAACGATATCTATTACCAAATAGTTGGATATCAAAATGAAACTTATTCCTCCATCTTTCTCAAGCAAACAGTTCCTCCAAAGTCATTCTATTATTCTCATTTTGCCCAACCATACGCCAACTAAAAGATGGTAGATCAACGGAGACTAAACTACAGAAGTGGTGCTACACACATTTTAATTTTTTGACAGAAAACTTGACGCGGTTATGTTCTTCCAAAATCTTACGCCTTTTAACCGAAAATAAAAGAGAAATTTCATCTTAAATGTCTAACTTCTACTACCAAAGACCGTCGGGAATAGACAAGATCCAAATGAAGAATAAAATAAAGACCATGGAACATCAACCCGGAAGTTATTAGATGATGATAATGAAGATCTGTCAATTCAATCAAGCCTCTGAATCGGAACAGCACGAAATGGTTCTGGAATGATTTTTTGAACCAGTGGGTTCCCAAATTTTCTGTGGATTAGGCTTACTTTTATGCATGCATAATTGAAGCGAAGAAGGTTTCAAGGTCATATCTTCCAGAAAAAATCCGTTCACCGCTGCCAAACTTATTGTCTTGAAGATGTTTTCTTTTACCTATACATGATTTTTCTTGTCGTCAGAAGTTAATTCTTTGTGGGTTTTATTTGGAACATCGTTCTTTATCTGTAAAATTAATTTTTTGTTTGGAAAAAATATGTACAACATGAGGACAAATTTCTTATTTGACCCCCCAACCATCACACGCCTCCCCAAACCCCAAGTTCATGAAGAGCCCAGTTCCTTTTGAGTTTTCACATTCGATGCTAATCCTTCAAACTGACTGCAAGATCTACCTTCCCATATAATTCTTTAGTTGTTCCATAATTTGCAGTGTCACAATTTCATGGTTTTGGTTCGATTATGTAGAAAGGGTTAATTGCACCTGGTATCCATTGTTTTCCACGAAGTTTTAAGTAGCATCCAATGTTTCATGAAACACACTTGGCATCCAGACTTATAGGGTTAATAGACACCTGACATCCAGATGACCGGCTGGACGACCGTTGACCGCTGAAATCGACCTTTGACCGGACCTAACCCTACTTTTAACCTGACTTTAACCACAGTTTACAATTAATAAAATAATAAAATCAAAATAAATTAAAAGTTTAATAAAAAATAATTCAAAAATCAATAAAAAAACCTACACCCCACCTCATCCCCACCCCTTTCATCTTCTTCCCTTCTTCCCCTTTCATCTTCTTCCCCTTTCCCTTCTTCCCCTTTCATCTTCTTCCTCTCTTTACCAAACTTCTTTCTTCCTTCTCCTCTGCTCTTTTCATTGCCAAAAGAAAAAATTGACGAAATAAAATTGAAGAACATGAAAATACCAGGATGAGGACTCTTTCCCTTTCATATGCCAAAAAAAAAACAGAGCATCTCTGTTGTGATGTTATATTCCAGAGGTGGTTGAAAAAGTGGAGACAGAGGATTATGAGAAATTGGCTAGTGAACTCCAGTATGCGTCTCCTCTTGAGATTATGGACAAGGCACTGGCTAAATTTGGAAATGATATTGCTATAGCTTTCAGGTGGGTGCATGAAATTTTTAGCCCTTCCAATTTATACTAATTCCCTGATTTTTGTGTGCTTGATATTCTGATGCTACACTTGTTTGAACCAACATATACTCCATCTGGTATTTCGAGTATAGGAAACTATGGATTCTCGGTGAGTTTCAATTACTTCATGAAACTCACATATTCTCAGCTTTTGCTGAATGCTTTTCATGTAGTTTTTTTGTGTAAAAATGTCACTGAAATATGATAATTTTACTCTTGTAGCTAGCTCTCTTAATTTAATCTTTAAAGGTTGTAAAATTGAAGTTTTCTGCTTTGAGTGATTAGTGGAATGTTACTGATGTTAATAAGACTCATGAAATGCCCCTGCTGGTTTCTGCAAATTTGCTGGATTTCTTCTTCCTGTGAAATTTCTGCAAATTTGCTGGTTTCACTCTTGATGTTGATGAAATTACCTCCTTCTTGCTTGGAGGTGACCACGGGTAGGGGTGCTTGAAGGAGAAGAAAGGAGGAAGAGAAAGATGGTTGAAATAAAGTGGAATTAACCATGGTTTGAAAATTTTGGGCCCAAGTGGGAGAAAAGTGAAAAATAAAAGGAAAATTGCTAAAAACCGCCTATAGCAGGTGCTTTCCCGGTTGCAGGATGCCAGGTGTCTATTAACCCTATAAGTCTGGATGCCAAGTGTGTTTCATGAAACATTGGATGCTACTTAAAACTTCGTGGAAAACAATGGATACCAGGTGCAATTAACCCTATGTAGAAATTGTATATTGTTTATCAAGTAGTTCGTGTTTTTCTGAATTCTTGGAAAAGTTAGGGAGATTTTCTTTATATTTACTAATTTCAACTTTGGCTCTCTGTATTATTTGGAAATTGTAGATGCAATGACCGAGCATGATACTTATGGTTATGAATTTTGGAGGTTGATAAAGAACCGGGCCAACTAAGATTAATATACGTATAAATGTTATTTATGTTTAAATTCTGGGTCAACACGAAGATTTGTTCTTGCTGGATAGAGATATAGATGATTTAATTGTTGGATATTTTCTTCACTTGTGGTTTTTGATGCTGGAGGCCGTTGTCGCTGGAGGACGGAGAAGGAAGAACGGACGTGATCGGAGTAGAGAGGAGGAAGGAAGAAGGTGTTACCCAGTTATTGCTTAGCATTAAAAAAATAAGAGGTATGTCTGTCAATACACAATTAGTTAGATACAACTTATTTGACATGTATGTACTACTGCTATTACCCCCATTGAGTCCAGTTTTCATATCTTCTTTTAATTTACAGGAACTTGCTTTCTTCGATGTTACTCGGACAGGGGAGCTCCTGAGTAGGCTTTCTGAGAATACACATGTCATAAAATTTGCTGCAACGACCTACCTTTCTGAGGCTCTAAGGTATCTTCTACTGCATTCATCGGTCTTGGTTTTATGTTAATAACATTATGGAAGTTAACATGTAATGTTCTTTCATATCTAATTAAGATGTTGGTGACTTCAACACGTTTGTTATCATATCGTTCTTATCGTCTTTCTGGTTATACCTTGTTTCTCCTACCTAGTATTGGCTTTGGCTGTTGTTCTACTTGTGTTATTGCTATACGTTTGTGAAGTTCCTCACAAGACTCAAGCTGCTGCTGCTGTAGCTTCCTCAGTTGCTGAGGTTAATTTCAATTCTTTCAGTCTATTATTTTGTTATGTAGAGTCAAGATTGGAATCCTCTGGGTGAATTTCGGTCAAACCGAAAACATTATTGTTGCAGTCAAAGAGATAATAAGGTGTTACTCTAGCATTGCTTCTTTATGGTTCATTATCAGCTTTACCAAAGTATAGTCTGGTCTCTTAAGGCTTTGCAAAGGCTTGGCACATAGTTTTCCATTATGATTTAAGTTATTCATGGTTTTATACCGTGTGGTCGGCAATGTTATATGGAAAAGACTGTTGCGCTATCAAGAAGACACAATCGTAGAAGATGGAAGTGGCAGAGATGAGGATGCTGAGGTGGATGTGTGGGTATACAAGATTAGATCGGATAAGAAATGAGGTATTTAGAGAAAGGTTAGGGTGTCTATTGTAGCAGGTAAGATAAGAGAAGGGAGAGTGGGATGGTTTAGGCATGTCAAGAGTAGACAAACGACGGCGTCTGTTTGAACAGTTGAAAGCCTCATTGTAGAAGAGAAGAGGAGTAAAGGTAGGCCCAAACTGATTTGGGATGAGCGGATTAGCCATGACCTACTAGATTTGCACCTCTCTGAGAACATGGTGCAGGATAGGAATTCATAGTGGCGGAGGATTAAGGTTAAGGAGGTTTAGGCAGGATATAGGGGCACGTTAGAGTATATGTAAGGGCTTAGATAATCTATACAATTTAGGTTGACTTTGTACTTTTTTTTGTTTCTGTCTTTTTCTTTCATTTTTTGTGCATATACACGATTATGATTATTTTATGATCGGAAGCATTTCTATTTGTGTTTAATACATTCCTTCACCAGCACACTAGCACAACATATTACTATTATTGTGTCATCTATGCAGGTACATATAGAGCCGGGGGTCTCACTGGAAGCAAACTCTCTATCTCTTGAGATAGAGGTATTGTTTGCCTGCTTCTCACCCTCCTTAGACCCTAGCAATAGCTTAGTGTTTTTGTTGGAATATTAATGGGTATGGTCGTTGGTCGTTGGTGAGGTTTTATACTGTGAAAAAGTGTACCACATGCAAAACATGGTTTTCTTAGAGCTCATTGATTTCGACCCTAATCCAAAAATATCATTTAAGTAATTAAATTGTTACAAGTTTCAAAAGGAGCACCAGACCTGCATGAGAAAGAGGCATTCACGTAATTGGTTCAGTGTACTAACTTGTTTGTTCGACCTGTATATATTAACATAATAGGAAAAGTTACCATATGTGAAGTCTACTGTTAAAGGAAACTTTATGCTGAAGGTTATCTTTTATAGTATGATATAGGTAATGCTGCTAGTGAACTGCTGCATGAGTTACATAAACATCTTTCTGTATTTACCTTGTGCCCTTTCCGAAAGGAACTACAGTCCCTGATGCAAATGTGAACTATGTAATATTTGTCCTTCTCCTCATCCTCCTTTCTCCTTCGAGGATACGATCATATCTCAACTAAGGGTCCACAGGGTTCTAAAAATTTCAATCATAAGGACATCAAAGGGAAACTACTCATTATAAACATAATGGAGAAAAATAATCCATATAGCGGACACCATCCAATAGAAATAAGGTTAGAGTAGTGTTATTGAGCTTCAGACCAAAGCTTGCATTAAACTGTAAATTTATCCTCCTAGTGGAATATCTGTTCATGTTAACTGACGGCTAATTCAACTAAAGTTACAATCAATTAATTGTGCAAGAAAATTATCAGATGTCTGCCTTTTCGCAAATTGTTTATGCTTGACAGGCTTGGCGTGGACGATGATATTTGACTGTTTCACTGCAGGGATGATGATGCCGAAGTAGAACTGGAGGGTGTCTGTTTTGCCTATCTTCTCGCCCCAATGATATGGTCTTGAAGGTTGTCAAAGTTCCTACTCGCGATTTTAATTGGACAAATCCTTTTGAAGTGAAAATCAGTTTTCGTACTTCCTTTTGATTCAGGGTGTAGCACTGAAACTAGAACCAGGCTCAAAAGTTGCTCTAGTTGGTCCAAGTGGTGGTGGCAAGGTACTAATTGCTCCAGTTCCATTACATTATAGTGTATGCATATAGCAATTAAATATAATTGAAATTGGCGTGATGATGTGGATTAATGAAAGAAAGAGAGAAAGATATGCTTGACTCGTGGGTTCACATTATTTAAGTCGTAACTTCACGTTATAATTTCACGATGAAGAAGCATTATGCCTACTGTATGAAAAAGAGAAGGAGAGGCAGTGGAAAAATACTATACTTTTTTCCTTTTCTGTACCATGCAGGCTACGATAGGAAATCTGATTGAAAGGTTTTATGATCCTATCAAAGGGAAAATATTCTTAAATGGGGTGTCACTGATAGGAATTTACCGTTAGCATCTATATAAAAATGTAATGCAACTCAATTAGTGTTGTCTAGAACTTGGAAAGATTATTCTACTTCGCTATTTACGTGGCATGTCATTCGTGTTGAGTTATAAGTTAATCTTCTTTCTAGTAGTTTTAAGTTTTTAGATGCAATAAATTTATTATGTTACCTGTTTTCATTTCTAATGGAGTCAATGACACAATCTTCTTTGACTTTGAATATGATGGAATAAAGCAAAATGACTCACTAAATTGGCTGCGCTTTTTATATTGTGAAGTAGCAGTTGATCGACACAGGTTAACGCAATTCTTATCATGGGTCATCGGGAAACAACATCTGTATGTTTTTAACATATGGGTATGGTTGCGTACATCCGACCCCCTTATACCCGTCATAGGCGGGAGCCTCTAAGACAATAGGATAATGTTGTTGTTGTTGTAAATTTATTATCTTACCAGAGAAAGAGATCTTGGGCTCAAAATCCTGCTTTCCATTAAATAAATACTACCACTATTGTCTATGACTAGTACAGCTGCTATAATCTACTACTCTTGTGCAAGAGTGGTAAGTCCGAACGTGAGGGGACGTGTTAAATGTATAAATTATTCTTCCCTATAACAACTTAACCTTTTAGATCAGGTTTTGATTCATCATATCTTTAATTAGCAAAGGGGGTATTTATCTTGACTCAGAAACTAGCGCCAACCATGTTAACATTTTGCCTTGTTATCTTGTTATGGATATGCAGATCAGCAGAGTAAGTCAGGAGCCTACGCTTTTCAACTGCTCTATCAAAGAAAATGTCCCGTATGGATTGGACGGAAAAGCTAGTGATTCTGATACAGAAAGTGCTGCTGCAAGTCTTTTTCATGCTCCTCTAACCGTTTTCATCTCCCCCTGTCTTGTGTTGTATATAATATCTTCACCAAGTCCTTATAATTGAAAATGGCCTACTCCCACGAGTTCATATGTGGTTTTCCTGAAAAGTAGGAGACATTTGTTGGAGACCATGGATTCGGGCTTTCAGGCGGACAGAAACAGGGGATCGCCATTGCTAGAGCTTTACTCATGAACCCAAAATTCTGCTTCTTGGTGAGGCCACCGGTGCTTTGAATGCTGAATGCGAATATTTAGTTCAGGTGTGGTTCCTAAAGCTGTTGTTCCTTGGTTTCTTTTTTGTATAATTCGTCGATCTTCTTTTCCACAATCCCAACTTCCCCATATATACACGTGTAATTCATGGTCAAACAGTAACATCAATGTGAGATCTTGAATGATGTAGACGAACAAGGGAATGAGAGCGTGTGCGGGGATATATTATTTCTCTATCTTGCACTCATTAGCCCTCGTCATTCACGGTATAATTTCGCACTATAGTTTTGTTTAAGTATCCGACGTCTCTTTTGCAGGACGCGATGGATTCACTGATGAAGGGAATGACTGTTCTTGGGTTGGATGTACGCAACTATATTTATGTATTAGAAACTTGCAGAGTTTGTTTTCCGATGACTTATAATGAAAATTGCATGTCAAGTTGTGTCGATCAATTGCTATTTCATAATATAAGAAACGCAGCTAATTTAGTGAGTCATTTTGTTTTATTCCATCATATTCTAAAATCAAAGAAGAATGTGTCTTTTTAACTCAATAGAAAAATTAGATTGAGTGTTCAATCACCAAAAACCACCATATCTTAACTGAATTTTGTGTTGGCGGCTTAAAAATGTAATCAGTCTATCCTTATATGGGTTAAAAATATATTCACCATATCATAACTGAATTTTGTATTCACCATAACATAGTTGAATTCCAAGATATAGACACATGAGAAAACCTATCATGTATATTATTCATAAAGTGCAAACAGTGTCAATATATACTTGATTTCAACACTTGTCCTTTTCTTTGTTTGCTGTTATGAGACTTGATTCATAGAAGTTTCTTTTTTGGTTAATTTAAGGAAATGATTAGGCCGTTATATATACGGACATGTATTACTCTCAAAGCATATGCAGTTAAGATTCTTTCATCTCCTTTTTATCTAATTTATCAAGTTGGTCTTAGTGTTTAGTATGCGACATTTATATGCAAATATTTGGAGTTTTACATTTATATAGGATTTATTTTAACTTTGTGCATGATGTATCAAGATGTACTTACAACTTCAGCCCGAAATGACTTGCGTAAAATAGAGTCGTTTAACTTTGTCATTACATTATTTTTTTACAGTTGTGTTCTTGGAGCAAATATGTCTCTCCGGAATCAACTGTCGGGACCAACTGAGCTACGTCCTGTAGGCTTTTTACAGTTGTACTCTTCATTTATGCAACTTCATTTTGTCTGGATGTTCTTAATGTGCTGAGATTTCATGCTCCATTCCTTCATCTTTGCAAAATTTTTAAATATCTCGTTCGAGTTCACCTACACGATAAGCAATACTCATCGCCTAAAAAAATATAATATTTTCCATTTAGCTTGATATGTCAATGTCTGTATACAAATTTACATGAACGTGTTCATTTCTTTCAAGGCATTAGTCTGAGCAACCCATTTTAAAAAAAACATTTCTTTCATGCAATCTTTTGCATAACTCATGTATGGTCGAGTTTTGGATTTAACGATTTTAAGCCCGGATAAAGAAGTAAAGTTGTGTTAGGTTGACAACCAATATAAAACACCGTTACTAAATATAATTATGTATCAAACAAGAAATTACGCTAATGCTAGGATGTTCCACCTATGAAACACATCATATAGTCAAAATGCAATGTCTCACAAAGACGTGTATGAGAATGTAACGGCAAGTGTAAGGACTCGAGGAATAATAAGTCTAGAGTTTTCTATTACAGTAGGTTTACACCAAAGATCTTTACTAAGATCATATTTATTTGCTTTAGTTATAGATAAGCTCACTCCACACATCCAAGATAGAGTCCACTGGAGCACGTTATTTGTATATGATATTGTGTTGATGGTTGAGACTAGTAAAGAAGTCAATACTAAGCTGAAATTTTGGTGGAAGACAGTAAAGGAAAAAGGCTTCAGAATGTGTCGAATGAAGATAGAGTATATGAAATTGAATTTTAGTAGCAAAAATAGCATTGGAACCTTGTGTGAAATTGAAAGACATAGAAATTTACCTGATTGAGAGTTTTAAATACTAGAGATATATACTCAAAAAGATTGATGATTTGACAAAGATGTGAATCGCAAAGTAGAGACGGAATGGTTAAAATGGAAAAGTGCGTCAAGTATTCTTTATGATAGAAAAGTACATTTTAAGCTTCAAGAGAAATTTATAAGACGACAGTAAGACCCGTAGTTCTATACGGGTTTGAATGTTGGGCATTCAACTATGAGCATAAAAAAAGAATCCGAATGGCAAAACTGAAAATGTTAAGAAGGTTGCGTGGACATACACGAAAGGATAAAATAAGGAATAAATTTATAATAAGAAAGGTTGAGATGACTCCGATGAGGAAATAAGGGAGTTAAGGTTAAGATAATGTAGATATGTGCAAAGGTAACCTTTATATGCACTTGTTAGCCGGTGCGAGTCAATGAATGAAGTGCATGTTAAACATGTGAGAAAGAGACCAAAGAATATATGGAGGAGACAAATAAGAAAAGATATGAATTATATGACAATTGAAGAGTACGTGATTAGTGATAGACCACACTGGAGACAGTTGATCCACTAATCGATATCATGTAGATAGTATAAGATTACCCAAAACAGAATCACGGTTGAGATGATGTGATATTTTTAAAATATGTGTATTATAAAGACGAATATTATACATTATGTATTAAGAGACAGGCAATGAGGTATGATTTGGGTTAGGATTTTAAAGAAAAAAGAAAAAAGAAAAACATAATCATCAACTCTATTTTATTGTCATTTGTTAGCTTCTCCACAATCACAATTTGCTTCAGCCATGATGTACGATAAGGAACAAGCCCAACAAATCAAAAGCAAAGGACTTCCAAGAAAATTCAAGTGGTTGCCAATGATAGCTCCAGTATCATAAGGCAGTACTTTGGTTCACCAGGTCCTTTCACCTTAGAAGCTGCTGAATGATCTGATTTACATCTTCTACAAAACTCCTTAGAGCTGGAGCACTAGGAGGCCTTAAGATCAAGGTATGACCTATTGCATCCAAGTATGTCAATCCATCTATAACATGCTGAAAGTACGTTTCTTGATTTTCAGATGAACTCCATAATCTATCTGATTGAAGATCACACACACACGAGTCCATATATCGTTAAAACCACATGAAAACATGAAATATCATCCGATGCACGATGCAGTATCGAACATGAATATCCTCCAAACTCTCACCTCTAAGATGCAACTCCTCATAAGTAGCCAAAACCTTTATGTAAAACCCATGCATTCTCCTGCAACCGACCTCAAAAGCCAATGAAGTAGATTAAGGGCGTTCCCGATGCACTAGGTTCCCGCGTTTACACAGGATCAGGGAAGAGGCCGGAGCGATCTGATGTACACAACCTTACCTTACATTTTTTTGTGCAAGAAGCTGTTTCCACGGCCAATGAAGTAGATTAATTGCCAGAAACCTTTTCCCCAAGTTCACCAAAGACCAAGCCACTGAACCCTTCTCTATCTGGGAAAGCAAGACGCCCTCACTGCATGACTCCATCTCAACCATAAACGCTTCTGAAATTTTAAAAGAAACTCAAAAAAAAAAAAAAAAAAAAAAATTTGTCAATCAGATTAAAGATGGAAACTTGATCACCTTAAAGTAGATGAGTCAATTGTTTGTTTCCCAACCTCTTAGACCATTTTCCTCCTCTGTAAATTGAGCAAAAGAAAGCAAGTTCAGAATGTCTGTACTAAATAAAAAACAGACTCGTACAATCTCAACAACTTCCTGACCAATTGAAGATGGATGAGTGCTAAACTGATCGCCACCCATGATTACAGCCTCCTCACATTTGCCTCTTTTTTCTTTTCTTCCCGTTTTACATAGGGCGAGAGGGGGTGGTTCGCCCTAAATTCGACTTCATGAGTTCATGAAAATTAGCAGAAAGGAAATACATGGTGTTTGAATAAATTGTCTTATAATCACAGGCAACGGAAGGACTAGCAAAAATTGAAGTAAGAGCAGTCCTACTAAAAAAACATTGAATGGAAAAGGATCTTCTGTCCAAGAATTCAACAAAATAAATAAACACATTTATTTCCTAAAATAATCCTCTAGCCAAGGACAGAATCTGACCCAAAGGTATCAATTACAGAAAAATGGACTTGGAATATAAGGTCAAATAATAAAAACTCAGGAATGCTAAGCAACACCTGGGTGATGAAATTTGTAGTCTTAAGATCATCATCAGCTAGTTAGCTGTGATTCCAGATTCCTGGCTCAATCCCCTCCCCCCCCCCCCCCCCCCCAACCAAAAAAAAAGACCGAAAAAAAAGGGAAAAAAAACCTCCCAGATCCAGTTCTACCTTAACCTACATGCTACCATATCAGTGACAACTAAAAGCAGCATGTATAACTAGAGTCCTGCTTCCACCTGAGAATTTGTGAAAACCACATTACATTCAAGAATACTCTATGGAACTCTCCCAAAACCCAACTACACCACATAAGCAGACATTATACTGTATCCAAGTTTCATCTTCCAATACTCTGCTCCTAATAGAACACTATACATGGTTCAGTTAATTCAAAATCGTTGAGACAATAAAGAACATAGGTTTATCAAATTTCCCACCTCCAATACTCTACATCTATCTTAACTGATAGCTGCCTAACTCCCCCAAACAGCTACCTAACCAATTGCTGACTAAAAGCAGAATTGACAATTCGATCCCACCATCGGATCTTCTGAACGTACATTGCATTCAAGAATATTCCAATACCCCCACATAACATTTTTTAACCAAAAAAAGTTAATCTCCCACATAAACTGCTCCAAAATCAAATTCCCAGATTCTAATACATCATTACACCCAATCAATTACTTATTTTTGTTCAACACAATCAATTACTTCAAATATATTGAAACGAAAAAAGAACATAGATTGACCATATTCCCCTCCTCCAATCTCCCTTTCAAATCCAAAAATAAAGCAAAACTAAAAAATGACAACACCTGATGCAAACTAACCTCGTTTTCAAATAATGTTAGCTCCAACATTCAACATCGAAATACGGATCTGAAATCTAGAAAAGAAATCAAAATGCAAAAGCATCCCCCAAACATATCAATCAGAAACAGATCCACACTAGAAAAGAAGCAGATTTTGAGTATAAATTACAAAGTTCAGTGATGCCGTTATGCAGAAGGAAAAGCATCTGAAAAAAGGGAAGAAAGATAGGAAATGGTAACAATGCTGACCTGAGAAAAGAGTGTAGTGCAGTAAACCCCTTGGTGGTGTTGGCAAAGGCTGAGAACTACAGACCTGTTCTGCTGACGGGATATACAAGTATTTGATTGGGAGAACATAGCAGAGAAAACCCATCGCGACAAGTGCAATGACATCATTTACTCATCTTCCACTTATACAGGCACTAAATCCATCAAAAGAAGTTCAACTGGTGGTAGATTATGGCCTGATGGAGGAAAAGAAGTCCAAATTGTACTTACTCGAAAATACTAAAAGCAAAGGCAATCAAAGTGGAAGACACACCCCAAGCTCTTTAGTGCAGAATGATTGACAGTCCAGCCTGTTTCTGAGAGCTCACCCAAATCATGCACTTAGGCCAGAGACTCCATGAAAGACTTGATGTTCTTAACATCGTCACTGGACTCTGGATAATGATGTGGTTTGAAAAGCTTCCACATTCCAACTGGATGCTTTTTTCTAACGTTAGCATCATCTCTAGCAAACCTCCCATATATTTCCTCACATTCTGGGTATGGTTTGACAAAAAAGTTGTAAAATCTCATCCGACTAGGCTTAATCATATCCCTTAAGCCAACATGATCACCAAGTGCACCTTTTGACCTCAAATAATCAATGACTTTATATCTTGGAACAATCTTTTTCTCAAAGTTCACCCCTAGGTATTCCGGAACTTGAAGGAGACAAAGTACACTAAAGTTCATGGTATTTATTAGAAATTCAATTTTCTTCTCAATGTCCTCTAACCCATAGAGAATTATCCTTGGCTCTTTCCACAACACCGTGAAAGCATCCCGATGTGTAAACCCATAACCTCTCAAGCAATCAACCCGCAATTTCGCTTCATACCCTGCCCTGAATTCTCCACTGGCAAAAATTCTCTCCTTTATAGGAATTCTACATTTTAAAGTCCTCAACAGTTTCAAACAGTGAGAAAGCTCACCAACTTCTAGTTCAAGGACTCTTGGGTTAATAATTACCTCCTTTTTGACCATGTCCGACCTAAATCCAAGCTGTTCAAATTCAGAAAACAATGGCTTCATCCTAGTACGGACATCGAATTCCAAAAAAGACGGAACTGAACCGATTATTCTATCAATCTCTCGATGTTCTAACCCAACATCCATCAAGAACTTAACTTTATGACGTACATCATCCTCATCCAATGTTATCACCCTAGGATTTGCTTCCAAAATATTAACTACAGTCCTCTTGCTAAAACCTGAGTTCTTCAAATGAACTAGACGCCTAGAAACATCATCCGGGGTCAAGTCAAATTTCCTACAAACCACAAGCAAGTTTTCCATTCCAGTAGAACTAATCCCAGAAAGCCCCATCTCTGAAACTCCAGTAGCCCACTTCTTCAGAAACTCAAATTTCAAAATAGCAGGACAGTTATAAACGATAGAGGCAAGAAATTCCTGGGAGGGCTTTATAGTTAAAAGGATTTTGAGGGATTTTTCAATGTTAGAAGGGTTAGAATCAAGTAAAAAACGGTTACTTTTTAGAAATTTTTGGAGTTCGATGGGTGAGAAACCATACCTTTGAAACAGACTAGACATGGAAACCAAATTCCTTTCATGAGTTGCTTCAAGAACCCCAATTGGGACTTTTCGTGGGATAGTGGAGAAATATTTGAACTTTGGAATTGTGAAAGGAAGGATGTTTCTATAGACCGATTTGCAGAGAAAGGGAAGTGTGGCTCTAGCTGACACCCGAATCGCCATAGCAAATTAGAAAATGGCAACCGATTTTGGCAGAGAGCAACTATGATATAGATTCTTATTCACCATCAAATATGCAAGATTTATAAAGCCAATCAAAATCCAATCTTCGACCCCTAGAAAATATACTTTTTTTAGTATATCATCTTTATCATTCGTACCCAGTATATCCCGACGACAGCAAAAGCTATTGTTAGGATCTGGGGAGGGTAAGTAGTAGGCAGACAATACCTCTATCCCAAGAGATAGAGAGTATGCTTCCAGTGAGACCTCCGGCTCCATATGTACCTGTATAAATGACATAATATAGAGATTTGTTGTGCTAGTATGTTAGCAATGAGATTCAGGAAAGTGTGAGAGTCCATGTTATTTTAATAAAAAAATTCATTTGTATTTTTGAAAGAAAAAAAAAAACCTAAATCTATCAACTACATTGACAAAATAGTGGTGTGACAAAAAATCTTAAGAATAACTCATTTAGAGAATATTTACCAAAACAGTTTACGGGACATTGTTGAAATAGTTGTCTGTTCCTAAATTACAAGAAAATATTATTAGATAGATGATATCATTTGTCCAAGCTAGTCATTAAAATCACATGGAACTATATTTTTAAATTCGTTATTAAAATTAAAATACGATTGAAAAACCTCATATACTATATTTATCTTGGATGCAAAAGGACATATTCTCACCATGCGTCTCACGGAGCTTCGTAGAAGATGTGCTCTCATAGTCTTAGATTTAAGGAGCTTTGTAGAAGTCGTAAATCAGATTGCTCACGGTTTTCTAGGTGAAAATCACAGGACTTAATGTCTACAAAGTGTTTGAGCTAAAACTCTTCTTAATATCTTCTTGGGAAAGTTCATATTTCTCTGAGGCGAAAAACCCCCAAATTACATCGTACCCTACCGGCGGCTGCAGGCCGTCATCCCACCGGAACCTCCATGGATTCCGACCCGCCTAATCGCAGTGATGAGGAGATGGACCTTCTCCAGCGTAGTGTCAAAAAGTTCAAGCGGAGAGCTGAAGGGGAACCCATATCCCCTAGGATGGCAGCGACCATGGAGACGGAAGGCTGGGCCGATTTATTTAAACAAGCAGACCAACCACTTGATTTGTATACTGGCAGCGATGACGAAGAGGACATGCTTGACGAGTTTTTGGAGCAATACGATGAGGTGATGGCGCAGGGGACTGACGGAGTTGATACCGATGGCCGGGAGATTGAAATTCCGATAACTGAACTGCGTGAACTCTGGAGACCCTGGCGGAGAGCCCTGATCATCAAAGTTCTGGGAAGACAGGTATCTTATAGGATTTTAGAGCGCCGGTTACATGATTTGTGGGGGATGGGAAGCAAAATTGATATTGTTGATTTATCTGAGGGTTACTATGTGGTACGATTCCCGTCCCGAATTCAGTATATGCATGCATGTGAGGGAGGACCTTGGATGGTGCAGGGTCATTACATTACAGTGATGAAATGGAGGCCTTTCTTTTCGACAAAGAATGCGAGTGTTACATCAACGTTGGCTTGGATACGGATTCCGGATTTACCGTTGGAATTATTTGATGACGGAGCTCTGTTAAAGCTCGGCAGCCTGGTTGGTAGGGCTATCAAAGTGGATCACACGACGACGAGGGTTGGACAGGGTCAAGGCCGGGGGAAGTATGCCCGCATCTGCATAGAGGTTGATCTCCGTAAACCTCTTGGCTCACGGCTAAAGGTCAATGGTAAGGCGTTTAATATCGAGTATGAGGGACTATCACAAATATGTTTTAAGTGCGGTATTTATGGACATGTGATGGAGGACTGTGGAATTAAACACCCTTGTGATGCTGCTAATTGTGTCGAAGGGAGGCCGAAGGTGGTGATACCAACCGCGCCATATGGTCCATGGATGATAGCAACCAACACGAGGCGGCGGCGTGTTCAGAATGCATTGAATCCAGCTCTTGAGCCATCTACGGAAACAGCTGATAGTCCTAACAAGTCGGACCCGTCAGCTTTGAGGAACCCCACTGGCTCACGCTTTGTACCATTAGACGAAACAAACGAGGAACCCATAGATGATGCAGATGTGGATGATTTGGAGGATCAACTAGGTCACCTTGAGGATCGCGGCCCCTCGGTGCGGGTTAGAGCAATCTCCAAAGGCATGACCCGGCGCCCAGTGCAGAACAAAAAATCCGTGAAACAAAATAAGGATGCGTCAAAAGGCCGACTGATGCAGAATAAACAGGTATCTGCCAATTTTACTTTGGCAGACCACATCTTTGAGGAAGGAACAAACACGTTGTTAACAAAGGGACCGACATCTCGGGGCAGGGGTGTCTCCTCTAGAGCTAGAGGACGGGGTGGTAGCACGAGGTCACTACGAGACATTTCGAACACGCCGCCTCAGGTGTACACTGCTGGTTATAGTGCTTTGGACCTAACAGAGGGGTGGCCGAAATTGGTCACTACGGTTGGCAAAGCAGCACAGATTGGAGAATCAATCAAACGACATCCGCCAGAGGAACGTGGGTCAGATGCTGTGGCCGGGGCTAATGACGGCCAGGACACGGAGCCGCAGGCATTCTCTAAACCTATACCAGGAGAGATGAGTATTGGTGTGCCGAATTTACGGTCTGAAGAGCAGGGAATGGAGTGTGAAAACAGTAACCAACATCAATGAAGATAATTGCTTGGAATTGTCGTGGAGCGGCGTCTCCCTCTTTTCGGACAGCTTTTTTGGAATTGATACGTGACCATCAACCTGAAATTGTGTTCTTGTGTGAGACGCGTACCCAAAGTGTATCGGCTGACTGGATGCTGCGGCAATGTCAGTTTACAAATCTGGTTGCCTCGGAAGCGAGGGGATTTTCGGGGGGACTTTGGTGTATTTGGGACAGTACACGTGTGGACGTCCGCTGGCTTAATTGTACTGCGCAAATTCTCAATTTGAGAATTAAAACGGAGGGGCAGCAATGGCTACTTACACTTGTCTATGCATCTCCTCTGGTAAGTATCCGGGATACTATGTGGGAATATATTGAACGCATGAATGGAGTGGTAACAATGCCGTGGCTTTTACTTGGAGACTTTAACCAAGTTGTCAGCCCGGATGATAAGCGTGGGGGCCGGGCTGTCTCTGGATACCCGGTTGAACGTATGCGCCGAGCGGTTGAGGTGTGCGGATTGTCTGAAGTTGCGTTCTCTGGCCCGAGATTCACGTGGGATAATAGGAATACATTGACGGGGAAATATAGTATCCAACAGCGGTTGGACCAAGGGTGGGCAAACTCAGCATGGTTGGGACTCTATCCACAGGCCGGAATCGATCATTTGGCGAAAGTCCATTCCGACCACCACCCTATATTACTCAGCCTTGACGTGGAAACCGGAATTGATCGTGTCCAAACATTCTTTAAATTTAACACTGCATGGATGGAACACTCGGAGTTTGCTACTTTTATGGCTTCCGAGTGGGTAGATATACCGGGTGATCTCGTTAATACAATGCGGAAATTCAAGGATAAACTGCAGCAATGGAAAAACGATATCTACGGCAACCTTGGTCAAAGAAAGAGACGCTGTTTGGCGCGTATCCGGGGGATTCAAGAAGCCTTATCTCTCAGGCCATCAAGGTACCTATCCAACCTTGAAAATAGGCTCCTTAAAGAGTATAACACGCTGGTTACACTAGACGCACAATACTGGCAACAACGGTCTCGACTTAAATGGCTAACGGAGGGTGAGCAGAATACGGGGTACTTCCATAAGTTGGTCACCACACGCAGAAAGCATAAGCGAATTCTACGCTTAAAGTGCGGTACAGACAATTGGATCTCAGACCCTCTTGAGCTGAAGGAGGCGGTTTCGAGTTTCTACTATCGGCTATATTCACGGGATCAGGCCGTCACGGCTCCACCCCTGCGATTTGACTTCCCTGCACTAAACCACTCGGACAGAAATTTACTTAACAGGCCAGTCACGGAGCGCGAGGTGGAAATAGCTCTTTTTCAGATGGGCCCCAACAAAGCCCCCGGCCCTGATGGCATACCACCCGCTTTCTACCAGGAAAATTGGACCGTGGTAAGAAAGTCAGTTGTTATGTTTGTTCTCGATGCGTTCCGTAAATGTCAGTTTCCTGCAGAACTAAATGAGACAGTTATCACACTTATTCCAAAGGTCACGCACCCTGAGAGCATTAGCCAGTTCCGGCCTATTGCATTGAACAATGTTGTGGTGAAACTCATTTCTAAGATCATTGCGAATAGGTTGAAACTTGTGATCCCTAAACTTATAGCCCCGGAGCAAAGTGCCTTTACACCGGGACGTACGGCTTCTGAGAACATTATTGTGGCACAACAGTTGATCCATTCCATGCGATACAAAACGGGTCGGAAGGGGTCCATGGTTGTAAAGATTGATCTCGAGAAGGCGTATGATAAGGTGGATTGGGGATTCTTGCGTGCTGTGCTACATGCGGCGGGCTTCAGTGAGTCATTGGTGACCCTCATCATGTTCACCGTCACCTCCGCGCGATTGTCGGTTATTTGGAATGGGGAGCGACTAAGCAGTTTCCAGCCGGAGCGTGGTATTCGACAAGGAGACCCTTTGGCTCCTTACATGTTCCTATTATGCATGGATGTTTTGGGACGTGAGATCCAGCGGGCTACACAAGGCAAAGAGTGGATACCAGTGAAGGCGTCCCGTTCGGGGCCTGGCGTGACACATATTTTCTTCGCGGACGACTTATTGTTGTTTGGGGAGGCCTCCGTTGCACAAGCACACGTCATGCGCGACATCCTGACCCAATTCTGTTCGGTCTCCGGCCAATGTGTAAGTTTCTCCAAGTCACAAGTTTGTGTGTCGCGGAATACGCCTTATACCACGGTGGTCGCACTATGCAATGTCTTGAAAATGAAGGTCACGGATGACCTTGGCAAATATCTTGGTGTTCCAGTACTCCACAGCCGTGTCACCGCCAATACCTATTCATTCCTTGTGGAGAAAATACGTACTCGCCTCTCCAGCTGGAAAGGCAAAATGTTATCTCAAGCAGCCCGGGCACTCCTAATCAAATCGGTCCTCACATCCTTACCCACTTACATCATGCAGACTGCAAAACTCCCTGTTTCCATCTTAGACAGTTTGGAACGACATATTCGTAAATTCTTTTGGAACGAGTTGGATGGCAGCAAGCGACTCCACTACTTATCCTGGGATGTTGTGTGCTCCCCCAAGGAGAAGGGGGGCCTTGGCGTTAGGAACCTCCGGAATATGAACTCATCGCTGCTCATGAAATTGTGTTGGTCCTTGCTAGTGGATCGTGATCACCTATGGTCCAAAATTTTGTGGAATAAATACGGATCCCCCCTCATCACATCTACCCGACAGAACGTATCCCCGGTTTGGCGGGGAATACGAAGTTGTATACCGGCGATGCTGAAAGGCCTGGAGGTCGCTGATGAGTCAGAGACCGCGCATGAAGGGGCATACAAATGGAATTCCAATGCGTCAGGAAGGTTCTGTGTTGCTAGTGCATATGAGCTGTTAACGGCGGAAACCAGCACGGCGTCGTCGCATGCATGGCACAGAATATGGCGATTGAAGGGACCTCAACGATTGAACTTCTTCCTATGGCGACTACGACACAATGTGATACCTACGGTACATTTTCTCTGGCGTAAGCATTTGGTTACTGCCCCTAATTGTCCATTATGTGACCGGCTTAGTGTGGAGTCCATGCATGAGTTACGGGACTGTGTTTGGGCAGCACAGGTATGGCGCCGACTGGTCCACCGTGGCCACTGGTCTGCTTTCTTCTCAGTTACACATGTGTCTGACTGGGTGGATCTGAATTTGACAAAAAATCTGGCCGACCGGTTTACCGAAGTTCGATGGGATTACCTGTTCCGTGAGGCGGTATATGGCATATGGTATTGGCGGAACAGATGCATGCATGGGCAAAGACCGAATCGTGCACCACCGTGAAAATTTGCTAGCACATTGTTAGAAAAAGTTAGAGATGCACATACTGCACTTAGTATTCACTACATAGAAGAACAGTTTGAGGTTGGTTAGAGATTTCACACGTTTCTTGTTGTAAATATGGTTTGTTAAGTATAAATGAAAATCGATCCCTTTGGACCAAAAAAGTGTTTGAGCTAAAATCCGCTTCGGTATAATGAGCTGACGGCATGACTTAACACCCATAACACGGCTACTAAGATTCGAACCGATGATAGATGCAATCTATTATATAAGTATTAACTAAGGTACGTATTGAGGACTCATATACCATGATTATCTGTTTGTACCATAGCATGACTTAGGCTTATGCACATTTTATTCAATGTTTGATTATTAGATACCCATAATCAATATTTAAATGCTTTTTTGAATTAATGAACAACAAACAGCCAGTAGTAAGAACTAATCACGATTAGGGCGGTAAACGAGCCGAGCATTGCGTTGTTCAAGCTTGGTTCATTTAACTTAGCGAATGAGCCGAGTTTGTTCGTTTATTTAAACGAACATATTTAATTGTTCAAGCTTGGTTCGTTTAACTCACGAACAACATTAACGAGCCAAACATCTTAAACGAACGCTGCCACTTACCGAGTTCAAAAAGAAAAAGGTGTTCAAGCTCTGTTCATTAACCTTTTATTCGAGCTCGAGCCAAATGAGCCGAACAACCGAACGGATTGGTTCATTTACAGCCCTAATCAAGATGAATGAAAAAGTTCCATGACTTTCAAATTCACGTAAGTGGAAATCAATTTCTTTTTCCTACTAATCTATATCCAATTCCTTTTAAATTAATGAAAAAGAAAATTGGTTCCTTCTTTTGGTTGTTTTTTCTGCTCTTCCTTTCTTTTCTTCCAAAAATATCGATTAACTATCAAGATAGTTTGGATGGCGGGTCACTCTTCTTGGCATATGTTACTTTGTCAGTTAATAATATAACTAATTAATAACACCCCACGCTATTATATTTATCTGAATAACAACAACAACATTACCTCATTGTCTTTAGAGACTTCCGTCTATGACGGGTACAAGATAGTCGATGTACATTAAAGCTCTCGTCTATAACGGTGTATGAAAGAATCAGATGTACACTATTATATTTATATGAACGTTTAAGAGAAAACTTAATAAACATGAAGCTCATTGAAATATGTGTATGTATATGTGTGTGTGTATAAGATAATAATGAGATTGAACAGAAAACATAGCGGAAGATAACAGCTAGCAGAATCTTCAGTTGATGGTCTTAAGTCAGGAATTTGCTTATGTTCGTGTCGGCTGAATTCTCAATCCTTGATCGCCATTGATAAATTTAAAGCTCTATGATCGTCTCAATCCTTATCGGTTAAGAATTTGAAGCATATAATGTTAACTATAATTATATCATGATTCATCTAACTATAATTATCATTATATCATGATTCATCGAGAGATCATGCCGCTCTTTCACAATCCAATATATCTAAAAGAATACGTTTTCGGCGTATTAAAATCCTGCGTTTACACAAGACACGAAGAGAAAGCGAATCGTCTCGCGATCTGATGTATACAGCCTTACCCTACACTTTTATACAAGAGAGTGTTACTTC
This sequence comes from Eustoma russellianum, assembly GCA_036186865.1. NCBI lineage: Eukaryota > Viridiplantae > Streptophyta > Magnoliopsida > Gentianales > Gentianaceae > Eustoma > Eustoma russellianum. Next base: position 5,559,197 of record AP025047.1, on the reverse strand, counting down.
GGCTCGAACCAATATGATCTAAATTTCTAGAATTAATTGAACAATAATCAACGGAACAATAACGTAAGTTACACAACTAACGTATAATGCTGATGGTATAGATTGCGATAACGTAGATTGTTTCCTACGCTACTTATTTTCCAAAACCATATACCAATTTCACAATATGGTTAATCGTTCACGACATAGAGTCTCTTGTACTTATCAGTAGTCTTATTATGATTCATCATTAAAAATCAAACATATTAATAGTCAGTATTTCTTTATCCCATTAGATATAAACGAAAAGCAATGCCTTGTCAACTGGGTGGCTAATTTTGCTTCAAACGACGAGCTACTGCCCTATTTGTCTATCTCTTGTTAGATAAAGAACAATCTATGCAGGTACATATATTGTCTCATCTATATAGATACAGGTCTCACTGGAAACAAACTCTCTATCTCTTGAGATTGTGGTATTATTTGTCTGCCTCTCACACTCACCATACCCTAACGATAGATTTTGATATCTTTGAGATATACTGAGTATTGTTTTTGTTGTTGGCTAGATAAAGTACAAATATGAATACGGCTAATAAATAATAACTATTAAAACATCTAATAACATGTCATATAGATTGCAGCTTTAGCTTTACGACAGTTAATAAGAGTTTCATGTTCACAGTTAGCAAGAGATATGACATTCATATAAAACTACCGATGAGAACAGCACACAAATTTTACACAGTGATGAAAACAATGGAATCAACCTTTGAAACAAGTACAAGAGGATACAAAGTTCATTTGAAAACTCGCAAGGTCAATATACGGAATGCTTATAAATGAAATTGAAGTACGAAAATGCAGCTTTGAATTCCATCACGGACACAGGACACACAGGACAGAAGCAGGAAGAAAAGACTATATTACAGTTCAAAATGTTTCAAGTCACTGAATCATGAAATATGGTTTACCAGCTTAAAGGTTGATCCATCATCATTCAAGAAGCACCCATCTTAGCTTTGACAAGGCACGAGTCTAGTTGCCGCCACCTCCGAACAGATAATCAAGTGACGATCCACCTCCTGGAGCTGCATGAACTTTGGTAGAGGGTCGATCCTACAAGAACAGCTTTATCATTAGTTGCAGATCCAATAACTGCATGAGGATACTCTGATAGGAAGAAGATAATTTAATATCGACCCAAATAAACCCGCAAGTTACCCTGGTGTGAGTCTCTTATCCTCTCTTCCCCCACCAATCCCACCCCAATCCAGGAGTTGAAGCAAATCTAGCGAGGCTTGAGATAATTTTGTTTTCCTTTGTTAAATGCAAATGGAATCGAAGACAGAAATATTTCTTGACAAGCATCCGGGGAGCAGCCTATATGAAATCCTACTACAGACATGCAAAGACCTCTTCTTCAAGATTTCATGCTTAAGCAATGGTGCTTGCTGTTCATAACTACGGGTCCCCTGGCAAAAATTCCCATACATAGCATCCAGGCACCACTTAAAGTTGCCTAAGAAAAAGGGAGAAATCAAGGATACGTACCAAAACCCTTTTCCATCTAGAAGTAACAAGTATTACTAATTACATGAAGATAAGTGGAACAATCTGACGACCTTCACAGAAAGTAATGTTTATTAGAAAAGCCATTGCCCGTTTCAGTTTCGGGGAAGAAGGGAAGAGCAGTGCATGTGAATGCCATCAAAAACAAAAAGCGGAGAAAAGCTAGCATAATAAATAGGCCATTGTGATCTTACAGTGAGGAAGTTGCCACTGTTCTGGCCTTCAGCACGCAAATAATTTGAGTTGCTAGCCGGAATGCCAGCTGGAGCCTGCTTAGCAACATCAACAGGGGCAGGGGTGGCTGCAACAGCTGCAGGATTTTGAGAGACACTGTTGCTTTCAACTGATGCTGCTACATTTACAGGAGCTTCTGGCTTGCTTCCAGCTGCTTTGGGCTGTTCGCCACTTCCAAAAAGGTACCCAAGAGAACTTTGTCCTCCGCCACTGCTAACTCCACGACCCATGATGTTCTTTAACTTTTATAGAATATTCAAATTCTTCTTGCAATTCACAACAACAAGAATCAAGGGGCAGGAACACGAAAATATAAAGTTTAACATAGTTCACATCAAATAAAACATCAATGCGGAAGGCAAAATAAAAAGTCAGATAACATGAAATGCACCCACCGCAACCCAAGACCCCCTTCCTCAACACCCCCCCCCCCCCCAACCAACTTCAGTCTGAACTGACATGCTACAATATCCCACAACTAAGTTAATTGCTTCAATTGACCACTAAAAGCAGTAGTTATAACCGCTCCACCTGCGAATCTTTCAAACCACAACACATTCAAGAATACTAGTTTGAGTCCTCCCTCAACTCAACTACTTCAGTATCAGCAGACATTATTCTTGTGCCAAATGTTTCATCTCCTGTACCCGGCTCCTAATAGATCACCATGCATGGTTCAGTTACTTCAAAACTGTTGAGACGAATAAGAAAATTGCTCGAGTAAATTTCCACCTCCTATCCTCTCTGGTTCTATCTTAACTGACAGCTACCTAATTGCATAAGCTAACTGCTCCACTTGATAACTAAAAGCTCGCTGACGCCATATGATATATTCAAATAGACTTGTTCCAATCCCCCGAGAACATTTTCCAATCAAAAAGATCATCACGCAAATCAATTACTCAAAAAGAAACAAAAACCGATCTTGTGTCAAAGCTTCACCCTCAAACTAAGCTAATTGCTCCAACTGATTACTAAATGGAAAAGTATAATTAGACTCCCACCTTGGGATCTTTTGAGAAGACATTACATTCAAGATGACTCTTTCCAATTCCCCGGAAATTTTTCAACCAAACAGTCAATCCCGCAAATTGACTATACTCCAAAAGCAACATATAATAATCTTGTGTCAAAGTTTACTCCAATACTCTGCTCCCAACAGATAATCACGCACGATTCAATTAGTTCGCACCCAAAAAAAAAGATTGAACAAACTCTTCTCCTCCAATTATCAGTTCAAATCCAAAATTTAAACAAATAAATAAATAATTACAAGTCCAGATTTAAACTAACGTCATTTTCAATCACAGTAACAATCAACGTCAAAACAGAGATCTGAAAGCTAAAAAAAGAAATCAAAACAAAATAATATTCCCTAACTGATCGATCAGAAACAAATCGTCACGGAAAACGATCGGAATGAATATTTATGCCTTTCTGCAAAAGAAAAAAAAAGCTGGAATAAAATCGTATCCAAGAGAGGGAGATGGAAAGAGAGCTGACCTGCAAAGGAGAGTGTACTGCAGTAAGCACCTGGTGGAGCTGCCGGTGGCGATGGCGAAGCTTTACCACAGATCTATATCTTCTGTATTATGCTCAAGAGGGTATGAGAGTAATTAACAGCCGAGGAAAAGGACATATATAAGGGGAAGTGGAGGGTGCCACCGGAGTGTGAAGTGATTGTTGGATGTTTCTGGTGTATTAGGTTCTCGTATTTGTAACATTGATTCATCATTGTTACTGTTTACTAAAAAAATAACATTACTTGCATTAGCATAAAATTCTTCACATTTATCCGCTCCGTTTAAACTGTATATAGATTATTTGATACATGTCATATGCAAATAAAGACATGATCTAATCGATGAAGATTCCTTTTATATTATAGTTGTGATCAATAGACTATGTTTCTAGAAAAAAAATATTTCTTATCATAAGATTAGCATTATTTGTTTAATCACTTTTTTTGGTATGGTTTATATGTATTATATGGGCCTAGAAAATAACTACGATTACGAGAGAAAAGGTATGAAAACAATAAAAATGATGAGTATTATATTCATAATATTTGATAGCTGTCAGGATCAAAATATCCTCAAAACTCAGCCGCGTTGAGGCTTGAGAGCCCTTGACTGACTCTAATTAGGTCGGTTGAACGAACCGAACAGTTCGCAAATTGTTCGAGCTTGGTTCGTATTCGGTTCGTATTCGTTCGACAATTATTTGTTAATGAGCCAAATTCGAACAGGTATTCGGGTTCGTTTAGTTAAACGAGCCAAATCGTTTGCAAACTATTCGGTTTGTTTAAATAGTTATAAGGTTATCGAGTCAAACTCGAACCAATTTTAAAATTCGTTTAGCTAAATGAACCGAACCAAACGGTTTGTTTATCTAAACGAATTCAAATTCAAAAAACTAGTATTCGGTTCGGTTCGATTTTTTAAGACCCCTGCCTCTGATACAAAGGGGCCTTCCAAGAGATGTTGAAAATGTCTCAAACTTAAAAGATAAGTTTGAGACATTGTTTATCTGTATTTCACTATTAAAAACATGAAATAGAGACAGAAGTCTGATTAAAAACAAACTCTTTATCCTTTAAGATAAAGATATTGTTTATCGTGGTTAATTAAAAACATGAAATAGAGACAAAAGTCTGATTAAAAACAAACTCTTTATCCTTTAAGATAAATGTATTGTTTATCTGTATTTTACTATTCTCAAACTCTAACGATTGCTTTTGATGTCGTTTGAATAGTGAGTGTGTGTTGTTTTTGTTGTAAATTTGTAAGAGTTGTCTAACTAATACAACCAATGAGCGATATATGCTATAACCCAACCCCCAAATGTCAAGAACAGTACCCAAGGCACCAGCAACTGTTGAAACATCATCTATGTAATTGTATTTTACTTATAGTTTTCTGCCATGTAGTTTTATATCACCTTCTACATAATTTTAACTTAATAATCTAAAGCTTTTTGGAGGAACTAACCTAACATAGTACGTACATATGTAGATTTAACTAATTTATTGGTGATTGACAATCAATCTTATTTGAAACGTATCTACTAAAACAACATATATTATGCATAAAAAAGTCGATCAATGAGAATAGATATACTTTATGTAAATGTACGAATCCATATCCATCGCTAACAATGGATGCATGGATGAACAGAAGAATAATTATAATATATGTGTTGATGAAGTCTGATCTTCACCAAGGGTCTAAGATGACCTCAAATAAACGTCGTCAGTTGGATTGAAGAAAATAGCTAGAATAGATTCCTGGAAATCCTGCACAAGGAAGCACAAATCAGAGATACCGGGGGTGTGGCCCCGGGTAAAACCCTCCGACGCTCAAGTCAGTTTGGGTCATTTCTCTCTGAGAATATAATTTGGTATGTGGAGTTAGAAAGTTATCACAGTTCTTGGCTGAGGAGAAAATTCAATGTATTAGCTCCAGGAGAGATGAAAATGTTCTGATCCATGCTTTGGTTCCCGTTAGCTTGCTTTTATTAGTTTCCCTTTGTCCTCTGCCTCTGACAGCGGATGAGACGTTTGCTTGGGGCAGAAAACCTATGACTGGTAGGTCTGCTGATATGACTGGTAGGTCTGCGGATGTGACTAGTAGGTCGGCTGATGTGACCTTGGCGTGTACAGGCTGAACAGCCCGACGTGTACTCTTTCTTTGAACTGCACTTCTGCCTGATGGTCCCATACTTGGTATAAAGTTGTGTCTGATTTCCTTGCCGAAGTGCAAAACCGAGCTTTGCAGAAGTGCAATATCGAATCTGGCCGAAGTAGTCTGAAGTGTAACACTTAGGCTGAAATTGAGGTTGAAGTTAGGTTCCGAGGTGCAATCCTTTAGCATATTCTTTGATAATAAGAAGGATGCCATGGGACACAGCCGAAGTGCAGTCAAGGCTGAACAACAATGTCTGGTGCTGAACTGTGGGAGTTATTCCGTTGACTGTTGTTGACTAACAGACGATTATTTCTGGTTTATCATGTGTAAAGATCAATATTTGTTTATTTGATTTTTTTTTTTACTTTTTAGACATTAGTGGGGTGGAGGAGAGGCAAGGAATAAAGGAGACAACTTTCTTTTCCCTTTTCCCTTTTCCCTTTTGCATGATCCTTTTTCACTTTTTTCGAATTTGAGAGTCCATCGTGTAGGCTTACTAAGCACATAATTATAAGCTTCTTATGTATAATTTATCCACCCGTTTCTAGGATGGTATCTCTACCTTTATTTATGTATTTGTTTATTTTCAAGTTTCTATCTTTTTAGTTTTCATTGACATTTGATTTGAAAAATTATTTCAAGATGTTTGGACTTATGAGACGATGAAGACAGAACTATAATAGACTTGTGTCAATAAAAAAGAAGTTATAAATCAATAAAGACACGTGTTAGTAATAGGCCACTATTCGTTAGGTTCGGCTTGTCTGTTTTTATAGGAGGAAGCTTGTCAAATGAATTTATTCAATTAGGCATAAGTTGCTTACTAATTGTTATTGGAGCTCAGCCATATTTTATGCCTCGAGATCGAATATACAATTGTAAATATGGACAATCTTGAAAAAGGTTAAACTATTTAGGTCATCATACGCCTACGAGTTTGTTGTTCAGGTCGGATCCACATAAGAGGGGCAGCCTTCACTTCTATATAGAAGAGCTCATGTCTACATGAACTCAGATCTACATAGAGTTCAAGTCTTCAGTGTAACAGTTCTTCGGGTCTTCATCATCGTAGCTCATTGCAAAACTCTACACATCCATGTTTTCATATTCACAGCTTTATCGGATCGGATCAGAGCAAGCAGTATATGAGGTTAAAAATGAGGACCAATAGAATCACGACACGTGTCATGCTACTTTTTCTAAAAAAATGTCTCTCAGGTGGGTCAGATCCTCTAGGAGCAATTACTTTCTCTGCACTTCCATCTCTGCAATTACTTTCTCTTGTTCTTCTATCAGAGATCTCAGGCTTCCTCGGCAGAAAATCTCCAGAAACAACAGGAGACACCATCACCATCTCTCCTGTAGGCCCGATAGCGTTGGCCCCAAGCTTGATCTCGAGTTTTCATGCAGTCTGTTTTCTTTCATGTAATCTGAAGGTGGGGGAGGGGTGGGTGGGGGGCGATGAGAATGGGGAGGAAAAACAGGGGTAGATGGTGGGGATGCCGCGGTGGCTGCGTTTTCTCCCTCTGATCCTGTTCCCTTGCTTTTATCCTCTGTTTGAATTTCTTAAAACCTTGAATTGTGTGTTTGAAGTTCTTAATACTAGAGGAAGATAAGCATTTGTAGCAGGAGAAGGGGGCTGGCGAGGATTTTTTCCAAAGCTGGAGTGAAGAATTTTTTGGGTGTTGGAGGTAAGAAGTTTTTGGGGATTAAGGTAGGAGAAAGGTAAGAGAAAGAGAGAGGGAGAAACGAAGGCAGGGGGTTAACAAATGTTTTTTTTATAAAATAGTTGAGACACGTTGCATTCTCTGATTCCTGGCCTCACAATTAGTCTCCTTTTCAACATTCTCTGATCCCATCCGCAGCTTTATATGGAAGATTTTGTAATAGGTCGGCGATATAATAGTCATATAGCTTGGATATATATTACATATATAGGCCGGCATCTTCAGAAGATAAGCTCACTGGTGTCACATCAAGTAAAACACTTGTCTTTTATGTTTGACATTTGTTATCATGCATGAGATTAACGAAAAAGTAGTTCAACCTTTAACGAGACTAACATGTAAAGGACAAAGAATTGGCACAAAAACATTCCATTTGTAGGAATCAAAGGGTATATTTTGCATTATTATTGTTACACAAATACTCACAAAGAGACATATTTTCATTGTTTTTAGAAACATCGGAAAGTATCCAAACTGACTTGATACTCGGAGAGTTTTTAAAAAAAAAAACATTTTGGGACCTCTAACAATGTTTATTCTTGCAAAATTCGGCTGCAAATTCAACACAATTAAAGTCAAAAATATAGCCAAAAATTCGAGTGACAAATCCGACTTCGTCATTTGGCGTTAGAGAGAAGACCAAACCGTATTCATCACATCATGTCTTCGAATTTCTATGTGAAAATTTAAGTATATTCCGCTAAATTCCAATCAATTTTGAAACAATCTGTTTGGTGGAGAAACCGTTAGATTATGAAATTTCCGTTTGCAAAGGTTTTATAGTGATGAGATGAAAATCAATATGAATTGGAGACTATTGGAAGTGCAAGTAGGTCGGTATACTTAGAGCTCGGTATGCCTAAGTATAAAAGATCGGCATTGGGTCAAAACATAAGAGATTGCACGAGGTCAGAAATAATCAATGCATAAGAGGTCGGTTATTTGAACTAAGTGTAAGGACTATGACAAATTATTCCAGTTTGACACTGGTTCACAATCTTATTTTTTATTAATAGCAGCGATAAATCCAAATACATTAATCTAGAAACATTTCATAAGACACTACAACAACAACATTACTCCATTGCCTTAGAGGTTTCCGCCAATAGGTAGGGTATGGGGATCACATGTACGCAACCATACTCATGTGTTATAAACACAGACTGTTTATAGATGACCCATGATGAAAATTGCGTCAATTTGTGTCGATCAACTGATATTTCACCATTGAAGTTAAGTCAATTTAGTGAGTCATTTTAATTTATTCCATATATTATATTACTAATGTCAAGTAAAATCCACTAACACAACAACGTCTGCCGAGGGTGATCCAAAGAAAGGGAGGACTGTGGTGGGGCGGGGGGAGAAAGAGAAAAAAAAAAAACGAAACCCTCCGCCGGAAAAAAGAGAGTAAAAAAAGAACTATATAATTTTCATCCTCTCCTGGTGTCCATTCTCCCGCCGCAGTAGGGTTTGTGACTTCATTGTCCCTAAGTTTGTGCTTTCTTCCTTTAGTTAGTCTTCTCCCATTTCTTTTGTGATATATTTTCCATAAACCCTACAGCTTCGAGCTTGCGATGAAGCTTTTTGAGGATGACAGTTCAGGAGAAGAGGGCAAAGCAGACAAAATTGAAATCAACAAGGATTTTGCTCGCCGTTTTGAATATAACAAGAAGCGGGAGGAATTGCAGCGGTACGAGGAGCTGAAAAAGAAAGGTGCTATTTCGGAGTCGGAGTCGGATTCTGACGAAACGGAAGAAGGGGAAGAGGAGGACGAAGAGGAATTTGGGAAGAAGAAGGATTTGAAGTTTTTTGATGCTTTGCTTAAGATTAGAAATCAAGATCCTATTTTGAAGGACAAAGAAGCTAAATTGTTTGAATCGGAGTCGGATTCGGACTCGGAAGATGAAGAATCGGGTAGAGATGGCGGGGGAGGGAAAGATAAAAGGAAGAAACTTTATTTGAAAGATGTCAATGCGAAGCAACTTATTGAAAGGGGGCCTGAATTTGAGGAAGAGGAGACTGGTGATTATGATAATGTTGTGGTTAATAAAAAGGTGAAGAGTTATATTGAGGAGCAAGAAGAGTTGAAGAAGGCGTTTCTTGATGAAGTTGCTATGTTGGAGAAAGAGGGGGAATATGGAGGGGAATTTTTTAGGGTGAAAAGTAAGGCTGATGGCAATGACTATGGTGATGAGGATCAGGAAATGGCAAAGAAGGTTGATGAGTTTTTTGATGGTCATGAGAAGTTAGACGAGGATATGTTGTTCTTGAAGGACTACTTTAAGAACAGGATGTGGGTTGGAGGAGGTAGTGAAAAAGGTGGGAAGCTGGATGAGGAGGGGATGGATTTGATGTTGTCAGAGGATGAAGAGGAAATTGAGAGGCAGGAAGAGTACGAGCGGGACTATAATTTTAGGTTCGAGGAGAATGCAGGGGATCGAGTGATGGGTCATGCTAGAATTGTCGAGGGTTCAGTGAGGAAGAAAGAAAACAAGAGGAAGGAGCAGAGGGAGAGGAAGAAGATGAGAGAGGCACAAGCAGAGTTTGAGATGAAGGAAGAAATTAAGCGATTAAAGAATTTGAAGAAGAAGGAGATGCAGGAGAAGATTCAAAAGATTAAGGAAGTTGCAGGGATTGGGGACGGTGGAGCTCGGCTATTGGATGACTTGGATGAGGAATTTGATCCTGAGGAGTATGATAAGAAGATGAGAGAGGCATTTGATGAGGAATATTATGAGGCAGAAGATATTGACCCTCAGTTTGGCAGTGATAGTGACGAAGATGAAGCTGAAATTGAGAAACCGGATTTTGATAAAGAAGACGAATTGCTTGGGCTTCCAAATGGTTGGGACGAAGTTGATAAGGAGAAAGAGGAGTTGCTTGCTCTTCCAAATGATGGTGGTGAAGCGAGCAAGGCTGTTGGCAACTTTCTAGCAGCTAGGCAAAAGGTATTGAAACTAAAGGCACAGAATGGTGGGTATTACGAGCAAAAATCTGGTGAGGACTTGGAGGCTGAAGTTGCTCTGCAGAAGAAAGTGAATGAGGCGGTGAAGAATGTTAGTAATCAATGCCTGGAGGAATACTATCAGTTGGACTGTGAAGATACAATTGGCGACTTGAAAACAAGATTCAAGTATAAGACTGTCAAGCCTAAAAAATTTGGATTGACTGCTAAAGAAATTTTGATGGCGGATAATAAGGAGTTGAATCAAGTAGTTCCACTAAAGAAGCTGGCTCCATACAGGGATATGGAATGGAAGGTGCCACGTAACAAGGTCATCAAATTGAAGCAGCAGATTAGGGAAATGCCTAAAAGAGAGTCATCTGATGTGGCTGAAGGTGGTAAATATTTTAGAGGAAATGGTGAGAAACGGAAAGCTGTGGAAAAGCATGAAAATGGAAAGGGACCTCAGCTTGAAGAAGCGAATGATGATACAGGCAATCAATCGCGGCGAACTAAGAGAAGACGTTGCAAGTTACCACTAACAAGGCTTCTAGCATATGGGAAAGTGCAACCTAAGCATAGAAAGAAGTCATGAGTCCAATGGTGAAATGTCCACAGCTTCTTTCTGGGGGGTACTTACTAAAACCACCTAAAAATTTCTGTTGTTCAATAAATTACTATTTTCGCTCATGTTTTAAGTGTTTCAATGCTTGTGCTTTGCTTAGTGGATGTGATAACATGGCTCCAATTTGAATGTTATTTAGTTAGCACGTACAATTTTTTATGCTTTTGTACAACTTAGCATTGATACTACCTGTGTACATCAGCCTTCGAGTTTTCGGTGAAATGAATGCCCAAACATTCTCCAAAAAGATGTTTTGTTCTCGTCTGCCTCTTCCTTTTTTCTATGGCGAATTAGATTATCATTGAAGTTGTGTCCAGTCCCTTTAGCTTGTCACTGCTTTTGTTTGGCTTTTGTTTGTTCTTCCTGATTTTGGATGTACAAGCATGTCATGATTAGGTTGGACAATCTCAATTTCTCATGTGAGTTTTGAGAGCATGGTTGCAGTGGTGAACTTTCTAGAGTTGAAGTTGATACATGTACTTGGAACTTTTTGAACATAGGAGTTGATTAAATTTTATGGTATGGCTTAGAGCTGCCAACATTTGTAGCTATACATTGCATTCCACAACTGAAACACTTGCTTCCTTCCCGCTGTTCCCCTCGGGTACATCTATTATTGCTTCTACACTGGGCTGCCTCTCTTCCTTTGGATAGTTGGGACACGTACTTAGTACAAATGCCCTTCACCATACTGCTATTCTGTTTTATCTTCTACTCGCCATAAGGCATCAATGTCAAAATTTAACTTGAATTTTGTTACTGTTGCATCATCACACGAAATATTTTAGGCTTAAAATTATTCTCTTTCTTAAATTATTTTAGGCTTTAATACAGGACTAGGTTATTTGGAGTTTTGCTCATTTATGCATATAGCAGGTTTTTGCTTTAAAAAAATATCAGAAGTTTAAGTTGTGCTACACTTCATCACCTGACAGATGATTTGGGGAGACAGTTAAAAAATAAAGAATTGAGGCCTTGGGGGAGAGATCATACTTGTAAATATTCTGGGTTATTTTAGGACTTGAAAATATTTACTGCTAATCTGCTCAATAAAGTGGCACTAGTTACTCTATAAAAGTGAAATTACAATGAAGTCGCATACTTCAACACCTAACATTATTGAGAGTGAAAAAAAGGAGAAGAAAACTGTAAGGAGTATGAGCTGAACATGGTTGAGTCGCTTGTGATTTGAAGTACGAGCAGAAATTTTGCATTCTGCTTTTTGGTAACCCTGATTTTCTGTTCTATGTTTTGTTCTCGAGTTCTATGCTTCAACCTCTATGTTGATGGCTTTGTAAGTTTTTTATCTGTTTTTCTTTGTAAAAAAGAATTGAAATTTAGTGCCAACAAATTATTTGATCATTCATACAGATTGGTGGCTTTTCCATTGTCACGTGGATATCTGGCTTTACTGGTCTCTTGAATTTGGCTAGTTACTTGTGTTGTATGTTTTTGGCAAAGCTTCTTTGTGTAGCCACCATCGTGATATTTGTTGCATCGTACTGAATTTTACTTGGGTGGCATCCAATAAATCCCTTAATCCCAAACATGGTTTGTTATTGGGATGGCAATGTGGAATCTGCTGCTTTCAGCTCCTCTTTCCCAATGCTTCTATGGACAGGGGATACCATGATTTGGATAACCAAGTGGCATCTTTGCCAAAAGGTGCTTTGTACGATATGTGAAGAAGCAGCTAATGAGAGACACCATCTACTCCTGTAGCGCTTGTGCTCGTCAAAGCAATGAAGCTTTCGTTATTAAATAATATTCGGTATATCCTTCAATTAGGTTATTTAGCTGCTTCTTTGTGTGGAGGATGGGCCTTGGAGCAATTGATAAGGTTGCTGAGTTCGAGCTGTGAAAATAGCCTTCTGCATAAAGTGTAGGGTAAGTCTGCGTACATTAGATCGCGAAGCGATCCGGCCTCTCTCCACATCCTGCACAAACGCGAGAGCCTAATGCACCGAAAACGTTTGCTTCTTTGTGTGATGTTTCTAATCACTCAGGTCCTACTGTGAAATTTGCCAGCTCCTCTTATTAATGCAAAATGTTGTGCATCTTTTGTGGGGTTTCATAGTTATGTATAGATGTACATCGTCTTGCTTTCGTATCTTCTTCCTCGAGGGAAACAAACACTGTTGTACATTATTTACACAAAAAAAAAAAAAAACACTTGTACATTAGGACCCAGATTAGGGCTGTTCAACGAACTGAACAGTTCACGAACTGTTCGAGTTCGGTTTGTGTTCATTCGGTAATGATCGGTAAACAAGTTGAATTCAAACAGCTGTTTGGGTTCGTTTACTAAAACGAGCCGAACTATTCGTGAACTATTTGGTTCGTTTAAACAGTTAAAGTATTATCGAGTCGAACTCGAACCAATTTTAAAGTTTGTTTAGCTAAATAAACTGAATCGAACAATTTGTCAATTTGAAAACCTACTATTTGGCTCGGTTCGTTAACACCCCTAACCCATCGTAATTGCACCGATGTTTTGCTTTGCAGGGCTTGTGGTGATGCTTTTGCTCTGTGTTGGCGTTGTGTACCAGAGGTTCTGGGATGGAAACATTCTGAGCCACAGGAAGACGTTGCAGCTCATACAATTTTGTAGGTCATGAGTAAGGATTGGTGTAAGTGGTCTGGGGTTGGTTAGTTCAGGAAGACATTGTCATTTTGGTTGTATGGGATTTGAGTATTGTAGTAAAATTCATGTCTCAACTCCAAAGACAAATTCATATCATATGAACATGCTTCTGTTCTTTTGTTATAAATGACACTTTCACTCTTCTTTGATTTTGGAATACGATGAAATAAAGCAAAATGACTCACTAAGATTTTATTAGAGATCCACTGCAACATGTCTACTACAAATCGAGCTAGCAACCTTCTAATTCAATTGGGGCAGATACAATGACTTCGTCATTACTTAGGTTGACAAGATTTTCCTAGAGACCTACTGCAACGTGTCTACTGCAAATCAAGCCAGCAGCCTTCTAACTCAATTGGGTCGGATATAATGACTTCGTTTTTACTGGCCGATACAGCAGTGTTACACCTACACTGTTTTGATTTGGCCCTACGCCTTATACCCTGGGGCCCTTCTCTTCCATTTTTCGTTTGCTTTGTTGAAGGGATGTGAAATTACATAATCCAAAAAAAGATAAAACAGAGAGAAGGTTCATCTATTGCTCCTGGGACGAAGAAGACAATTTGTTTTTTGACTTTTTAGTGGAATAACAATATGATATAAATAAATAATACAAATATGTAAACAAATTTTAGTCCAAAATAAAAAAAATACGGCATGGTTAGTCTTCGGGTGATAGCCGATTTATATACAAAAATTATATATATATATATATGAGTCTCCAGTTAAGAAGAAGTTTCCTGAGGTTGCTATTACATTGATGTGCTGAACCAGCTCAATAGCAGGCCGTTGCCTAACAAAAGATGTAATGAAATTTTAAAGTTCATAAAAAAACAAAGGTTTTAAAAAAATGTTTAGTTAATAGTTTTTCTGTTCATCTTTTTGTTCCTTTTTCAGTTGTCTATATGAACATAAATATGTTGATCACAGATATTATGAATTCTTATTAAAATTCCATATACATTTGAGCTCAAAATTGAAAAATTCTGAAACAGACTTTTGATCATTCCACTATTTTTCTGAAGAACAAAAAAAATTTGAGCTGGTAAATGTCGATTCCAACTCTGTTAACAAGGGGTTAGGATGCTCTCAACGCAAAAGCTTCACCGCATTCCTCACTGCGTGACACGTGGCAATATAGGGTGGTGAGACTAAATGAGAGTCACCCGTATCTAGCCTCACCACCCCCTCTACTACCACGTGTCGCGTGGTGATAAATGCGGTAAAGGCTTTTGCGGTGAAGAGATCTCATCCCGTAAACAAGAAGTCAATACCTAACTTTAAGTTTGACTCTGACCGTCTTAATTTCTGCCGTGACAAAAATAAATGACGATCATAAAGATCTGGTTGGCTTTTATTTTCTTAAAAATCTAGTAAATCTATCAACCACACACATCCATGTGCTATGACCAAACTTCCAGTGGCACTTGTTCAAATGCAGCGAAAACTTATCTTTCGATATAAATATTATTGAGATAAAGCTTAGAAAAACGACAATGAAGGAAACTTTTGGTGGATCTGTAATCAAGATTTACTCAATCTCTTCACTGTTATATTAACACACCATATTTTTATTATTATATCATCTATACATGTATATATAGAGCCGGAGGTCTCATTATAATCAAACTCTTGATTCATTGGGTCACTGCGTAAGTAAAATAAAATAAAATAATACATCTTGTGTGGGTCACTGCGTAAGTCCTCATCCAATCTAGGAGACCGTTGGGCTCCTGATTAGCGTCCTCCACAATACTTTTTAGAGCTGGAATGATAGAGACCCTCAAGACCAGAGAATAACCTTTTGCTCCAAGTTATGTATTTAGTGAGCTATGTTGTCTATATGATATTGGTTGTTACGCAACGCTTTTTATATTTTGACTTGCGAGTTGTCACCACATGTCATCTATGGTTAAACAAATTAGTCAGACTTCTTGTATGGTAAAGCATTTGTGCAAGGCATGTTGCAATTTTGATGTTATGAATGTAGATAATAAAAGTTTCAGATTTCTCGTATATCTCTGTAACGTTTTCTAATATAATGATCTATTTTAAACAAAACAAATAAAATTGATAATGGTGCCTTCACTTCATAAAACATAATTACAAAATCTACAATTGGTTTTCTTCAAATGATTATGCATTGAATTACTCAATACCATAAGCTATCACTCTCATGCAATTCTATCTCAATTATTTTCTTAGAAGATTTGTACTGAGTTATACCATTTTAATTGATAACAGTAGTACAATATATATACATGTATATGAGAGATGACTTTTTCCATTACAAGATTCAATCATATATTCTAGGCTATTCTATACATAAAATTATATCTTATATGTACCAGGAATAAAAAACCATAGAAAGTATCCTACACAAAATATACACATTCAATTCTCTAATGTGTTCCCAAAGTTCTTTGAGGGCGTCAAACTGCGGATGAGATCCTAGGAGGTTAAAAGTGAGTCATCCAATCACGCGTCCTCACGTGTACAAAAGCAACGGGATGCTGCAATTTTTTTTTAAAAAAAATTGATTTTGTACATGTGGCGACGCGTGATTGAAGACATCACTCTTAGCCTCATTTTTAACCTCCTAAAATCTCATCCGGACTGAACTCGAACACGAAATAACCGGAGGTTAGGAAATGATGACGCAAAGCTTGATGAGAAGTGACCAAATCCATGAAACGTACAAAACAACATCAACATGCCAATAAGCCGAAGTAAGAAGATGCAGGCAGGGTTGACACAAGACCCAAAGTTTAGAATGAATAGAGAAGAAAAAGTTCTAATTTTATAGGGTGGCAGTGCGACCGGCAATGCTATACGGGACAGACTGCTGGGCCATCAAGAGATCACAATTACAGAAGATGGAATTGGCAGAGATGAGGATGTTGAGGTGGATGTGGGTATACAAGGCTAGACCGGCTCAGAAACGAGGTGTTTCAAGAAAGGTTAGGCGTGACTAGTATAGCAGATAATATAAGAGAGGAAAGAATGAGATGGTTTGAGCATGTCAAGAGGAGACAGACAACGGCGTAGGTCAGAGCAATTGAAAGCCTCATTGTAGAAGGGAACATGAGTAAAGGCAGACCCAAACTGACTTGGGATGAGCAGATTCGGCACGACTTACTAGATTTGCACATTTCTGAGTACATGGTCCAGAATAGGGGGTCATGGAGACATAAGATTAAGGTTAACGAGATATATGTCATATATAATGACACCTTAGAATATATTTAGGGACATAGATAGGCGTAGACTATCTACGCTTTAGGTTGACTTTACACCTATTTGTTTATCTTTTACCGTTGTTTTGCATTACATGCACCTTGTATTTTCTGAATTCCCTCACTAACACACGAGCACATCATTAATTGGTAAGCTTCTCACTTTTGTAATTCGAATTATTTTCCAAAATTGATTTGCCAAAAGAATCCCACATTTTTATATTATTTCGAAATAAAGAACCTCTGAACCTTTTTAATTTTTAAATTTTTGATTTTCCGTGTTAGAAAAAACTGAGATGGATGACAAACAAACAACACAAAACAATCGCCGAGACGTGATGAAAATCACTGTCCTTAAAAGCAATTTCGTCTCCATCGGTGAGCAAAGTGAACTACAAGCAAATGCTTCCCAGGATTTAACGGCTTCCCTTGTTCGTTTGCTCTACGAGAAAGAGAATGAACTTGCAAGTACAAGTGTAAAAAAGTAGAGGAGAAGAAGGGGAAAACTGTTGAAAACTTTCTGCACTTAGAGTCTTCAAGACAATGTTTTCTATATCTTGTAAAATAGACAAGCCTTGTATATATAGGCTTTAGGATAGAAGAAAGCAACTTTTAAACCATGTCTCAGCAGTTTTCAGACCTTCTAAGTTAGTTATCTAACGTTCAATTGTAAAGGGAGATGATCATTGGACCAAAAGATGCAACTCAGCATGAAAGGTTCTGTCCGTTGGCACATCGAGCGATCGATGTCACTTCGATCGATCGATGTGATCGATCGAAGTCGGACAAAATCATTCTTAATTCATTCTGTCTCGCATAGATCGATCTATGTATCGATCGATGTCACATCGATCGATCCATGTGATCGATCTATGTTGGACAAAAAGGTTCCAGCATCACATAGTCCCACATCGATCGATCGATGTCTTGTACATTGAACGATCGATGTCTTCCAGAACGCTTTAACTTTATTCTTGCTTTCACTTGGTTCGATCCAACTTATACTTGGATCGATCCAAGTGATATTCTTGAAGTTAAAGGCGTTCAAAACAACAATCCGACTCCCAAACAATGTTACACTTATTTTTATATAAGTTTGGAGCACATCTAAAAGTATTTTAACATACTTTTTTCAACATTCCGAAGAATGACAAATTTTGGCTAAGCTTAACATCATTTATTTACAATTACATCAGAATCATAATTGTAAACAAAGTCAACATTATTTCAATAACTACAATAATTTATGGCTACACAAACCGCACAACACAATGGTCCATAAAATGGAAGAACTGATTAGGATGATGCCAACAGTTTAGGGACCAACTTGTCAATTTCCCTTTATGTTTTTCTGTTCATGTTTCACTTTCATAGCCCTCTCAAAGGCTCAACCCTCCCCACTAGATCCCATAGAGTGGCTGTGAAATTCTTAGATGAGGGAGTGTGTTCTCCCCCCATTTGTACCGGAGGTCCTTTAACCAGGTGAGATGTAAATCGAGGGATGTACTCCACCGGCAGCCCTGCAAAACAATAATTTTGCAGAAATAATAGGTGGCTGTGAAATTCTATCCGAACCATAAGGCTTGAAAGTATTTTTGAACAATTAATTTCATATGCTTTCTTTTCCACAAACAATAATTGTAGGATAATGTTCGGGAGACTTTCTCTTCTGGACATGTTTACTCTCACAGCAAAACATCATGTGTCACTTTAGGTCACACCGTTTTTTGGGAGGATATGAATGCGGACCTTGGAACAACTGGTAATATTGATGTTTTGTGACTTTGAGGTCACGGGTTCGAACCGCGGAAAAGCCTCTTGCACAAAGTGTAGGGTAAGGTTACGTGCATCAGATCGTGAAGCGATCTGACCCCTCTCCGGATCCTGCGCAAAAGCGAGAGCCCAGTGTACCGAAAACGCACTTTTTAGTGTTTTTTTTGGAGAATAGGGCATCATGTTCTGATCAAGCATGGGAGAACTGAGGATCAAAACATAGCTTAATTGGTATTCATGTTGGAAAATTACAACTAGAAACAAAAGAGAATTGAGTTGTAATATGGCCCATGGAATATTTTTTGGCTCACATACTTTTTGATTTTTGGTTATATATGCTTTCATTCGATCGTCTGTCTTTTTAAATGGTTCTACTTTTCATAGTTGAGTAATGTTTTCAAAAAAAATAAAAAAATAACAAACTTAAGAAAAATTAGCAAAGTGAAAGAATATAAGAGACCATGCAACTTGAAGAGGTGCTAACACATGCAATATGCGACTACCCATAAGGAGTGAGTGATAAAATAAAGTCGCAACCAAAATTATATATTCATTAAGACATGGGAGCCTTTCATTATTATTAGAACTAAACTAAAAATTTTGATATACTACCATTAGCGAATGACTGAACATCGTGATTGACGTCTGCTAAGTCTTGTAAATATGTCAATAAAGTTTTTAAATCAAAAAAAAAAAAAAAACTTGCATATAATGGCATAAAGTTTTTATGCTAAAATTAAACCAAAACAACTACTTATTTACGTTATCAATTTGGATTGGCTTGGTGAGGGTGCCAACCAGTAATGGTCCATGCCATCTTCGGTCCACAGAGTGTGTAGAAATGTAAATCAGGTTCCAAAGCCCACTAAGTTTGTCATAGCATAGGGATAACATAAGGAGTCCATTAGCACCGAAGGAACAACCGACGTGTCTATCAGGTTATTCCACAAGCCAATAGTACACCCACACTATACAGCTAGCCTAAAATGGGTTCAAACATTCTTAACTTCGATAAAATTCGAATCCATGACGTTCTTTTCGAAACCTTTACATGAAATTATTGTGATATCACCTAGTATCTATTATCATTACCAGATACTGACAATGTCACATGTTCATGCAGGCAACTTTAGACTCAGTCCCCTACACTCACTTCCCCGAACTCTGCCAGAGGCCCAAAAGGGCCTGCACTGCCAGCTTGACCCACCCACCGTCCCTCCACCCACCCCCACCCCCACCCTAACCACCTCTTCTTTATTCTTCCCTCCTTTTTCAGTTACAGTCATGGCCCATTCTTGATTTCTCTGTGTTCTTGACTTCTCTCTCTAATTTATTACTTTTGCCTACCCTCCCTTTCTTTATTCACACTGGTGTTACTCATGTGACCTCCTCACTTTTTAGTTCTCTTTTTCCAAGAATCATAAAACAATCATCACACACTTTCAATCTTCTCTTTTGGTTGTCTTCATAGTGTCTTATGAGGATATAAATTGTGTTGCTCCTTTTAGTAGGCTATAACCTCAAGCAACTTCTGGATCTGTCAGGAGGAGAATTTGTCATCTTCTTTCTTGGGCGTTTCAGGTCAGTGCTGTTCTTGCTCAAAATTTGTTAATGGGTTTGACTTTTTTCAGCTGTTTTGATATGATTTTGGGGTACTGCTGTCTGACATTCTGTGTGTTTACCAAATGAGATTGCTTCCAGCTGTAATGAATAAACGTTAATTTTTGTCTTCTGGGCTGCTGCTGTTCTTGTTCATTCTGTGTGTTTATTGTATAAAAATGATACTTTGGGCAAAAGTATGCACATTTAAACGGAAATTCTTGTTTGGAAGTTTTGTATTGCAAAGATGAAATCTTGACCTAGTGGGTTTTCCTGTTAGCAGTTTTCTTAATTGAATATATACAATTTCTAGCTAGATGTCAATGGAATGGGGATTGAATGTGAGCATGACTGTAATTACATGTGAATACAATAGAGAAGTCAGAATGATTCAGTTAGTAGAAATGGGGCAAATTCACTCGTCAGCTTGATGAAAGAAGAAGATTACAGATGTTGCTTTATTTATTTGGAAATTTTGCTTGTCAAATTGATGCCTTCCTAGCATATTTTAATAGATGCTTACTTCTATTTAGAGTGATTTACCTGCCAAATTGAATGGTTTGACGCCAAAGTCTTCATTCGCATTGTTATTCTCATCTAATCATGCTGTAATGGCTGGACGTGCCAACAAGATGAATGCATTCTACACTGCTGAAATTGAAGAACTTGTGTTTTGATAGTGGCATCATCAGTCTCATAACTAACCTCTTTGTAATTTATAACTATGGGCTTTGAGGAAAACATGGCTCATTTCGCGATATCATCATTGCTACTGCAGGAAGAGGATTTCAACTGGCATGTGCAGGATAGGCAAACACTTCATTCATCTTCATTCTCGTAGTCACCTGACTGTAACAAGATTGGTCAACAAGATGCCTTGTCCTTTGACCAAATAGTATTCCTTGGAATTTCTTCAACAGACACAAGAATGAGCCAACAATATAAATCTCCACAATTGGTTGGGCAAACTCATTATCTCCGAGAAATAGTCAAGGACTCAATGAACCGAGAAGCCCAGGAACTGCCTTCTAGAACTCAAGCCAGAGACAGGGCTGCTCATTCTTTGGCCAATCAGAGGAACTCCCAGAGGAGTTTGAATCACAATGACGGATCACACTGGCTGGGCGTTTATGGGAAGAAGGACTTGCCTTTTAATACCAACGAATCTTTTATTGTTCATGCGAAACTCCAAGAAGCAACTCCTTATGTCAATGAACCTGAAGGACTCTCTAGACCAACTTTATACCAGTCAAAAGATGGTTCTTTCTTTTCAATTGTGGAAGAGGCTCCTCGACTTTCTTGTGATGGAAAGGAGATGCATAATTCCTCCTCCAGACCAAGGGAAATTCTGAAGACCTATGTGAAATATCAAGATCTGCCAAGGCTTTCTTTAGACAGTAGAGACAATTCAACTCAAAGCTTGAAGTCTGAACGACAACCTGATCAGTTTCGGAAGCCGATGCAGAAAACTAGTGAGACTAACGACAGCCTTCGCAATCAGCATCGAAATTCAGGGACTCAGAGAAGGTCACCAAGTGTAGTAGCAAAGCTAATGGGCTTGGAAACGCTGCCAAGTTCTGTGGCACACATTGAAAGTAAAACAACTTCAAGTAGAAATACTACAGTTCAGGATCCTAGTTACAGACCAACACAAGCCTCTGTTCAATCGAAAATTTCATCAAAAGAGTCCAATTCAACACGTTGGAAGAATTCTGGTTCAAGCATGCAGCCTGTCTCAAGGCTTCCTTTAGAGCCAGCACCATGGAAGCAAGATGATGGGAATCAGAGATATGCAAGATCTGCTCCTATAGATATGAAAGATCCAGTCAAGACCCTTAACACCTTTCCTTCTGTTTACAGTGAAATAGAGAAGAGATTAAAAGATCTTGAATTTTCACATTCTGGTAAGGATCTCAGAGCTCTTAAGCAAATACTTGAAGCCATGCACGAGAAAGAAGGTCCAAGATTTGCAGCAGATCAAAAGGATCTTGGTAGAGAGTATAGTAATTCAGTGCCAAATGGTACTCTAAAGCACCAAAATGATATGGTTTATTCTTCCATGAAGCAAGGGGGAAATTTTTCGAGGAACTATGAATCTCCAATCGTAATAATGAAACCTGCCTATGCCCAACAAGTCCAAGATGGTGCTTTTATTGATAGCAGGAGCTCAGCTAATGCAAGAGCTTCAAGAGGTCACAATCCTCCTTGTGATAGCCAACAAAACATTTCTAATGATGCGAAAAGCAGCAGCAGGGCGTCAAAATCAACCCAAACATCCACAAAGTCTCCGCAGTCTGTGAAGGAAAGAAACACAGCTTCATCAAAGAGCTCCGGATCTGCCATCCCAAGGACTTATCAAAAGAAACCAGAACCAGAGAAACGCATCAAGCATCTTACACCTCCAACTGATTCAGGCAGAACAACAAGGCCTTCCAACAAGCATGGAACTGGCTCAAGCTCAACTAGCAGAAGACGTAGGTCAACCTCTTTCGGTATCTTAAAAAGCGACGATGAAATGAGTGAGATTAGTAATGACTCAACGAATGTGAGCTGCCGTGAGAATGGCAATTCAGCTCAATCAGATGGATGCATCTTATCAGAATCCAGGACCGATATAGAAGTCACCAGTTCGTGTAGATCTCTTGAAATGATCAATTGGCGGATTCCATTCACAAAGACTTTTCACGGTTCTGTTTCCTGCTTGATAGAAAAGGTAATTTCTTTAGTTAACTATTTATTTACAGAACTTTGTCCTCTTCTAACATGTTTTCTTTGTCTCAGAAATCTACCCTCCATCAGAGTGAAGATGAATTATCATTAGATCATCCTGCATTTGCTCCTGAGTATCCCAGTCCGGTTTCTGTTCTTGACAACACTCTGGACATGGATGACTCACCTTCCTCTGTTAAATATAAAGCCAAGAGCATTAGAGGTACTTCACCCTGAACCCGGAATGCAATATTTTCATTGGATAAAGAACCAAAATTAGATTCTCTTAAAAACTTTTACTCTCCAATCATTTGGTATATCACAATTACGCTCAATTCATTACCTTTTCTTTTTAGTACTTTTTGAAACCATTGGCAAAGAACTCATAGACATGGTGCATGGAATGTGGGATTGCATATTAATGTAGAGACTTTCTTAAAGGGCATTATTCTGTAACTCTCTAACATTCGAGTCATATTCGTTTCTAAATCTTCCATTTTATAGGCGATGAAGTCATGGATTCCGGGCCTATTCCAAGTTCTGACCAATACAATGGATCAGTCAAATTATTCAAAGATGCAGAGGGGTCTGGTCCTACATCTGAAATTAACAGGAAGAAGTTAAAAAGCATTGAAAATCTAGTTCAGAAACTCCAAAGGGTGAACTCCACCCATGACGAGGCGCGTACAGATTACATTGCATCTCTCTGTGAGAACACAAACCCTGATCACAGATACATTTCTGAGGTCTTATTAGCTTCAGGTTTTCTCCTCGGCGACATGGGCTCAAGCCTCACAAACTTCCAGTTCCACTCTTCAGGTCACCCGATCAACCCCGGTTTATTCCTTGTCTTGGAGCAAACTAAAGCAAGCTCTTTCCTTCAAGATGATAACCCTCCTGGACGGACTAAAAAACTGAGGTTGAAACAAAAGATTCATAGAAAATTGATCTTTGATACCATCAACGAAGTTCTTGCAAAAAAGTTAGATTCTTTAGGACCCTTTTCACCTCCATGGCTGAGGCCTCATAAGATGACAAGAAAGACATTAAATGCACAAAAACTTCTGAGAGAACTGTGTTTGGAGACGGATAAGCTTCAAGCCAAGAAATCAAATTGCAGCGTTGATGATGATGATGATGGGTTAAAGATTGTCTTACAGGAGGATCTTATGCATCCATCCGAATGCTGGACCGATAACATCAACGAGGTATCGAGCATTGTGCTGGATGTGGAGAGGTTAGTGTTCAAGGATTTAGTTGATGAAGTTCTTATTGGTGAAATTCCTGGTTTGAAAAACAAACAAGCTAGGCGTAGGCAACTCTTCAGTAAGTAGTAGTTATGTTTCATATAATTATCCACATGGAAGATCATCTCAATTGTAAAGATTTGTTCAAATTTTTGTGTAAAAGTTCTGCATTTTAATGATTAAAGGTTGTAAGGATGGTTTTTTCTTTGTGCTATTTATAATCTAGAGGAACGTAATCATTCAAGAATTGCACATAACATGGTGAAAGGTTGATTTTTTTTCTCTATTCTAATGGTAATATCTCAATTCGAGTATCAACTTAACTATGCTTTCGAACGGTTTTTTTTTTTTTTTTTTTTCTAAACAAGAAAAGGTGGAGTATCTTTTCACAAACATGTGATTTCAAATTTAATCGGATAGGAAGATGTGTAATTTAGTATGCAAATACTTCAATACATTTAGTCTAAGAAAATACTTAATACATTTATTTACGTGTGAAATATACCACACTTTTTGAAGGACGCAGAGTTGTTTTTCTAATGATATTTGGTAGTATCGCAGAGCTGTGATAGGACAAGTGCGAGTAACACTCTCATCAAAAGAGGGTATAAAAAACACTCTGATCAAATATAAAGTAAGTTATTGTGTATGTGGAGGCGTAAAAGGAAGGATTATTATGTTATCTTATTGTCACGTTATCATCTCACTAGTCTAGTTAATTATAATAAATAAATTTTACACAATTATATTTTAAACTAATCTAAAAAAAGAAAAGAAAAATGTAAAGTAAGCTGATGAGCTTAAGGGTATTATTGTCAATGTAATTCAGAAAAAAGACCGATAACATGTGTTGGAGGAAGTGGACTAGAGCGGGGAGTGGGGGTTTCTTTTGCCCATAAATATAGTTTCGGGCGTTTTGGCGGTTTTGCCTATAAATGTGCTTTCGGACTTTTTTTTTTTTTGGCAACTTGATCGTAAGTTCAGGGACAAGCTGTCGTTAACCCTGTGGTTTATGGCAGATGTGATTATTCATTAATTATTTATAGATTGAATGAAATAAAAGTTTTTTTTATGAAATATTCCGTGTCATTTAGACATTTATAATTTTGTGTTATAATATATTTCACATTAAACTACAATGTTTAAAAAATAAAGAAAGTTTGTAGTATTATTGCTGGTTTCTCCAGTTGGCTTATTTTTTTAAAATATAAAAATATAGAATTAGCTGCTATTTTGTTAACGCTTTCTAAAAGAATGTTTTCAATATTGATTTATTTAGATAACTATTTACAAAGTACACACTTTTAAGCTAAGAGTGGATAGGGCAAGCAAGCAATCTGTTCAAAGGGGTAGATGTGGCCACATCTGAAACGGCTTTGTTTCAGATGGGTGCGTCAAAGACTCCTGGGCCGGATAGACTCCCTCCGGGCTTTTATCAACGTCACTGGAATGTGGTTAAGACGTCGGTGACAAATTTTGTGCTGAAAGCTTTTAGAGAAAAGTACTTTCCCATTCATATGAACGAGACGTTAATCTCACTAATACTGAATGTGAAGGCTCCTCAAAAAGTCAGTCAGTTTAGACCGATTGCGCTTGCGAATGTGGTGACAAAATTACTTACGAAGGTGATGGCGAATAGAGTTAAAATGGTCATTCATAAGTTGGTGGATCATTCTCAATGTGCATTTACTCCTGGCCGTCAAGCGGCCGAGACCATTATCATTGCACACGAGATCCTTCATACTATGCGCAATAAGCGGGGTGCTAAAGGGATGATGGTGGTTAAAATTGATCTCGAGAAGGCATACGACCGAGTTAAATGGACTTTCCTGAGGGAAGTTTTGTTGGCGGCCGGGTTTGAGGAGAATATCGTTGGCGTTGTTATGCACGGGGTGACAACGGCCAAACTGTCCATTTTGTGGAACGGGGAGAAACTTGATGCGTTCCAACCATCGCATGGGCATTCGACAGGGTGATCCCCTTGCTCCTTACCTTTTCCTTCTCTGTATGGATGTATTAAGTCAGGCGATTAATAAGGCGGTTATGGAGCGGCTGTGGAAACCTGTGAAGGCCTCAAGAGATGGGCCGGGAATTTCTCACATTTTTTTCGCTGATGATCTTTTGCTTTTTGGTGAAGCTTCGGTTGAGCAAGCTAAGACAATGCAGAGGATTTTAGATCAGTTTTGCTCTGTATCTGGCCAGAAGATTAGTCTTGAGAAGTCTATCTTGTTTGCATCCAAAAATACTTCTCATACTATTTGTCGGCAGATTTGTAGCACACTAAATATCCGCAGAACACATGATCTTGGTAAGTATTTAGGGATTCCGATGCTGCATGGCCGTGCTACGACAAAAACGAATGAGTTTCTGCTTGACAATATACGATCTAAACTCAACAATTGGAAAGCTCGTGTGATGTCCCAGGCGTCTCGTTGTGTCCTCATCCAGTCTGTCCTTGGTGCCCTACCGTCTTATGCTATGCAAACCTCAGAGATCCCCGTAAGTATTCTGGACAATATGGAAAAGCATATGCGTCAATTCCTTTGGGACAAACATAATGGTTCTAAACACCTACATTATGTGGCGTGGGAGAAGATTTGTAAGCCCAAGGAGTTTGGAGGTCTTGGTTTCAAAAAACTAAGGAACATGAATATTGCCTTCATGGTGAAGTTGGGTTGGCAAATGATCATTGATAAGGAGAGGCTCTGGGTGAAGGTGTTAAGGGCGAAATAAGGTTCGCCGCTTGAAGGGAGGAACAGGCAGAATATGTCCAAAACTTGGCGTGGGATCTTACGAGCAGCTAAATTTTTAAGGATGGGCATTGAGACATCGAATTTCCTTCATGACACGGGAACAAGAAGCACGCGCCCCCTGTGGAGAGGTAAAGATCCGAAGCATTTCTCGGTTAGTAGTGCCTATGAAATTCAACTTTCACATTTAAACGAGTCTAATAGTGATGTCACTTGGAAGGCATTGTGGTCAGTCAAAGGACCCATGAGGGGGAACTTCTTTTTGTGGAGGCTTAAGTGTAATGCTTTGCCTACTATGGGCTTCTTATGCTCACAGCACCTAAGCTGCACAAGCATATGTGATTTTTGTGGGAGGATTGGAACTAGTGGTTTACATGAAATTCGGGATTGTAAATGGACTAGAATGGTGTGGACTTTGGTGGTGGACCATACGAAGTCCAGGAATTTTTTCAGTTATACATCCCCAAGTCAATGGATGGATGCGAACTTACAAGAGGATTAGGGAAAGATGGGAAATGAGTACAAATATATATATGTCTTCCGCGAGATCGCATACGGAATATGGCAATACATATCAAAAGCAAGACATGACGATGTGCGGAACTTGATACCCCTTGCTCACTTTGTCGGACCATGCAGCAACGATGCAGTGTGCTTTTGAAGGCTTGTGGCCTTGTTGTAGATAGAAATGGAACATAGCGTTGTCTTTGTACACATGGGTTAATCATACTTTTGTCTATTGTTTTTGCTATTAATGAAAGAGATCGTTTTTCCGAGAAAAAAAAAAGGGTAGATGTGGCAGAGGTTCGTTTTTAGCTGCCTTCGCAAGCTATTATGGCTATCGGTCTAATGTTTTTCGGATGAGATCCTAGGAAGCTAAAAATGAGGTCTCCAATCACGCGTCGCCACGTGTACAAAATCAGTTTTTTTTAAAAAAATTACATCACCCCCTTGCTTTTGTACACGTGGAGATGCGTGATTGGAGGCCTCACTTTTAACCTAACTTTTAGCCTCCCAGGATCTCATCTGAATGTTTTTGATGATTCTTCAGATCCAATGATGTTATTATAGACAAATATTAATTCAATCAGATTTTTTCTTTCTTGTTAGTCTGGAAAAAAATTAATTATTCTTGACATTTAACACTCAAACAATATATATATATATATATATATATATATCATATAATCATCTTTTTTTTCTCTCTTAAATGTGGGATTTTTTGGATACTTACATTTCATCCTTTTTAATGGGCCAACTCCTTTGTCAGACCTCACTAAGGTACCAGGTATGGGTGTTCAACGAACCGAACTATTCGCAAACAATTCGAGTTTGATTTGTATTCGATTCGAGTTCGTGCGTTACTAAAACGAGCCGGACTGTTTTGTTTACTAAAACGAGCCTAATTGGTTTTGTTTACTAAAACGAGCCGGACTGTTCGTGAATTGTTTGGTTCCTTTAAAGAGTTATAGCGTTTTTGAGCCAAATTCGAATAAATTTTGAAGCTTGTTAAAACAAACGAGTCGAGCCGAACTAATTCGTTTACCTAAATGAATCCAAACTAGAAAACTTACTATTCTGCTCGGTTCGGCTCGTTTCCAGTCCAAGTACCAAATCCTTCTAACGTTTTGAATATGACTATTTTGCATGGACGATTCTAGTTGATTCTCAAACTATAATCGTAACGATCCAGGTTTATCCAACCGATTCCAGACCTGACACTGTTGAGCCTACGATGTCATTATAGGCAAACACTGCCAAATACCAACCAAATCAGGTTTTTTCGTCCTTGGTAGCCTCAAAATATTATTTCTTGTTGATATGTAACACTTGAGCCATACTTATATATCATACTATTATCTTCCTTCTTTCAATGCAGGGTTTTTTGTGTCTTTAAAATTATTCTACAATACAAGTGAAGATGCAAACATTGTGGGTTGATATGTAAATGTGTTCGAATTTGGGAATTGTTGTGAAGTCTTATGGAGACTGATTCTGCAGTATTATTATAAATGATTCGAGGTGGTTCAATGGCAATTCCAACACTTGCTTGTTCGAAGCTAACCAAGCAAAATGAATTTGATTGCAACATGACATATACATTTTTCTCCAAGGTGGGATTTTTCGGGTATTTACGTTTCACCTCCTTTAATGGGTGAGTGTTTCTTTTTGGACCTCAATAATCAACCAGGATCTCTCTAACGTCTCAAATATGACCATTTTGCCCCGACGTTGCTAATCGGATCTTATACCATAATTGTAGCAATTTGGATTTAACTTATTCGAGTCCAGCGATATCACTATAAGCAAGTACTACTGAATACCAATTGAATCAGACTTTTTCGTCCTTGGTAATCCGAAAAGGATTAATCCTTATTGACATTTAGCACTTGGATAATACTAATATATCATGTCATCGTCTTCCTTACATGAATTTTTTTATATTTATATTTCATCTCCATTAGTAGACCAACGTCCTCGTTGGAACCATGATCCCTCTAACGTCTCATATATGACCATTTTGCCCCAATGGTGCCAGTCATTCTCATTATCTCATACCATAATTGTAATGATTAGGATTTATCAAATCGATTCAGACCTAACGCTTGTTCGGTTCCGACGACGTTACTATAGAAAAACACTACTAAATGCTAATTGAATTGGGGGTTTTCGTCCTTGCTAGCTCAAAAAAATTAATTCTTGTTGATATTTAATATTTGAGCTATACTTATATATCATACTACCATTGTTCTTCTTTCTAGTGCGAGAGTTTTTGTATCTTTATAATTATTCTACAAATAGAGATGCTGGCGTAGTAAGCTCATCTGTAAATGTGTTCGAATTTTGCGTTGTAGGATGATCTGTAAATGTGTTCGAATTTGGGGAATTGTGGCGAAGTCTTGGAGACTGATTCTGCAGTATTATTAGGTTGAACCCCAACTAATAAGGGTCCTTGGCACACCCAGTCTCAAAGGTAGTGTAGGGATGTAAACGGCCCGCTAGCAGAAGCTTGGTCATATACATAGTAGTTTACATTAGGAGCTTCCAGCACTACAGGCAAGCCTACAAGCTAAGGAATCTCTCATACAATGCACTTGATGGAAAGGGTCATCTTGACTTTGACAAGAATTGAACCTATGATCTTTCTTTTGAGAACTTCTGTCCGGAACGAGTTGAGCTATGTCTGGGAACGATCATGCAGTATTATTACAAAGTGACAACTCCAACGCTTGCTTGTTCGAAGTTAATCAATCAAGAGATTTGATTGGGAATGAATGCTTGTTCTTCTCAACAGTCAGCTTCCTATCCAGTGTAATCGATGCCGCTGCCGACATTTCTAGTTGAATGATATCGACTTTTCAGAAGGGAAAAAAAATGTAGGAACATGCACAAATCATTTAATGTTCAAGAATAAAATATTTATGTGGAGAGGTAGTTCCTTTTCTACTTATTATTCAGCTGATGTTGTTACTGTTTTTGAACATTAATAATTGCTCCATTTCTTATATTTCAATAGGCCAAATTACATGCCCATGACTTATTAACATAAATATAAAGGATTAAGAGGTTTACAAAAACCAAACCTCCACAAGATAGATAAAATTAAAAAGAAGTATGGGTTATGTTAAGTATGAGATCTTCTTGTCCAATTTACTATCGAACTTTCATGTCTAATGAGTAAAAACTAGAGGTTTCTCAAAAGAAAAAAAAAAAAATAAAACACCCTTTTCACTAATGGGACAACAAATTAGTATAAAGAATTGGAAAAAAAAATCATATCCAATTCTGTTCTGTTGTATAGGTAGTGGAAATGAACTAAACTTTTTTACAGGTGGAACCCTATTGCAGACATTTGTAGTTATATTAATGGCGTTCTCGATGCATTAGGCTCCTGTGTTTGTGCAGGATTCCGGAAGGGGTCGGATGCTTTGCGATATAATGTGCGTAGTCTTACCCTATACTTTGAGCAAGAAACTGTTTCTGTGACTCGAACCTGTGACCTGAATTGTTATGCTAACATTTTCTTTAATCACAAATATAAGAGATAAAAATGTAAAAAATACGTAAAAAAAATACATTATGTTTCGAACACATCTACCTCTGTAATACGCTATCCCTTCTATTTGTAAAGGGAAAAAAAGGTCACTTTTATTGAAATTGGACATTCGATCTAGACAGGTGATTTTGGAGTGCGGATCATAAGCGAAGCCCTACAACAAAAAAAAATAAAATAAAAATTTGAACCCCAACCAGTGAGGGTCCCTGTCACACCCAGTCTCAAAGGTAGTGTAGGGAGGTAAATCAGGTACCCAACGGCAGTCTCAAAGGTAGTGTAGAGAGGTAAATCAGGTACCCAACGGCCCGTTAGCAAGAGCTTGGTCATTTTCTGCATAAAGAGCTCCCAGCACTGCAGGCAAGCATACAAGCCAACAAGCTCCCACACTATGCACTTACTGTGAAGGGGCACTTACTGTGAAGGGGCTTTTTTTGCCAGAATTGAACCTCTGACCTTCCTTTCGAAAACCCTTACCTAAAACCAGTTGGACTATGTGGATGCGAAGCACCTACAAGACTTGACTACAAATGGGGAATATAAATGTATACACAACCATCTATAACTAAAAGCAGCAAGACCATCAGCTGTAAAATTGGTCTCGTTACATCCATGTACGACTTAAGCTCTCAAGTAGTCCAAAGACATAACAATGCCCCACGAATTCATAAGATAAATAAGAAATATTTGATATGCCACGATAAATTTGAAATACTTTGAAGTAAATATGATTAATTATTTTTAACCATTTAATTATAGTTATGAATTTGTCGTTAACATTATAGATAAAAAACGGGAAAAAAATTCCTTCCTCCTACAAACAAGCACCGGAACCCTCCTCCGCTCAAGATACGTGTAATGCCAAGCACGTTGATTAAGTTTATATGAATTAACAATAAGGGTACATTATGTATGATAATTTTATATGTCACATAAGTCGCGTAATAATATTAATTATTGCGTAAAACATCCACACGTTAATTGACCATCGGGTATGTTCGTGGATGTATATTGTGGGCTAAAATAAAAACCCCGAATATGTGAAAGTCATATGGTCAGAGACCGCGATGGATGAGTTCAAAGTGTAACGACCATTAAGTTTATGACGTCTAGCTCCCGAGGGGCGACAACCCACGTGTGGCTAATAGATAAATGTTGGTACATAAATTAAATAATATTTAATATTTGATAAAGATAATTTGATGATAATATCAAGTATATCCTCATGTATTTGTGATAAAGAAATCTATATGAAGTGGGTTTGGTTTCAGACACAGAACCCTAAACCCATCAGGATTCTTCCTTTCTCCTTTTGTATAAAGGAGGAGGGGTCACACCTCCTCAATACATCAGAAAACCGTCGACCAAACAGAAATAGGGGAGGGTGTGCCAACCATTTTTCCCCAAAAATCCACACCGCCTAGCTCCCACACTGTCTAACTTCTCCATCGGGTAAATCAGTGAATTGTTGAATCCGTTCGAGGGGTGCATCAACAATTAGTGGGAGGTCGTGAAACATTGGATCACGCTAGATTCATCTGCAGCAAAAGCATTACGTGGTTGACATATTAACATCAACAATGGAGCAATGTATAAAATCCGTATTTTGTTATTTGTCCATTGATTTGATTAAACGGTCTTATTCAGGTATTTTTAAATAAATCCAACAAACATGGCCTTTCTTGATGCAGACTTTAATTATTATATCCAACTAAACCATATCTGTCAACACCAAAATCAATTTACCGGAGCTTCCTTTTTAGCAGTAAACCACCAAGAATGAATATGAGAAAGTCAACCGATATTTTTCCACAATTCCCCCACAGCCTTACCCACATTTAGTTATGTATCGTTTTGTTTAGTTGTTTGCAAGTGACATTTAATCCCATATTCCACCTCGAGCATCACAACCATTTGTCAATACTTTTCATCAAATGCATATTGAAAAAATCTCTTCATCACTTCTGCAAACCCATTTCTGAATACACTTTATCAATAATGGAGGCGACAATGACTATTTGGCTGGCCGAGTTGGGGAATGATGATAGGCTTTTTTTTTCGGCGAGAAAAAGAGAGGGCTAGGCCGTGCGGGGCGGGGGGGATGACGCGGAAAGGGGCAGAGGCAGAGGAGGGGTATCTTTTGCAGCAGGGGGCAACGAGGTGCTTTTTTAGGTTTTCTCCTCTATTTTTGATCGGTTTGCTACTTTAGCTGTATATGAAAAAGGAATAGAAGATTAAACATGGAGGGAGCATGACGGAGGGTCTTGTCACAGTGGAAATAATGGTGGCTAGAAGTGGCGGGGGTTTACCCAGAAGAGGTGGTTGAATGGTGGTTGGAGCCGAATCACTGGCTGTGGCAAGTGGTGGATGGTGGTGGTTGCTGAAGAGGGAAAAGGGCAGCGCGGAAGAGCGAATTGGGAAAGATGATGGGTAATTCTGTCAATTTATTGATCTAATATTAAAATAATCCTTGTAATCGAGTGTGAACTTCACATCATGTTAAATTTTACAGTTAAATGAGAAATAACTTTTTAGTGTAAAAATGTAGAGGGTTAAAAATGTATTTTTCAACATAAAAAATGTTATAAGGGATTATGCTAAATTTTAAAAGGGATAAAGGTAGTTAACTCGAGATTTTAAGGGGACGTTTGGTTTGAACTTGAATATCGACATCGGAATCAGAATGATAAATGCTAGAATCAGAATGTGTTTGAGCTAAAAAACAATATACGTTTAGTATAAAAGATGAAATAAGTATCATTACCATATATGCTGTTTGGAATACATTGAGAAGAAATGAGAATTAAAATGTGTGCACACACACGGTAGTCGCGTGGTGGTGACACACGGTGGAGCACAATGTGACACGTAGTGGGTCGCGGAGGTAGGGCAATGGTGGCGTGATGGTGGTGCGTTGGTTACAGCAGGGTGGTCCAATGGCGGGGTGGTTGTAGGATGGTGGTAGAGGCCGGGAGGGGTGGCGCGGTGACGACGCAGTGGACCCCAAATGGCGATAGGGCTGTGGTGTAGTGACACCACAAGATGGAGTCATGACTGTACGTTGTGGCATGATGGAGTAGAGGAATGACTTTTGATATCCGAGAAAAACCTACGTGTATCAATCTATGGTTTTAATATCCAAAGTGAAATCCAAATATTGATTCTCATGCCTTCAAACAAACAAGAGAAATGTATATCATTCTTTTAATACTTACTTGATTCTAAAACCATCAACCAAACGCTAATTAAAACAATACTACTCATTATAACTCTGGAAAAAACCTAAAAAAGAAAAAGACAAGGGAAAAAAAAAGAGAAACACCACAAAAAAGAAAAAAACAAAAGTGAAAACAACGACTAGGAAAGCAGTCCCCTACTCCCCAGTTCCATAATCCCTCGGTTCTTCCATTTGCCCTCTTTTTTTACCACTGCGTCTTTTCACTCTCCTTCGCCACTTCCTCACACAGATCTTTCTGCTTTCACTCTCATTTCCCTCATTTCACAACAGGTATGTAATTTGTTTTCAACTATTTAATTTGATTCTTTTAACTTGATGTCATTTCCTCGCCCTTATTTCAGTGTATCTCTAAAAGAATTTCGCCTTTTTTATACGGGCTCGTGCTTCCATTGCCTTTCCTTCCATTTCTGGCTGGTCAATTTACTGGGTTTTGCTCGCGTTATTGATTCTGGATTGTGGGATCGGAATCTTTGTTACTCTGATTGGATCAGTTAGCTTCCTTTTTTTGGGGTTTGAATATTGCTTTGTTTTGTTGTGGGTTCTTTTTTAGCTTAGTTGATTGCTTTTTCTTGGTTTATTTCTTCTTTTGGGAGGCTCCATGTCGTTTTAATTACTGAGGTCGTGATGAATTTTTCCCCTTCTAGTACTAGTATTTCTTTTTGGACGTGACGTAGTTTTGTTTTATTTATTTGGTTCTAGGTAAGTCATTGGTTCATTTTCAAATTTTCAAATGTAGCTTGTAGGTTTGGTAATGTATAATGTTTTCCCTTTTGAAAGTACTCTATGTTATGCTTACTATTTCCCTTTTGAGTGCCAACTCTTAATTACTGCCTCAAATGGAGCTAATCTTAATAACAACCCTCATCTTAGTGGGTACGAGTAAGTGATGGTTCAAGGGATCTTTTCTTTTCTTTGGCATTTGTAGGAAGGAAGAATGTTTGTTTTCCATTACTTCAATGTAGATTTGGGGTATTAGGTTCCTTATTACTTTTTTTTTTTTAAAATAAAAGGTATGTGGTTCATTATTGATGAAATTTCAGTTTTTAAGTGAGAATGGGGGGCTGCCTCTGTATTTTCACTCCATTATAGTTACTCAATCCTCCTAATAGTTTTGGCAAGAATATGGAGGGCATGTAGATCTACTATTTGATACATGTTATCCTCTTCATTGATTGTTGCGGCAACAGATAATAACTTAGAAAGGCTTTTTTTTTTTTTTTTTTTGGGGGGGGGGGGGGGGCTTAGCCTTACCTGGTAAAATTTTTATAAGTTACACAACAATGGGTTGAAATGTAATGAAAGAGGAAAGTGTATAGTATTGGAACACTAGCAGTTTCTGATATTCTGAGTGTTGTTACAATGACATTACTTAAAGTCATGAATGATTCATTGGGCGAATTTAGGACGTGGAAATTGTGTTATTTGATATATTATAGGAGAACTTCTCTTTCCTCAACCCTACAATTATCTTAACAATGTAGCGCTCCTGTGGTTTGTTCTGTTATAAAATCTTGCTGGTATTATTTCCCCCACTTCATCGTCTATTGGTATGGATATATAGCAGTCATTCATCAAGTCGAGAAATGAGATGTCTTACAGGCCTCTTTGCATCACATTATTCTTTCGGATATCATTTCAAAATTGATACTGATCGCTCTTATCACCTTTCCCACTTTCCTGGCATACTTTGTGATTTTATCTTCATATAATCTGTTGGGGATTGTGTAGAAATATTAGATGATAAAGTAGATATAGTTTAGTGTGTACTGTACAGTATAAAAATACAGATGCATATACTTAAGAAGGAAGTTACCGTTGGAAGCTGAGAAAAGGATAGGGTGTTAGGTAATACTAGCCGTTGGCTACTGCTGTGTATATATAAGGAGTTTCTATAATATCATTAAATACAATCTGAAATCTATTGATTTCAGTCTTCATTACTGGTGTTTCTCTTTTACATGCTTTTCTTATCATCAAGCAAGCTCAAATATTATTTCTATATGGTATCAGAGCTAAGGTGCTCTTGTTCATTGATTGCCCGTTATATTTCTTGTGTTCATACAAGTTAGATTCTTCTGTTCTGGGCAGAGTTTGCTTCACAGTTTCATTGATTGTTCTTCGTCAAGGAAGAAGACGAAGTAAATATTGAAGAAGTGAGTGGAAAGCACGTGTTAAAGCCTTGGTTGAATAAAGGTGAATATTGAATATTTGTAATTTAAAAGTTAAACAGAAGCTTCCGCTGAAAGCTTTGCACAAACCTCGAGGAACATTCCATCATTCGTTTTTTCCACTATCCCAGAATTCAAAACCCAATTAATTTTTTTACCTCGATTCCATGCATGATAGCTTTTCAAGAAAACATCTTTCCCATTAATATTTTTTGTCCTTTACACAGAAAACCTGCCACAAATTTCCTCTCAAATTTATTACAAGTCATTATCATCTTCTTCTCTCTTTATGCTTCATCTTCTTCTACGCATCTCTGAAGAACAGATACCCTCAAAACGTATCACTCTTCTTCTTCAGTACTTCTTCTAAACCTGTTCATATGACTGATATTCCAGAATCTTCAGAAACTACATCTACTGCTCCAAGTGGAACAGTGATGGAAGGAACTATGTCACAAACACCTCCATTAATTCCTACGCAATTGCCTTCTTCCTTAGATGGAAATCCCATTATGGCCACTAATCATAAACTCACGGGGAATAACTATCTTCTTTGGAGTAAAGCTGTGTAAATGTTCATCATTGGTAAAGGTAAAGATGATTATCTCTACGGTCATCAGGTTATTCCTACACCCTCAGATCCAAACTACAGACAATGGAGGTCCGAAAACTCCATGATAATGTCTTGGTTGATTGCATCTATGCTTTCAGATATTGGAAACAACTTCATTTTGTATCCCATTGCTGCTGCCATTTGGAAGGCAGCAAAGGAATTGTATTCCAAAAGAGACAATGTCTCTGAGATTTATGAGCTTGAAGCTCAGTTGCAGGACATTCGTCAAGGGGAAAACTCTGTAAGTACCTATTATTCTCACCTCACTAGACTATGGCAACAGATAGATCTATTTGAAGAACATTCTTGGACCTCTCCTGAAGATGCCCACTCATTCAAGAAATTTATTGACACTAAATGTATTTTTAGATTCTTGCATGGCTTAAACAAAGAGCTTGACTCAGTAAGAAGTAGAGTCCTAGGCATGAAACCATTACCAACTCTAAACTCTGTGTTTTCTGTAATTCGTCAAAAGAGAGTCGTTTGAAAGTTATGATGGGAACTGTTTTACCCTCTGCTACTGAAGGAACTGCCTTAGTCACTAAAACTTCAACACATACTTCACTTGTTTCACCAAGTACCACCCAGAATCCTGCTACACCATCTGATTCTTCAGCCTTCTTTGTTAAACGGAACTCTGGACCCTCTCATCAACGTTTTTCACATAAACAAACCACAACATGCAAATTTTGTAAGAAGATTGGACATGTGGTTGATAACTGTTTTAAGCTTCAGAGGCTTAAGGAAACTCAACAGCAGAATAATCCTACCTATTCTAAGTTCTCACCATCCTGGGGTACAGGGAAACAAGCTATAGCTAATTCAGTGCAGACTAAGGAACCTGAATCCCGTCTGACCCACCAGGTTGAAGCTCTTGTCCAATTACTCTCACAACAACAGCAAGGAGGGGGATTTACTCCAGGGGTACAGACTGAACCACAGGTTAGCTGAGCCACCATGGCTTCTCTACAAGGTAATCAGTCAAAAGGTTGGTGGTGCTCCTGGATCATTGATTCAGGAGCCTCAGACCATATGACTAATAACTTCTCTCTTCTGTCTGCTTATGAAATATTTGAACGTCTAAGGTTAGTAGAAATTGCTAATGGGGTAAACTTACAGGTTTTAGGTAAGGGAAGAGTTCAACTCACAGATAAACTATTACTGCTTAATGTTTTGTATATCCCATGCTTGAGTTTCAACTTAATATCAATCAGTAGGTTAACCACTGATAATAACTGTGTAGCAATGTTCTCATCTTCTGAATGTCTCTTTCAGGAGACACACTTGTGGAAGATGATTGGCAGTGTTAGACAATTAAATGAGTTATATACCATTCAGTCAAAGGAAAAACAAGATGTTTTGGAATCCAAACCCGCGGTTTGTAATAGTTCTAGAGTACTTTCATGTACTAACACTGATAATCCTAATAGGCAGGATTTGATTTTGTTGTGGCATGCTCGCTTAGGCCATCCTAAATTTTTGTACTTGAAAAAACTAATGCCACAGTTGTTTTGTCAGTTTCCTGCCAGTGAACTTAAGTGTGAAACTTGCATTCTTGCAAAACAAACCAAAGGAAGGTATTTACCAAAAATTCATGAGCCTAGCAGTCCATTTAACTTGGTGCATTCAGACGTATGGGGTCCTTCTAGAATTGCAAACTTAAATGGGGCTAGGTGGTTCATTACTTTCGTTGATGACCACACTAGGCTAACTTGGGTATATCTTATGAAACATAAAAGTGAAGTAGGAAGCATCATACGAACATATGTTTCTCTCATTAAGAACCAGTTTGATATCACTATTAAGACACTACGTAGTGATAATGGTATTGAATATGTGAATAAAGAAATCTGGGATTATTTAAACAGTCTAGGAATTCATCACCAAACTTCATGTACTCATACTCCTCAACAAAATGGGGTAGCTGAAAGAAAAAATAGACATTTGCTAGAAGTGGCTAGATCCATCATGTTTACTGCTAATACACCTAAGTTTTATTGGGGGGAAGCAATTCTCACTGCTACATATCTAATTAATAGGTTACCATCTAGAAGTTTGAATTTTAAAACACCTAAAGAAGTGTTACTAAATTGGTATCCTAATACTAAATTAATCTCAGCTTTACCATTTAAAGTCTTTGAATGCACTGTATATGTTCACATACAACAACACTTGCGTACCAAATTAGATAAAAAGACATACAAATGTATATTCTTAGGATATTCCAGTACGCAAAAGGGGTTTAAATGCTATTGTCCTGTTTCTAGGAAAATATTTGTATCTCTTGATGTAGTGTTTGATGAAACAAATTATTATTACTCTAACAACCATGTGACAGGAAATTACAGCTCTAATCTTGATCAGTTTTGGAGTATACTGGATGTTGTTTCCAATAATCCAAGCATTCCTTCCGAATCATCTGTCCACACAGGTGACTCTGTTGCAAGTAATCAGGAACTAGAATCCAGTGAAAAGGTATCTGAGAAGAGAGTTAAACTGCCCATTACGCATGTATATACACACAGACATATTCCAGTTTCTGAATTGGAAACTGAACAGGTATATACACGCAGTCATATTCCAGTTGCTGAATTGGAAACCAATCCCGCGCCTCTATCAACATCACTCTTAGATAAGACTGTAGATGATCTGCCTATAGCTCTTAGAAAAGGGGTAAGAGAGTGTACAAAGCATCCTCTGCGAAATTATCTTGCCTATGATATATTGAAGGGAAACTTCAAAGCCTTCACTTGTCTATTAGATCATCAACAACTACCCACATCAATTGATTCAGCCTTAAAAAATCCTTACTGGAAGGCTGCCGTTGAGGAAGAAATGAAGGCATTACTTAAAAGTCAGACTTGAGATCTAATAAAACGAAAACCAAGAACTAAAACCGTAGGCTGTAGGTGGATTTTTTCAGTCAAATATAATGCTAATGGTACTATTAATAGATATAAGGCAAGGTTAGTAGCAAAAGGGTTCACCCAAATCTATGGTCTAGATTTCACTGAAACGTTTGGCCCAGTTGCAAAGCTAAATACCGTGAGGATCATTTTTTCCTTAGCAGTAAATTTAGACTGGGAATTATGTCAGTTAGACATCAAAAATGCATTCTTGAATGGCGATCTTCAAGAAGAAGTTATAGAGATGTGGAGAATTAAATGTGATTCTTGAACAACAATAATAACAGGAAGAAGCATTTATTATCAATGATTGAAGAAGACTTTAAGAACAATGGAAATCAACAAAGTGATTTCTCTGTTGCATTCAATGTTACACTACAGAGCTATATATATGTACAGCCTCCAACGGTCAAAATACTCCTAACGGCTAACTTTCTTATTTCCTTATTCACTTTATACTTCACACTTTACAACACTTTATACTGCTATATTTCTACACTCCCCCTCAAGCTTGGTGTATATATTAATACAACCAAGCTTGTCAATAAGTGTCAAAAAAGTAGCTGTAGAGACAGGCTTTGTGAATACATCCGCAAGTTGTTCGGCTGAAGATACATGCTTCAAATCAATTATTTTGTCTTCTATTTTCTCTCGGATGAAGTGTCGATCAATTTCAACATGTTTGGACTTGTCATGTTGAGTAGGATTCTCGGCCATACTTATGGTAGATATGTTATCACAAAATATCTTGACTGGTAATCTTATTTCGACTTGTAAATCCTTCAAAACTCGTTTTAACCATAAGCCCTCACATATTCCCAAGGCAAGTGCCCTTAATTCAGCTTCAGCACTACTCCGTGACACCACTGTCTGCTTTTTGCTCCTCCAAGTAACTAGATTTCCCCATAAGAATGTGCCATATCCCGAAGTGGAGCACATATCTGGCTTTGAACCTGCCCAGTCTGCATCCGTGTATACAGTAATATCCCTATCCGGGTGCTTTTTGAATATCAACCCTTGGCCAGGTGCAGCTTTTAAGTACCTAAGAATTCTCAAGGCAGCCTTTAGATGTTCATTTGTAGGATTATGCATATATTGAGAAACAAAACTAACTGCATAGCATATATCAGGACGAGTATGTGATAAGTAAATAAGCTTACCAACCAATTGTTGGTACTGTAACCTGTCTGTGGGAGTCATGTCCCAGGCTTCCATCGGCTTGCGTCCAGACTCCATAGGAGTTGGTGCAGGCTTGCACCCTAACATTCCTGTCTCAGTCAATAAATCAAGTATATATTTTCGTTGTGAAATACACATCTCATTTTTTGTCCTAGAGATTTCCATGCCAAGAAAGTATCGTAGATTCCCTAAGTCTTTAACTTCAAACTCTCTAGATAATTGTTCTTTTATTAGACTAATGCCATTATTATCATTTCCAGTGAGTATTATATCATCCACATACACAATGAGAATAGTAATGACATGATTTGTAGAAAAACGTATAAACAAAGTATGATCACTATGTGTTTGTTTAAATCCAAAATTTAAGACTACAGTAGTAAAACGTTTGAACCATGCTCTTGGTGATTGTTTTAAGCCATATAGGGACTTTTTTAACTTACACACTTTTCCAGCAGTCTTGTGGTTCCTAAATCCAGGGGGTATATCCATGTATACTAGTTCTTGTAAGTCCCCATTCAAAAAAGCATTTTTAATGTCTAATTGTATCAAACACCAATCTAAGTTAACAACTATTGAGAATATAATTCTCACAGTATTTAATTTTGCAACCGGAGCAAATGTTTCCAAGTAGTCAATTCCATATGTTTGAGTAAACCCCTTTGCTACTAGCCGTGCTTTATATCTACTAATTGTCCTATTTGTATTATACTTTATTGAGAATACCCACTTACATCCTACTGTTTTAATGCATGGGTTTAATGTCACTAAATCCCATGTCTCATTTTTAACCAAGGCTCTCATTTCCTCATTTACTGCCTCTTTCCAATTAGGATGCCTAAGTGCTTCGTCCATATTCTTAGGTATCCATTGTTTATCTAATGCGCAAGTAAAGGATCGAAAATCAGTATTTAACTTATCATATGCAATAAAATTATAAAGTGGGTGTTTTGTGCATTCTCTTACACCTTTTCTAAGTGCAATAGGGAGGTCAATAGTTGCATCATTGTTGGTCACCTTCTCATCACCGGAGACTGGTTCAGTAGGCAGTGTACGTCTGCCATAAAAATGTGTAATGGGTAAATTTACCCTCTCCAATCTGTTCTCGGCACCTGGAACAGGTGTAGAGATGTGGTGATTCATAATCATGCTAGCAGGGTCCGAATTGTGGGTAATTGGACTGCCGTTAGGATTATTTGTAACAATATCAAGTATACTCCAAAACTGATCAACAGAGTGTCCTCCTGTCTGAACTCGAAAATCAGAGGAATAAAACGAGTTATGCTCATCAAAAAACACATCAAGTGAAACATATACCTTTTTAGTTAAAGGACAATAGCATTTGTAACCTTTTTGTGTACTAGAGTATCCTAGAAAAATGCACCTGTGTGTATGTTTATCTAACTTTGATCGCATGTTTGATTGTATATATACATAAACAACACATCCAAATAGTCTAAATGGTAAAGTAGACATTAGCTTTGTATTAGGATATTTATCTAACAGTTGATCCCTAGGAGATTTAAAAGATAGTACTCGAGATGGCATTCGATTAATAAGATATGTAGCAGTTAATATTGCTTCCCCCCAATAAAACTTTGGAACATGCATAGAAAACATAATTGATCTAGCTACTTCTAAAAGATGTCTATTTTTCCTTTCTGCTACGCCATTTTGTTGAGGAGTATAGACACATGAAGTTTGATGATGAATGCCTAAGTCCATTAAGTAATCTCTTACTTCTTTGTCCAAATATTCTGAGCCATTATCACTTCTTAATACCTTAACTGTGGTGTCAAATTGCGTTTTAACAAGAGTAAGGAATGCCTTAATAATATGTCCAACTTCTACTTTACTTTTCATTAAGTATACCCAAGTTAATCTCGTATGATCATCAACAAACGTAATGAACCACCTAGCTCCACTTATACTCGCTATTCTTGAGGGTCCCCAAATGTCCGAGTGTACCAAGTTGAATGGATGGCTCGGCTC
Organism: Eustoma russellianum; assembly: GCA_036186865.1. Classification (NCBI taxonomy): domain Eukaryota; kingdom Viridiplantae; phylum Streptophyta; class Magnoliopsida; order Gentianales; family Gentianaceae; genus Eustoma; species Eustoma russellianum. Next base: position 5,516,316 of record AP025047.1, on the reverse strand, counting down.
ATACTGTTTTGGTAAGTAACTAGCCTTAGTTTGTTTTGCAAGGATGCACGTATCACACTTTACATAACTGAGATTCACGTTTGAAAATAGTTGAGGCATTAACTTCTTTAAATACACAAAATTAGGATGTCCAAGCCTCTTGTGCCATAACAAAATATTATCTAAACCAGTAGTTTTAGTACTAGTACAGGAAATAGGTGCAACATTACTACAAACTTTCGTTCTCAGATGTGAGAACCCTTGAAAACCAGGCTGTTTTTCTTCTGCCTGATCGCAAAATAATGTTCCTCTGTCTGGGAACACTTCAAAAACAGGCTGTTTTTCCTCTACTCGGAAAATATATAATCCATTTGACTGTCTAGCATTGCCAATCATCTTCCACAAATATTTCTCCTGAAAGAGACATTCAGAAGATGAGAACAATGCCCAACAATTATTATCAACTGTAATTTTACCAACTGAAATTAGGTTAAAATTTAGACCAGGTACGTATAACACATCAAATAACACCAGTTTGTCTGACAGCCTGACCGTTCCCTTCCCCAGTACCTTTAAGCTCACTCCATTAGCAATAGTTACCAGTTTTGGGGTAGGGAATGAACTGTAAGTGCATAAAAGAGTAAAGTTGTAGGTCATATGGTCAGATGCTCCTGAATCAATGATCCAAGAGCACATCGGACCATTTGACCTGGTACCTGAGGTGGAAGCCATGGTAGCCTGGATGACATTAGATTGTGCAGGGTCTGCTTGTTCAGGCACGTTTCCAGCCATCCTCTGCTGAGTCAGCAACTGTACCAATGCTTCAATCTGATGAGACAGTCTCCCCTCAGCATCTCCAGCCACGGTATTAGCTGCATGTGATTTGTTATGACCCCAGGATGGAGAGAACCTGCTTTGTGTCATTCCAGTGGGCTGCTGAGATTGCTTGAGGCGCTGGAGCTTGAAGCAATCATCCACCAAGTGACCAGTTTTCTTACAGAATTTGCAAGTTTTATTATTCCGGTAGGAAGAACGTCCTCCTTGATGCTGTCTGACCATTATACCACTCGCGTCTGGCGGATTCCCTTGCTGTCCTTGGTTCACACACTTAGGTAAACTACACTGTGTACTAAGAGCTGAGCTTTCGGGAACTGAATGGAGTGATGATGCACCCATCATCACTTTAAGTCTACTCTCCTCTTGCCTAACTTCAGAGAAAGCAGTACTGAGGTTTGGGAGTGGTTTCATGCCAAGTACCCTGCTTCTGACAGCATCCAAGTTTTTGTTTAACCCATGCAGAAATCGAAAGACCCTCTTTTTTTCAATATAGTTCTTAAATGAGGAGTCATCTGCAGGAGAGGTCCAGTTGTGGGTTTCGAATACATCCAGTTGTTGCCATAACCGAGTGAGGTGAGAATAGTAGTCCCCCACTGTTTGTTCCCCTTGATGTATCTCGTGAAGTTGCAGTTCAAGCTCATAAATTTCAGACACATTGTCACGTTTTGAGTAGAGTTCACGTGCTGCCTTCCAGATGGCAGCAGCAGTAGGATACAGGATAAAGTTGTTACCAACTTCTGGCACCATTGAGCCTATTAACCAAGACATAATCATGGAGTTCTCAGACCTCCATTGTCTGTAGCTACTTTCGGTTGGTGCTGGACTTGGGAGATTGCCATATAAGTAATCATCCTTACCTCTCCCAATAATGAACATCTCTACTGCTTTGCTCCATGGGAGATAATTTTGGCCAGTAAGTTTGTGATTAGTTATCATAATAGAGTTACCATCCAAAGTAGTGGACAGTTGAGGTGTTACAGAAACAAGACCTTCACTCTGTGTAACTCCATCCGTAGGTTGAGTGGTGGAAATGGGGCGAGAACGTGTGGATGAGCTAGGTGTTTCAGACATATCGATAATCTGAGTGAATAGGGAAATAAACTGATGAAGGTTTAAGCAGGCTGAGATTTTTCAAGTTCTGTAGAGAGGAGGATAAAAAACTTATTTGAAACGTTAAAGTAACAGAGATGGGAGAAGAAAGAGACAATGTATCTTGGTTTCGTACAAAAGGAAGAATAGAAAAATGTGATTTAGAAAAGTAAGGTCAGAAAAGGACATAAAGTCGAAAAGATAGGCAGTAGGTGTACGAAAGTCACATGCAAAGAATGAGTGAATGAGGGTATCTCGATTTGTGTACCGAAGCTTACCGAGGAAGCTATTTGAATTTTAATATATTTGTTTTGCTTTCCAGATCCTTCTTTCCATTACCTGCCTTTTCCCTTTGTCCCTTTTTTTTTTTCGTATGAAGCTTTTCTTTCACACCTCACTCACTTTAGCATACGTGGCCTTTCACACCACGTGTCTGAACCACCGTTCCAAATGTCAAAGGAAGGAAAGAGAAAAGTTAAAACAATTTTTGGAATCCGCTCAATTCGTCTTCCTCCTCAGTATTCTGGAGCTGCACTTCCAGACTTGTTCTTTAAACAGTTTTGAATAATAACTCCAGACAAATTGTAGGATAAAATTTCTGCTTAAATAAAGACTTGATAGCAGAACATACAAGAGCACCAAATCTCTGATACCATATAGAGATGTGGAGAATTAAATGTGATTCTTGAACAACAATAATAACAGGAAGAAGCATTTATTATCAATGATTGAAGAAGACTTTAAGAACAATGGAAATCAACAAAGTGATTTCTCTCTTGCATTCAATGTTACACTACAGAGCTATATATATATGTACAGCCTCCAACGGTCAAAATACTCCTAACGGCTAACTTTCCTATTTCCTTATTCACTTTATACTTTACACTTTACAACACTTTATACTGCTATATTTCTACAGAAGTGTATATGGACATCCCTCCATGATTTGAACAAGGAAAAAACCCGGATATGGTGTGTAAGTTAAAAAGATCACTTTATGGATTAAAACAGTCACCAAGGGCTTGGTTCAAAAGGTTTACCTCTGTTGTTCTCAAATATGGTTTTAAGCAAACACAAAGTGATCACGCTTTATTTGTTCGATTTTCTTGTATACATACTGTTACAATACCCATTGTTTATGTTGACGACATTATTCTTACTGGAAGTGATAGTAAAGGTATTAATATGATTAAACATCAGTTAGCTAATGAATTCGAAGTAAAAGATCTAGGAGGTCTCAGGTATCTTCTTAGAATGGAAGTAGCTAGAACTAAGGATAAATTGTGTATTTCTCAACGGAAATATGTATTAGATTTGTTGCATGAGACATGAATGCTTGGGTGCAAACCTGCCCCAACCCCGATGAAACCCGGACGTAAGTCCAGAAAACACTGGGATATAACTCTAACAGATAAGGTACAACACCAGAAGTTAGTAGGTAAATTGATTTATTTGTCACACACTCGTCCGGGTATTTGTTATGCTGTAAGTTATGTATCACAATTTATGCATGATCCTACTAATGAACATTTTAAGGCTGTTTTAAGAATTCTCAGGTATTTGAAAGCTGCTCCTGGTCAGGGTTTAGTATTTAAAAAGCAGTCTGATAGACAAATTTTGATATATACAGACATAGATTGGCAGGTTCTCAAACTGACTGGAGATCCACTACTGGCTATGGAACATTTGTATGGGGTAATCTAGTGACATGGCGAAGCAAGAAACATGGAGTTGTTTCACGAAGCAGTGTTGAATCTGAATTGCGGGCACTTGCAACTGGTTTATGTGAAGGGTTATGGCTGAAGAGGGTACTAGAAGAATTGCACGTTGAAATCACTCTTCCATTACGAATTTACTGTGACAACATCTCAGCTATTAACATGGCCGAAAATCCCACGCAACACGACAAATCAAAGCACGTTGAGATTGATCGACATTTTATTTAAGAGAAAATTGAGAACAAGACTATTGTTATTGAACATGTATCATCGAATAATCAAATAGCAGATGTATTTACCAAACCGGTATCTATTAGTACGTTTCTTACACTTGTTGTCAAGCTTGGTTGTATCAATATATACACCAAGCTTGAGGGGGGGTGTAGAAATATTAGATGATAAAGTAGATATAGTTTAGTGTGTACTGTACAGTATAAAAATACATATGTATATACTTAAGAAGGAAGTTACCGTTGGAAGCTGAGAGAAGGATAGGGTGTTAGGTAATACTAGCCGTTGGCTACTGCTGTGTATATATAAGGAGTTTCTATAGTATCATTAAATACAATCTGAAATCTATTGATTTCAGTCTTCATTACTGGTGTTTCTCTTTTACATGCTTTTCTTATCATCAAGCAAGCTCAAATATTATTTCTATAGATTGTTTCATTTTTTTATGTCTCTTTTTCCCAGGACTTGGCCATCTGGAGTAGAGTTATGTTAGTAGTGATGGCATCTCCATGTCTTCAGATTTTCTAACCAATTCACTCTTTCTTTTGTGTTTTTCACATAGATGGCCATGCAACCAACAGTCCCTAGTGCCCAAGTTGTTGGCAATGCATTTGTGGAGCAGTATTATCATATCCTTCACCGATCTCCAGAGATGGTTTACAAATTTTACACCGGGTCAAGCATATTAAGTCGTCCAGAACCTGATGGAACCATGAATTCTGTTACTACCATGCAAGTATGCATTCGAATGGTTATTGGTTCATTTTTCCGTACTTAGTATTTTCTGCTTGTTGGTTGTCATGTTGAGTTAGCTGCTTTAAATAGTCAATTTCACCAGAAACACACGGGTGGATTGCGGCTATACACCAGACTGCCAGTTAGTCTGGAAAATGTATCAAACTGGTGACATGTGTTTGTTCTCTTGCACTGGCAAAAAGAACTGTTTTTTTTTTTTAACTTTGTGGACTTTTATTTCATTTTAGGTGATTTAAAGGTAAAGTTCCTGTGAGACAAGGTATAAGAGTTACTAGGCTTCTTACCTATGGGTGCTTGTGGTATTTAGCATAAAACTTACAGTGCTCTAGCTTATAGATCTCTAGATGCTGTATATGCAGGGTGAGAGAGACGTGAAATTTTGCAGCCTACATCAAATAATTATCCATGGATGGTACCTTTTTTTAGTCCTCTCAAGCAGCTGACAGAAGTTTGTTTAGTCCAAAAGGTTACCTTAAAGTACTCAAAATGATTAATTTTATAAGCAATTAATAATTCATAGGTCTATTAATAATGATTCTTCAGAAGAATCATGCTCTTAAAATTCCCATAAAGTCATCAAAGCATTTTAAGAAGAACCAATTTAGCACCTTTTCTGTTTCTACAATAAATATCATTCCCTTTTTGTTTTTCATTCATTTTTTGTTGGCAAGGGCCGAGCCAAGACCTTGGCTCAGTGGGGACAAGGAGATGATGTCACAACACTATCCTGAACCTGATCTTTGTTGTACTTCTGATTTCAGGAAGATGTGCTTCATTTTTCCAGTTGGATAACTACTTATTTCTTTTCAAGGCACTTGCTTATGATCAGTTCTTTTTTTCCTTTCTTGGGGGTTAGGGGGGTTGGGGTTAGGTTTTGGGAGTTAGGGGGAAAGAAAAGAATGTTTAGACTTTAAATGAGGAAACTATTAAGAGAATGGTACAAGGGAATAGAGTTTGATCGATACTTTCAATGGAATAGGAAAAGTTATACTTGTATACATGTTGTTTGTGTTCGAGTCCCTTCCATTTTTTTTGTTTCGATTCCGTTATAAGATAAGTAATATTCGGAGGAAATACTTCTTCTTCAATCAATAGGAATTTAGAACTTCTTATGTGCCCCACTAAGTAAACCTTTCATGAGGTTAATGTGCAATGAATTATTGTTACTATTATACAAATTTTTTGCACCGCCAAAATGTGTGCAGCTTCTTCCATTAGAGAAATATTTGGGAATCAAGCGTTACTTATCACCCAGCAAGTGCAATGGCCAACCATCAGGCCCATTTTGATTCCCAATCATTTGCATGATCTGTTAGTAATGATACTTAAGAATGGCAAGACAAGGAATGCAAGTGCTTGAGGCTTGAGATGGAAACTGGATGAACAACTTTGACGGCATGAGAGATCGTTGAATGCCAGTGGAGAAGAGTATTTATGTAGTTGAAGCCATCTGGAAGGATTAAGGCTTTAATTTTGGCATTGTTGAATAACTTACTCTTCTCTTCACAGCAGCTATTCTGCTAGTACGTACGCCCTGCTTTTAGATTCTGTTACTGACATACTCTTTATTGAACTTGTGTCAGGCTATCAATGACAAGATTCAATCATTGGATTATAGAAATTACAAGGTCGAGATAAAAACTGCCGACGCCCAGGAATCTCACCAAGCAGGGGTAGTAGTTTTGGTCACAGGATGTCTAACTGGAATAGACAATGTTAGAAGGATGTTCACCCAGATGTTCTTTTTGGCTCCACAAGAGAAAGGCTACTTCGTCTTAAATGATGTTTTTAGGTTTATGGCGGAAAGTGAATCATCTGAGGTAGCTGCAACACCTGTCATTGGCGACATACCTTCGACAGAGCCTTTGGCATCCGATCCAGGTTAGATATTAGTTATCCAGATGCAGCATAATTACAGCACTTCTGCAGGAAATTAGATTAAACCTTTTTTATTTATTAATTATTGTGCACGTGGTGTGTATCCTGTCTAGAGCCTGGTCTTGCTCCTGATCATTCTGCAGCTGTGCCAGAAGATGACGATGTAGAGAACGGTCCAGAAGTTTGTTATCCTTCTGAAAATGAAGGATCGGTTCTGGAAGAAGAGGTTGCTGTTGAGTCCCCGTCTAGATCAACTCAAAATGAGTCAGCAACAGCTACCTCTGCTGCCCAAGAGGAGAAAAAATCTTATGCATCTATTGTGAGTTTGTAGTTACTGTGCCTTCTCTTTCTGGTTTTACTCCATTTTCCCTTTTCTTGCATCTATTTTTGCTTGTGTTAGCGTTCACTCTTCTCTTTACAGGTAAAGGTTGCTAAAGCAGCTGCACGTGCAACCACAGTATATGTTCCAACAGGTAACATTCGAACAACACCAGCAGCTGCTAATCAGCGGATTCATGTTCCTGAAAAAGCTCCTCCCCAAGCTCAAGCCTCAGTGCCTTTTGATGAAGGTAGTCCTGAAAGAAGTGACTTTCACGAGGAAGGTACAGTGTCAGTTTTATCTGATAGACTGAAACTAGAATTTTCTGTTGGACTTACAGTACTACCTGCATGACCTGATTGTGCATAATACTTGAATGTAGGTTACTCGATATACATAAGGAACTTGCCACTCAATGCAACCACCCCTCAACTTGAGGAAAAATTTAAGAAATTTGGATCAATCAAGCATGACGGCATCCAAGTGAGAAGTAATAAGGTGAGGTTGATACTGGTTTGAGTAATCTGCTTGAAGTCCTTATAATATTCCCAGATGATTAATGAACTCTATTGCTTTTCAAGCAGCAAGGATCGTGTTTCGGATTTGTCGAATTTGAGGCCTTGGAGTCCATGCAAAATGCAATTAAGGTACCATATAGTTATTGGTTGTGACATATTTCGTTATGATAATTTCACTCAGTATTCCTGCTGTTTCGCGTCTTACCTTTTTAAGGAACTAGTTAATTTTGACTCGGTGGAGTATAATTCATTGATCTCTTGTTATCTAAACTCCCTACTTTCTTGTTGTTACATAATTGGCAACTGCTCTATGTTTCATTCAATTCATGTTCATTATCTTGATTTTTTCTGGTGAAAATCCATGTGACCTTTGTTTATCTGGCTCATGACTTTTAGACTTACCGATTTAAGTGCAATTTCCCACTAGCTTCTTTTTTTATGAGACTAGTGTTGCAGAATAATCGTCAAGATTAGACATTAATTGGCCAGAAATACTATAATAGTTGCATGGTGTAATCCATATCCATGCATAGTTGCATGGTGTAATCCATATCCACCCTATGACATATATATATGGCCTTCTCTGACAGAAAAATGGAGCCTTCCTGCAAAAGCAGTAGCTCCCATCAATATGGAATTGCTTGTTTTCGGAAATAAAGATCGTCTTTTGTAGCTCATCAGGAGCTTTTGAACCAATTTCTCCTCTCTTTCAAACATTATTTTCCTTTACATCTTGGCAAAAGAGTTACTAAGGCGCTGGAGACACCATCTTCCCATCTTGCATAGCGTTCAACTAAGCGTGTTGTCTTGGACATTGAAGTAGCAATAACATTTTCCATTTCTCCGCAAAAGTTGCTCAAGTGATTAGACAAATTTCTTTTGTTTTCTGCCCTCTGGCATAACAGTCATCCAATAGATTTTGTCCGTTTTCCTCAGCTTGTGTCCAGTTAGAGTACATCCATTGACTGGTTTTCAAGTAAGAATAAGAAGATATAGTGGGGTATGAATCTATCAAGATTTGTTTCCAAGGGATAGGGTTCTCCGTGGTTTGGTGCAGCTAGTAATAGTTTGCTTTCAAATCACAAAGAAAACTGAGAATTCCAAGCAGATGCTTTGGTGTCCGAATGTATGGAGGAGAATGGAATTGCTAGATGTTAGGGGATTGGATGATGATTTGAACAGTTTTATGGCAAGCTGCTTGACAGTCTTTATAAACAAAGTGCCTTTGAAGGGCGGGTGGAAGTGGGTTCCAGCTCGTTACTTCTCCATTAAGAGTGAACTATCTGCTCAGAAAGCGCAACCTCAAAAGGTCTCTTGGGCAGCCATAGTATGGCCCAAGCTTCATATGCGCAGATGCTCCATTCTATGGTTGGCATGTTGGATTAGGCTGTCTATGTCAGAAAAACTACTGGAGTGAAACTGACAAATGATGTGCATGTGTGCTGTGTATGAATATTCCTAGGATAGGGATCGCTATGTTTTTTTTTTCTTTTTCAGTTTGCCCTATTCTTAGGAAATCTGGTGCAGAATCGTTAAATCACCCTGTGTATTCGCTAATATTATGGATGGAACCAAAGTCTTCTATGTTTCGGAAGGAACTCCCATAATTAAGTCTTGCTGCAGTAACGTATGGTGTGTGGAAAGGAAGGAACAAAAGACTGAAAAGTTTGCAAGCACCCAAAATAAGAGCTGTGGGCGTTAACAATTACATTAGATCTTAGAGAGGTTAATCCTTTTTTCAGTATATAATTTTGCTATATCCCCCTTATGAATTGAAATATCGGATTGAAAAAAAAAAAAAAATAGGGTATGACGCATCGGCAGAAAATTAAATTCAGAGACTTGTTAATCAACGCTGTTAATTTTTTCCCCTAAAATTGTGTTTTGGGTGCTTGGTGAATTCTGTTTCATTATTTAGTAAGGTCCTTTTTCCTGCTCCCAACTGGTCATGAATATGAACTTTTAGGCACTCTGTGTTTATCATATATAGGAAGGTGGGACAGCAAGCTTGAGCCCAATTCATGCTATGTTGTGAAGACCAACTCCACATTATTGTAGCTTGTTTTATCTGAATTTAGCTGTACGTGATCCTTCCGCAATGAACTCGTCTAATCTGACTATATATGTTTGCTTGTGTATGTGTTTCTTTGTTTCCTTGTTTACCTTGATAACTGAATTCGGACCCTTTGTGACCTTAATGTATTACTTGTTGCAAGTGTCACCTTTGACTTTGAAGATATAATTTGGTAAAAGGTTTGTGCTTAATTGTCAAGATCATCAAAGCAGGGGTCACATACATCTGCTGATAGATATGTTCTGCGGCGCGATAACTTGTACCATTTGGGTGTTTTTACTTAAGGTTATCTAAATCTCCTTCACTGCTGGAGTGTTAATATACATTTTCTTCATGTTATTTAGGCTTCTCCAATAAACATTGGGGGCCGTCAAGCTGTCGTTGAAGAGAAGAGAACTAACACACGAGGTGAGTTTAACAGAAGCATCAACGGTTCTGGTCTTCTATATCGATGCTGGTGACGTGTTTCTTTCTTTGCAGTTGGCAGCAGTGGAAGAGGAGGAAGGTATCCTACAGGAGGCAGGGGTTGGTATCGAAGTGAGAGCTTCAGGGGCCGTGGTAACTTTGGTGGTAGAGGATATGGCAGGGGTGACTTCAGGAACCAAGGCGAGTTCTCAAGCAGACCAAAGGGTTCAGGTGGGCGTGGCGTAGAGACTTATCAACGTGTAGATCAAAGTGGAAGTGGAAGGTCCAATAGTCAGGGTGGAAATAAGAATACCGTGGCTGCATAGTATCTCTAGAGACTGAAGTTTGTTAATCTTGAATGCAGCTTTTTCGCTTCCATTACTTTTAGGTACAAGGTTTTGTAACTTAGTACGTTTCCTTACTGAAAAGCCCCTTCCCACGCTTTTTGGCGAAAATCATGGTTATGAGGCTACTTGAGATGCCATAAGTTTTTGGCTGACTAGAAAATTTTGGGCCACATTCCTATGAGATGGTGTTTTGCTATAGAGTTGTATTCTTTGAGAGAGAATATGTAACACTTTAAATAAGGGACCTTTTCTCAGTATCTTTCACTTATCTTCAAGTTGTTGATAGAATTAGACATTTTAAAGAAGGCTGTTCTCTTTAAGGCATTTGACATTTTGTTCCCTATAGCGTGCATGATTTTCTTGAGATGATGCCCGGGCAAATCAAGATTACATCTTCTCCACAAGCAGTGTTCACACTTCCCTCCACGAATGTAATTTAAAGAAGGCCGTTCTTGACATTATGTTTCATATCAGGGGCATGGTTTTCTTGAGATGATGTCTTAAATCAAGATCGCATCTTCTCCGTCTTGGGAGCAGGATACTGAATAGTCTCTGGATATAGCATGCTCTTCCCTCCGGTATAATCAACCTACTTATTTGTTCAGAGAGTCATGCGGCGAAGAACTTGTGCTTGTAAGATGCAGAAAACGGTAGCAGTACTCGATGACTTCTGACTAGAACACTTTCCAGAGTTAACTGTACTTGGACCAGGATGGTTCAGTCACATATTTCTGGGGATAAATAGCCCCCTTTGCCATTGCCTTAGCGCATCGGTCGTTACGACAGGAGTTGAGCCCACTTGAACCTGTAATAGCAGGGACAGTGTCGCATGACTAGTTAATAAAGCAGCCCCAGTGTAGGGTACAGTACAGTTTGTACTCGGGTTGAGATTTGTTTCAAGAGTTCAAGAGTTCGATTCTAAGCACACGCACAGTGTGGGTGTTCTATTGCATCATCCACCAATGCTCCAGCCTCTGTTCTATTGCATCATTCACAATGCTCTTCGAGGCTGGAGCATTGAGGGCCTCAGGACGAGGGATTTCGCCTTTTGTTCCAATAAAGCGTCTACTGATTACCAAGCAAAGTGGCAAACCACATTTTTCTCGAAGACGAGAACTAAATCTCTCATTTCCGTGTCAAGCTGCAAGCGCCCTTCCTTCCCAATGAGCTTCCGTTGAGTCATCTCAGATTCTATGAATCCAGGGGTCAAAAGTGTAATTCCAGTGTCACAACCGAATTCAACCCTCAATGTCTCAAAGAACTGAGCAATCGCCGCCTTGGTGGCCGGAAACACACTGAAAATTAACCATGGAGATGTTTAACTGGTAAAAGTAATTTGGGGGAAGAAGAATCAAGATTTTCATTCATATTTTTCATAATACGTGACCATCTATCTATGATACATTCTAACTATGTTAGGGATTATGTACATTAATAGTATGAATATTCTGATAGCTAATTTACATCTTCTAATTGATTATGTAATTGTAGCTAATACTTGATTTGATTTTATCTTGATCTTTTAACAATCCCTTTCAAGTTGAGTAGTGAGATCTCAAATGCTTAACCTGCACAGTATTCTGGTGAAGTTCGTCCTGTAATGGCTTTAGTAAAAATGTTTGCCAGTTGATCCTTCGATCTTATGAATGGAAGTTCGACTCTACCATCCTCGATTTTTTTTTCATAAAGCGTCCATCTACCTCCACATGCTTAGTTCTGTCGTGCTGTACATGATTTTTTGAGATACTTATGGCTGCTTTATTGTCATACCTTAGTTGATTCGGAAGACTAGTTGGGAAACCAATTTCCGTCATTAACTTCTTTAACAACAAAATCTATGTTACTCCCATATCAATTTCACAGAATTCTGACTCAGTGCTGGAAAGTGCTACTACTTTCTGTTTTTTTACTTCTTCATGTCACTATGTTAATCATTTGGGTTACCAGCTCAGTCTGTATTAGTATATGCTTCAATATTTAGGTGACCATTTTGTTTGAATGTAATCCCATGTCTTGCCGTACCTTTCACATATTGCACTGTTTTTATTATTGCTTGCATATGTTCCACATGTGGGTGGTGTATAGACTAACTTATGACTCCAAGTGTGTAGGCTATATCTGATCGAGTATTGACTAGATAACTCAATTTTTTTACCAGATGCTGATAACTTTCTTTTTCTGCCATGTCAGCACCATCCATTATTCTATGGGTTTACAGTCAACCATTCCTATTTCTACAAGCTAATCCAGAATGTACTTGTGTATATAAAGATTCTTTTTCTACCAGCCGCATGAGACTAGATGTGGAACTACAAAAACCATCGTCGCCACAGCAGTAGTGGCACTTAAGCATTCCATAAATGCTCGTCATGGATGCGCACCGATGGTAAGCTCGTAATAAGTCCAGGCACCCACATGAAATTCCATTCTGCTAGACTGTCAAGCAGGTCGCATGCAACATCCACTATATAGCAGGAAACCTCCGGGAGGCTGGGGTCACTAAGCCACTAGGCTGTACAGGGCGCACCAGGCCTCATCATCAGACTCCTAATGCATCGAGAATGGAAGAAAGCAAACATCTTTCATATCCAGAACTACAGCAACTATAATGGCCCTGCAATATTATGCCCCTGTCTTCGCCTCAGAGTCATTGCATAGGTTCATGTACAAGCATGCAAGGACGGCGCTGGTCCACGAATATCTACGTGCATGACCAAGGTCTCGAAGTATGTAGAGGTAGACCAGCTGACATGAGAAGTTCTTCAGTCGCATAACATGCCTGGCAATAGGGAGAAGATGTGCGCCTTAGCTTTTTTGCTGAATCTGCTCATGGGATGTGTGTTCCAATAGGATCATCTTGGTAAACCATTCCATGAACTTCTTTCTCGATACACGGTTGTCTGTTATATGGCATGTCCGGAGTGCATCCACGTCATGGGGTGCACAGCTGGCGCCATTGCACTTGTGTGTGGGGGGCTCTTGGCCAATAACAGCATCACCGTCGATGCGAAGGACAAGCATCAAGGGCACATCCTGAAGCGTGACCGTAGCAACGTCTAAAGGCATGTGAAAAGAGTGGGTCTCCTACCATCATCTCTCTATGAATGTTGTGATCAAATCGTGATCTATCTTAACCTTAACACACTGCAACAATCCTCATAGCTCCACATCCTCTATGATCGCGTTGCACCTATCGGAGACCTCCGGATATCTGTAAAAAATATTATATTAACTGTATCTGGTGTACTGTATCTACCGCTACTCCTAAGGTAGAGGGTCATACGCTCTCCTGAATCGTCAAATACTAGGAGTAGAAAAGATACATAAAAACACATATATTAGTTATAATATGAGATAGTTATAATATGAGAAGGAATATTAATGAAACTGGAAAACTAATGGGAAATTCTGTATAAATAAGGGATGCAATCCCAAACCTCAAACACACATACCAAAAAAAAAGAGAAGAAGAGGGAGCATACAATTTTTTTCTCCAAGGGGTAGCCATATCCCTCAGAGACCCATGAGATAAATTTAGATTCAGATTTATCCTTAGATTTTATTTAGAGTGTAGGATTCTTGTGAATCACTTGTGTAAATAAAAAAGGGGGCCTGCTGTGATGGAGGCGATGGTGGTGGCAGGTTGAAAGACAGGTTTGCATCCGTGGTGGTTTTGATGATCAACCGTTTATTTGAGTGGATTGATGATCAACTTTAGGAGAGAGAAAAAAGTTCATGGTGGTTATGGGTGGAGGTGAAAAGTAGAAGGAACCAAAAGGAAGCAGAAAAAAGAAAACAAAAATAAAAAAAGGAAACAAAGGAGAATCATGGCTTAGAGTAGAAAGAGAGGAGAAAAAAAGAAAAAAAAAAGGAAAAAAAGAGGACATCAATCCACGAAAGGTAAGGGAAAAAATAATAACAGAAAAACAAGAGATACTGAACGAATCAAGGATTGGAATTTGGCGGCATAAGAAGGTAGATAGGATGGGCTGCACAACTAGGCTAAGAGAAGCTTTTTGTAGCATATTGCGGGATTATTTCTTAAGAACTTGAAATATGGATGACTAAGAAAGTCAGAAGGAACAGGAGAGATATTATGGGTTAGTTAACATAAATATATAGGGAATAATTATTTTAGCGATACTTTGAAGTAATAATCTTTTTTTTTTATAATTGTTTAAGTTCGATCATAGAACAAGAAAGAAATTAAACGTCCGATTCGAGAGTGATCTAACTCTCTTTTGTGTATTTGCAAATGTGATTTTATGAAATTATATTTTTTACATGTATATAAATTAGATCATATATAAGTATGTTGTGTTTTATGAAATATGTGATTTGTGTAAAAGTTTTTGTGTTTTATAAAATGAGATGTTTTGTGCTCTTAGATGATTTATGGTGGTGTCGTATAAGTGGTCAAATGGTGAAAGCATATGTTATATGGTCTAGAGATTAGTAAACGAGTTGCTAGAGCATCCAAACATGGGGGGTTTATGTTTCATGCCCTTGTCTCATAGTGGAGATCTATGAACCTATCTAAAAGAGGTTTTTTAGACAGATTATTCTGGCACGTTCGATAGGTTATTTAAGAGCTAAAAAGTCAAAATACTTTATATATTATTTTAAAGATGTGAAACTTGATGTTCGATTTGATTTGATTTTATTATATAAAAATGATTGATATTTCAAAATTTGTTTTCCATCATAAATGATACCACAAAAGGTAGTCATGTTAATTAGTAAGCGCATTTTTTTTTTTTGCTTACACCACCTATATTTTTGCAAATAAGAAAGACTATGAGTATATTTACATTGAAAATGATGATAGATGAGAACTGTAAAAGAGCTCTAAGATAATTTACAAGATTTTATTTATTATTAGTTATTTGAACTTTAGTTAGTATTATTAGATTGGGTTTTTAAGAGTTGTTATTTTGAACGTTGGTCTAGTTTATTTCAGTGAAGTGATATTTTTTGGGTTGAAGATTAATATTGGATATCGTATTGAATAATTTTAGCTATTCTTATATAGTTTTATTTATTTAATTAAAAGTGACCTAATTATGACATTAAAAGTCTTATACTTTAAAGGCTTATTAGAAAACGATATCGAGGACGTGAGGTCCTCTCGTGTGACATTTAACCTGACGCTGCAAATGCATAGTATAAATAGTTGAGCATGAGGTCAACTGTCATCTCTCCGCTTCCCTTACTCCTAAACCCTTCTCTAGGGTTCTATCAGCTACAGACTACAGGTACATCCGTTTCTTTGATCCTTAGAGTTACGCTAATTAATCGATTAGCGATTCAGCATATGAACATCGGATTTTGTTGATACAGTTCAGCTATGGGTCTATTTTCTTGCCTATTCTTTAAACTTCCGTTCATTTTGTCATTTCACGACTAATTTGTCTGTGCTTTTTGTGAAAATGTTGCTAAAGCTTTATCGGTTCTGTTGATGAGTTTTTGATTTTGTGTTGTCAATTCAGTTAAGAATATTTCGTTTCTTTGGATGTTTTGTGCCTGATGTTCAGGTGAAAATGTATTCTTTTCTGAAATTCGGCGTTAAAGATATTTCCTCCCTCCCCCCCCCCCCTCTATATTTTGGTTTTTCTGACGATTAATGTGTTATTTAATGTAATTTACTTGTTCTGTAAATTTGATTTGGATGGTGAAGATCAAGTAGGGAGGTTTGTTTGTTTACTTTATGACATATCTCATCTTCTTACGTACTCCTGCTTTTCGGGTCTGTTTGACTTCTTAATATACACTTCTATGAAAACCTTTTGCTGTTTTTAGCAAAAACTTTCATGATTTTACGGGGATTATCCTCTATTCAATTGATGGAAAGTATGTATTAACCACTAATAATTGGTCAGTTTGAGTGCATCGCCCATGTGATGACTTGAGACATGTATTACCCTGGTGGCAAAGTGCGTAGCATCATTCTTTTTCTTGGATTACAGAATGGCTTTATTCAGCAAAGTAGGAGGTATACTCAAGCAGACATTGAGTAACCATATCAATAAGGAAATTGCATCCACACCGTCCATTTATCAAGTGATAAGATGCATGTCTTCGAAACTTTTTGTTGGTGGTATGTTCTAGCATCTCTGGATGGAGTCCCCCACCACTTCCTGTTTTTCTCCTCTCCCCTATATATGTTGCTTAACAGTTGTCTCATATTTTGTATGGTAGGCCTGTCATTTAGCACTGACGAGACTTCCCTCAGAGAAGTTTGTAGCAAATATGGAGACGTTCTTGAAGGTATGATGCTATTGTATTCCTTAGGTTACTCATTAGGTCTGACTTACTTGTAGAGTTACTGTGTATATTGCAAAATTTTCGCTAACTACATCGAGTTTGGTGTATCTTTGGGCTTATAAGGGTGCATATGAATCTGATTGTATGTATCTCTTTCTATTGCCTTCTTTTTCTATTCTTAGAAAATGTTATTTCTTTTTATTTATTTTAACTCGCCTCTGTTTGAATTATCTTTATTTGGTTGACTAGATCTTCTGGGTGAAGAATATAAATTTGGTTGTGGGCCTTGCCATTTGGACTTTCACATGTTTCTTGTTGCATATTGCATCTTGAATTTAATTCTGCAACGTCCTTAGCTATAAATTGCATCTTAATGCACCCTTGATATGATAGTTATATTCAATGTCTTCAAAACGAATACATGAATATTATTTTGTATTTACGCTATGTCGTTAAGATTTATGGTAGTCTTTCACCCTTGAGCAATTTATGTAAATTATATGGGTAGTCTTCCTTTTCTACCCTCTCGACAATTCACGGCTAAAATATTTTTAAATAATTGATTGATCAATGAAGTGAAAGTTCAGATCAGTTGATGAACTCTAAGGTGTGTGCCATAGTTGCTCTTATCCTGTGGCCAGCATCACATGATCTTGCTGGGATGGATTAGAAGAACTTGGCCCTATCATTTGTATCTGTTGTTTCCAAGGATATGACATTAAATATAAGCTTACTTATTAATATTATTTAATTTGTCATTTTCCCTTGCAACTATTGTTTACTTTCTACTTTAGATAAGTTAACAGTGCTATTAATTCTGAGTTTTTTGGAAACCCTCAAGACTCCTATTTCTTATAGTCATTGGCTAAGGGTTTGTTGAAGTATATCTGATTCCATTCCAGAAATGATAATCCTCTGTTTCAGCATACGACATAGTTCCTTATCTATCAAGGAAGACTAGTGGTAAAAATGAACCAGAAAAGCCTCCTAAATTTGTTGCAGAATTAAGACAAAGTTGTGAATTGCTCCCCCCCCCCCCCTCTCCTCTTTTAAAATTCTGTTTCCCCCTTTGGTATTGTCAGTTTTGATGTTTACAGTAGCAAGGAATTTAGGATCTCCACCCAATTATGCTAAGACTTCAAGATGTTTTTGTATCTTGGAAGCAACGGAGATATTAATGCTCAATCTTATTGTAGGACTTGGGGTCTAATTTTATCTTTAGATTGTACTTACAAAAAAAAAAATCTTTAGATTGTCGCACTGTTCCAATATCTCATTTTTCTCTGAGTAATATTCAATTATCTCCTAACATTGATACATTAAACATTCTCAGTATGTAAAGGTTTATTTATAAGCCATTTGTCTTTCAGTGTTGTTGTTGGAATTGATCCTTCAGTGATTTCTGACTGAGACAAATGAAACCTTTTTACAGTTAGAATCATTGTTGATCGTGAAACGTCTAGATCAAGGGGCTTTGGTTTTGTCACTTATGAGTCTTCTGAGGCTGCTGCAAGTGCCATCCAAGCATTGGATCAACAGGTGCTTTCTGCTTTCAGTCTTTTCTTTAGCCCGTGTCTCTTTACAGCCTCGTTTGTTTGTCCAATTATTTCTTTGAGGTTGTGGAGTATTCGATGTGTCATGGTTGTATCTCATAAAAAAAACATGACTTTTGGTTTTTGGGAAATCATTTCAGGAGCTTCATGGACGCAGACTAAGGGTAAATTACGCTAATGATAGGACACGAGGTTATACTGGGGGTGGCGGCGGCTATGGTGGCAACTACGGTGGTGGCGGCTATGGTGGCAACTACGGTGGTGGCGGCTATGGTGGTGGTAACTACGGTGGCGGCAGTAGCTATGGAGGTGGAAATAGTGAGGGTTATGGTACCGCTGGTGGATATGGTGGTAACTTTGGGACCGGAAACTATGGAGGCGGCGGTGCTTATGGAGGTGGAAATAATGAAGGGTATGGTACAACTGGTAGCGATAGTAACTTTGGGACTGGTAACTACGGAGGTGGAAATACTGCTGAATACACTGCACCTGTCGCAGATAACTATACAAGCAGTGGCGGCAGCTTCAATAGCACCGGGAGTTATACCGGTACTGGTGGTGGTTATGGTGGAAGTAGCGGATCCGGTTTTGGCAGTGGTGGCCAATTCCCAAGCGGAAATGACTATGGTAAAGGGGATCAAAACTTTGGTGTTACTAGTGGCGGTGGAGGGACTGACAACATGGCTTTTGCTGACAATGCATTTGATCAAAACCAAGGATTCAGCACTGATGGTGGGGATCAATTTGGTGAAGGTGGAAAGAACAACACTGAAAATGACCAGGACGACAATGATCCTCAAGATTATGCAGACAGGAGAGCCTAAAGCTAAGGCCATTATTCCTGCTTTATTTGGTTGGAACTTATATTTCTGCCTGTTTCTCAGTTGTTGTTTTAATGTTCCCTGTTAATTAGGATATATTTCTACCATCCCTTGTGCCTTCTCTTTCTGTTTGGGAACTTTTATTTCTTGACTCCTGAGTTTGTCATTGTAAACGTGGCTTGTTCTTTATGAGAACAGGGCATTGGTAAAGGAAAGCTTGTCTTAGTTTGTTTAAGATTGTCTTTCTTTTTTGGTCCCAGAGCATTTCTCCAACTGAGCTCCATGTGCAATTTCTCTGGACATTTTGCAATTGTTCCTTGGAGTTTAGACCGACCCAGGGGTGTTAACGAAACAAGCCGAACCGAATACTAGGTTTTTGAATTCGGATTCGTTTAGCTAAATGAACTGTTCGGCTTGGTTTATTTAATTAAACGAACTTTAAAATTGGTTTAAGTTCGTTCGATAACACTATAATTGTTTAAACAAGCTGAACAGTTTGCGAATAGTTTGGCTCGTTTTAGTAAACGAACTCAAACACTTGTTCGAATTTGGCTCGTTTATCGACCCTTACCGAACGAATACGAATTCGCACGAACTGTTCAGTTCGTTGAACAGTACTAGACCGACCCGCAAATACTACTTTGCAGTAGAAGTGAGAGTAGAGACGATGCAACTATGGAAATACTCCTAAAAGAGGCAAACCCCCAAAAGCATAGTTGGATAAATGGGACAAAGTACTCCATCTCATTTTCATGTGCAGATGGAGTTAAATTGCTAGATAACCAAGAACCAATAATCAGGATTGTTGACTTTTTGAATTTAATTTAGCAACAGTGGATTACATCAAATAAAGCAAAATGACTCACTAAATTTGTTGCACTTCTTATATTATGAAGTAGCAGTTGATGGACACGCAATTTTCATTATGGGTCATCGAGAAACAACCTCTATGTGTTTCTAAGAGCCTCTAAGACAATGGGATAATGTTGTTGTGGATTACATCAAATAAAATGCGCATCCTGATGCATTGAAGCAATTCACCTATGCAGGGTCTGGGCGAGGGTTTGCAAACAGCTTGGTTGCAAATATTTCCACATTAACTATCAAAGTCCTCTGGTTCTTGTTCTTTATTTGAGGAACATGAGCACCTGTTCTGAGATACTATAGATGGCCGGATACCTGAGACAATATACCTTGTATGTTCCGCGATGCCTGTAGTTTATCCATCCCGTTATCTGGTCTTTCCTTCTCTGTTCGTTTGACATGAAACCAAAAAAATGTTAAAGAATTTATCAGCCGGTCTCTTTGGCCCCTCCAGAGCAAAAGATTAATCAAGGACATCACTTATAAGCTACTGGTATTTAAAATTTAAACCAGAAATAACTATATCCATTCAATGAGCTTAGCGAAAGAAGACTGTTTACACAGCCAATGGCAACAATATCAGAATCCAAACTTGAATAACCAGTTGCAGCAACAATACAGAATCCATATTTGAATAACTAGTTGCTGGAACATGTTCTATTTTTCTTTTACACGCTTACAAATCGAAGAACGCAAGATTTACAAACTACCAATTTTGTCTCTCAGAACAATGATTTCTAGTCTTCCAAGAATCGCAAAAATTAATGATATGTCAAGAAGTGAAAACGGAGGGAAGTTAAGAAAACGGAAGGAGGGGGAGAGGGGGGGTCTTCCAGGAATGCTACTCCAAATCCAACTTGTTTATCAAGTCATTGAAATTGAAGACAAGCCAATCAGCTTTGGCTGCAACAGTCTCTCGAAGTTGAACTCCAGCATAGCAAATAAACCAGTCAGCACCTCCTGGTTGGCGAGCCTGTGATAACCAAAGAAGGTCAGAGTTTGTATCATAACTCGCTATCTTAAGTAACAACGCAACTATTTGAGATTACTGAACTAAATCATGGGGTGTCAATTTTCTACATTAATTTGTATCAGATTCAAGTGAAAAATGCCAACAAATTTTGTCTGCATCGTAGAGCTAAAATGGAGCACAGGACCTGACTTGTCTCAATTCATTATAGATGCCAACATAAATATAAAGCAGTCAAGTTAGCATTATATGAAATAATCATGGATAGCCAGTTTCCGACATGTTAAAATTAGGGCATCATGGTGGCGCAAACTGGGCACAAGGTCCCAATAGGAAGACAGATAAGCCAGTTTTTCTCACCTCAAGATCAGTAGCACCATCTCCAATCATGACCAGTGATTTGTATCCCTTTGCCTAAAAAATCATTTGAAGTTTAAGGTGAGATTAACCAATATACAAAAACAACACCTTTTAACCAACCTTCCGTATCTGTTGAACGGCAGTAGCTTTTCCTCCACTCCTGGAAGTTGGCTCATTTACATCAAATCCCAAAAATTGACCG
This sequence comes from Eustoma russellianum, assembly GCA_036186865.1. Lineage (NCBI taxonomy): Eukaryota > Viridiplantae > Streptophyta > Magnoliopsida > Gentianales > Gentianaceae > Eustoma > Eustoma russellianum. The sequence continues at coordinate 5,495,131 of AP025047.1, read as the reverse complement.
GAACTTCCAAACAGCAGTTGATTGGCAAAAATGCGCTCATGCGGAATACCAAGGATTGAAGCGACTGGCTGTGAAGACACAAGTGCAGTTAGAAATGTATTTGCAACAAATGCCACTTTTGGGGTCAAAAGCGTACATCATTATTCAGCAGAAAAGGCATTTGACATTCCATGGTGGATGTCAAGAGCAAAGCACCAATTAGGGATACTTGTGCCCAATTTTGAAGAACGTCAAAAGTTCAACTAAAACATGGTGAGATCCATAAACTTAGTGACGAGAGTGCTAATCCAATCTCTTCCACCTATTGGGTACTAGGCAAGACCTAAGACGAAGTCTAATATTAAGCTGAACTAAATCATTAGAAAAACAAATGCTTTAGGAATTCATTAGAATGAAATTCATCATAACAATATCATCAGGTAAAAGCTGGCTGCACAGGCAAATAACAAATGCTTTAGGAATATATTGAACGATGACCACATTAATATATAAAAAGACATGACTAGCAATCCAGAGGTAGAGGCATACATTGATCATTTGACGAAATCCTCCAGATATAAGATAAACGTCAGTGTTTTTATTCTTCAGTTTCTTGATCAATTCATCAATCCCTGGGGAAATTCTACAAAACAGATACTAGCGTGTCAAACACTTCAAACCAATTGAAAGTACAATCTTCATGCAGAATTCGACTAGATGCTGCCAGATTATTGTTTCAATAATGCAGTAAGAAAGCAATTCTAACATGAAACTAAACCATGCCCTTTACATCTAATCATTCTGGCTTTGATATTCCTGCTTTCAATCAGAAATTTAATACTTCATGAAGGAGGCTTCAAATACTATATGATCTCTTTTTATAGTGTATAAGTTACAGCAGTAATCAGTACACAACAGTCCGTGGCATTGAACACAGAACATCAGATTCACCGAATGTTGGAAAATCTCATCTGGCTTGATCAATAAAAGATGCCCTTTAGCATTTTAAGGACCAAAAATGGTATGGCAAGCTCAATCATTTGCAGCAGATATTTAGTGGAAGATGAGACAACTCCAAATGTTATTCCTTGACTATTTCCATATGCTTTTGCCTTCAGACTTGAAGCTCACAAAGGAGGCTACATGGCCTAACATCTAAAGCTTTTCTTCTTGTAAGTTAAAATTTCATATATGGGCCTAATCAGACAAATTTACAATGGTTGGTCACCAAAAGAGGCAACACCAAACTAGCCAGCAAGCTAGACTTGCTCGAAACACAATGTGGAACTAGGTTTCCTATCAGATATGCTATAGGAAAGCCAAGCCAAAACCATGAAACTTTCCACATTCGGAAACACAGGTCCCTTAAATAAGGGATGGATAGTTACTCGTGATAATAATACTAGGACAAGATGAGTAAAACTTATAGGGTAGCCAAATTGGCTAGCAAAATAAACCAAATGCCAAGGCAGGAGTTGGGAGAAGACAAAAGATTGAGATTCATTCAAAATCTATGAACAAAAGATCTTCATAGGGAGTCCCAGGTTGATTGCAATTTCTCAGTTTCCTTTCTTCATGTTAATACCATTCCAAGATGTTGCCAAAACCGTATGTTTTGCAGTATATCCTTCATATGCTTTGCCAATCTCTTTGAATTGCTTGATGAAATCTTTGGTTCCTTTCTCTCCAGATAGAGTACATAGAAATAGCCAGAGCAAAGTACACAAGTTCCTTTTGAAATTTTGAGCTCTACTGGTTGATAAAGAGCCAAGACTGTTGTGTCCCATAAATAGATAAAATCCTTGCAGATCAATTGCTTTAAAACAGTCTTCCACACAGATTTAGAGTATGTACATTGGAAGAAGAGATGATCATGATCCTCAGGAGACCTACCACAAAACATACAACTATTAGCATCAATAATGCCCCATTGTAATAGTTTGTCTTGTAATCAGCCTCTTCCAAAATGCAAGCTAAAGGGTGATTGCGTATCTAAGAAGATGATGATGACACCAGACAATCTTAGTCCAATTAAGAGATGGAAACACTATAATTTTTGTTAAAGTGGCACTCTGGACAGTAAAGTTTGGTGTTGGAAGCCATTTTCAGTAATCAACCCTTTGAGAAAGTTGAATGCATCTGCAGACATTGTAAAAATTGATGACTTGGTCATCCCATCCTCTTCCACAAGGCAGCCTCCATTGACTACCTTCCATTACATCAGCAACTTTGGCTTCCAATCTTATAGTTAGCTTCCTTCTCAATTCTGAGAAGTTTTTCTCCAACAAACCTCCCGGATGTCAAGGATCAAACCAGAATGATGTTGTACTCCAAATCCCTATGATTTTTTTTTGATGAACTATGTGTATTGATCTCTAATCCATAGAATTCTTTTCCACATCCAAAAGTTCAGTTGCTTTGTCTTTATTTCGCATAGTGATTTACCCTTTAGGATAAGGAAGTCTTCATCTTCCTCTCAAATGAGGGGACTAAACTTGTTTGGCTGGTTAAGGTAGAAAGGACAGAGGCATTCGCTTTATGATTTGGAAGCTGGGGTCCTGAAGCATTACCTTTTAGAATATGATCAGAGGAGTAGGACTTGCTAAGATGGTATTCACATATTTGTGAATTGGCTTTGTCTTGTTCCACTCCCACCTCTTTAGCCTCACCTTTGTCAGGGTTCTTTACTCTTCCTGGAGTGTGGTGGTCACATTGTACACTTGCACCCTCCATGTATTATTTTGCTAAGCAATTCTTTTGTTGCTTATGTTGATTTCCAGCGGCAGCAACAGATGAATTCTTCGCAACATCTTGCTTTACCAGAGAAGTTTTTGTTTTAAAAGAATGGCCAAAAGTTCTATATTTGAGACATTGAGTTGGCACCTATTCATAGATAACTTCCTGGATGCAATCTTGGTCATACTCATCGATGAAATTTATGGTATTGGGTGTCAGTTCACTTGCTTTAATTTCTACACAAATTCTTGCAAAAACCACACGAGATCGCGAAATAGTTTACATATCCATGAACATAAGAGAAATATCTAATGACTATTTGTCTACAGTGCTTATCATCGGAATGGTTCCAAAAATATTCATTCCAGTCAACCTTCCGTCCAACGCAGCAGAAAGCTGCAGATGAATTCGGAGGATCGACACAACATGTTCTAGGCGAGGATATTAGAGAGCACACAGGCCTCCAAAATCTGGGTCAGTGCTGAAGACTATGTTATATGCTATGCGGATCATCTCCTACAGAAAGTTGCCACAGTTTTGGGAGCAAACATAGTACGTATTGCCATATTTAAAATTTAATAACCCCCTTTTTGCTCATCAAATCCTGTTTAAGTTTGGCTAATTTTACAGTTATATCATTTTCTCCACATGAGGCAAAAGAAGGCAAATTTGAAAGAACCAAGACAAAGAAACAGCTTAAGAACTTCTCGTTGTCATCCAAAATTCTCACTTTGGAGGTCTTTTCTCGAGGAAATCCTGCACTTGGGATAGTGATGGGTTGAATATTGATAACCTTGCAGCCAAGGCTTCCTCAAAAGGAACGGAACCGCTCATTGCCCTGGCCAACATGCATACATCAGCATAAGAGAAACCAAATTTAGCAACCAAATAACATCAAAATTTTGAAGCACCTAACCTGGCGGTCCATTCTGCAACAGCCTTTCCAGCTCCACAGAACTCAGCAAGTTCATCAATGCCCTCGTCTAAGCACACTGTGCTGTCTACATCAAAGCATACAGCTTCTGCACTGCGCCACCCCTCCAGTACCTCTTGCAAAATCAAAAGGATTAATAAGCCACTTCACCACAAACAGTTCTGGAAGTTATAAACATCTACATCATTCGTCATTTCAATACCAACTGTCCAGATATCACAAGCAGGCCGTTTCCTCATTGAAAATATCACAATCTACTTGAAACTACACGAAATCTTCAAAGTACCAAGCTTTACCATGTGAGGGCGATATATTACTAAATTTTGACATTGTTGAAGCGTCCAATGGCTGAATCGAGGCAGCAATTGGAGTAAATGATTTCGGGATTCTCAAAAGACCAGTATTTGATAAGAATCCGATTTTCTTTGGCCCCTGGGAGAATCCAGGAATAAAAGCAGCTTTCCGCTGCACAGAATAAGCGTGAATATGATTTGCTTGACCTGTAACCAATCCCTCCATCAAACTTATCTGCTGCAGAAGAAGAAGATGTAAAATATCATCATTCATTTGAAGCATAAAACTAAACACTTAGTGCTCATTACTAAACAAATCTAGAAAAATAATGGAATACCTGTTTTCCAGAATATGCAAAAGAATTTATCGAAGGGAAGATCAGGTGGACCAAAAATAAAAGAGATGAACAAAATCCGTTGTTCTGGACTGTGATCAGTTGGCGCTTCAGATCTCTCTGCTTTTGAAACGCAGAATCCTTACTATTACTGTTACGAGAGTTCGGTAGGACGCAGGTCTCACTTCAGCTACCGCTTAATTAAGTTATTGGCTAAACTGAAAGAATCAAAAATTAAGTTAGTGGCAATTTTATGACTTTGTTCACAACTTTGACTAATTAAAGGAATAATTAATTACAAATATATATATAGGAAGAGGCTGAATCCACTTCCAAATATGCTAATACACTCCTTAATAAATTCCAAATAAGCTAATCTACTACTTAATAAAGGTGTATTTGTAAATTTGCATTAACAAAGAGAATAAAGTAAAAAAAAGGTTTCCGATATACTATTCTCACACGTTTGCGTAGGTTTTGGTAATGAACTGAATTGCTTCGCGATATATCATTTATTTTATATTATGTGTAAAAATCTGTTTCCACATCTTGAACAACTTAAAATCACAAAACATTGAACTTACTAATTATTCATAAAACTTCTTTTTCAACACCAGCTTCCAACCACCCTGGCCTTCACCCCTGTAAGAAATACCCACACAAAATGTACGACAAAATCAAGGATTTCCGTCCTACTCCTGGCCAAGCTCTCACTTTTCGGCAGCTGAATAATGCTGGCCGCCACAGTCGTCTTCGCCGTCAGCGGCCTGGTGAACGCCATGATTTCGCCTTCATGATATTTTCTTTAACTTTGATGAGGGAGTGTATTCTCCCCACCTCTACCAGAGGCCCCTTAGCCAGGTGGGATGTAAATCGAAGGATGTGCTCCACCGGCAGCCCTGCAAAGGGAGAGGACACACGAGACTCAGTCAGCCCAGAGGCAACCCTTGTAATATTTCAACAAAGATTGTCTCCACACGAACTCGAACTCGGGACGTCGGGGTTCTAGCCCCATCACCTTTGACACTTACCACTGGACTATGCCCCTGGGTGCGATATTTTCTTTCACTTACATGTATTCATCTCTAGGGTAATCTTTCCAAGTCTTTCCTCGCAAGTGGACCTCCTGTTCTCGGTAAGATTTGATTTACATGAAATTTGGTCAGAGCAATAATTGGGTTGTTTCTGTTGTAAAATTTAGCTTTGAAGGTATCATAAAACATCATCATGCATTATAAAAGACAATGTAGTAGTATCATACTTTGAGCCATGAAAAATTAGTCATGAAAGATTGCACCAGTATGAAAATGCCTCCTAATCTTACTCTTTTATAAAATAATCAGAAACACTAATGTGAATATATAATGTGTAAAACGTAGTGACTTATCTACCGAATTTTACTTCACAAGTTAAAGAAACAATCTCTTTATACGCTTTTGGTAGATACCACTTTCTGGGAAAAAAAAAAAACTCTCTCCAATATGCAACTCGCTGAATACACTTTATATTGAAAATCTCTCTTATCCAACTACTGTTGAGCAGATATAAAAACAAACATCCTTTCCAGGGGAAAAAAGAACTGTTTAGCCAATAAAGAAGAAAAAGCAAAAAAAAAAATGTAATTTTAACAAGAAATTTCACAACTACCGTAGTTATAAAAGAAATTTCACTTTTATTACCCTACTGCTTTGTGAAATCCATAGAAGATGACGGCATAAGGTTCTGTCAACCGTGTTGGAGTCAGTCAGACCACATGCATTGTGCCAAAACTACCGTGTCCAAAATGATTTTCTAAAAACCGTGATACGTTTTGACACAATCATTTTGTAATCATGTCTATTTTATATTAAAAATATATATTTCTTAGCAACAAAACAAGTTTGTGTTCTTTTAGATACAATAACATCTTTAAATATTCAAATATTTTCGTATTTTCAAGGTAAACGGGTCATCTTCAACCAAAGAACCAAAAGAGATGATGGTATTTAATATGAAAGGATTGGAATGTGGATTAATTGATGGCATCGTGTCATTCCACATTTACATAGATGCAAAACTTGTTAAAAAAAAAAAGGATTGGAAAGTGGATTAAATGATGACATCGTGTTATTCCACATTTATATAGACGCAAAACTTGTAAAAAATTGACCGTACTGTCACCGAGGCTTGTCAAAACGACATCAAAAGAATAAAACACAAGAAGCAAGAACCATGGGGAAAACGACATTGTAAGTATAAAACAAGCAAACCCGTCTTCCATTATGATGTGTTGGCTAAACACAATGCCAAAGAACTGTCCTCCCGAGATATTATAATCCATTCATGAATCACAATGTATGTGAGAACTTCTCTACATCAACACCACCACATATCCAGTATATCCCAACAACAGCCGGTAAAGACAGAAAAATGAAACGCGATAAAGACAGAGAAAGCCGGTAAAGTACAGCAACACAGACGGAAGCTAGATCCACAATTGTGTAAGACAAAGCAGCTTCATATGTCAAAACGCTGACTTTGGCCAATTATTAGGAAAGATGAGCCCTAAAATTCGTAAGCTGAATCTCAACAGACAAAAGAAAGCCTTGATCCACATGCAAAGGAAAAAAGCATAGACAAGAAGCTTATTCGTCAACATCAAGGAACTGTTCAATTAGCCCTGCAGGGCAGAAGCTCCAGATATAATCTCTATCAGTTCCGTAGTAATGGATGCTTGACGGGTTCTGTGAAGAAGAACATGGTACCAGAAAATGAGTAACAATTGAGAATAATAACCAGAAGCATTATGCATAAAAACACTAAATGGAATTCAACGTAAAATTAAATGACAAAGGGAAAACGAGGACAACTGAGAGAAAGAGAGAGACTGGTATACATCATTCACACTCCCAATTTTACACTAAAAACATTATTCATATCCAATATATGGTTCGTCAGTCCTATTCACTGTGTCAAATTTATACTGGGCGTGCTACATTTTACACAGCAGCCTAAATGTGGCATGCCCCACGAAGTGGTGGCGGTATCTATTGAATGATCGAACAAACAAGCACACAGTCGAGCTAAGGAAAGGATACCTCCATTTCTTTTCCTTTAAAAAAAAATTGAAAACTTCTCATAAATAACAATGCAACACCATCTTACAGTGTTGGATATCTGTATCTGACATAAAAGATTGAGAAAACAAAAGCTTACAAAAAACAAGATAAAATGGTGGAACTTAAAAAGAATCTACAAAAATAGAGTTTAGAAAAATAATATTAGAGCAAGAAGTCTTAAGAAAAGTGATGATGCAAATAAAGGATGGTAGGATTTGTCGGTGAAGATAAAGAAAACATCGAGAAATTTACTTGGCGAGTCAAAAAGGTCAAACACCTGCAAATAAAGTATCTTGATGGTGGAAAGAAAAAGTGCAAGACAAAGTAAAAGCCAAGAGAACTAATTATAAGGCACTTCAACCTTGCAGGAATCAAGAGAATTAAGAAAAATATAGGTTGGCTAAGAAAGAAGCTACGCATGCCGTAGTTTAAGTCAAATCAAAGTCGTTTGAAGATTTTTATAAGCGGCTGGATACGAAAGAAGGTGAAAGAGATGTGTATAAAATTTCTAAAGCGAGAGAAAGAAAAATAAGAGATTTGATTCAAGTTAAATGCATTAAAGACGAAGATAGCAAGATCTTAGTAGAGGGAAGGGCAATACAAGATAGATAGAGAAGATTATTTGAGAAACCTTTTAATAAATCAGTCGGAGATGAACTCGTATTGGGCGAGTTACGTAACTCTGATGACAGGAGAATCCGATTGCCAGAGGTAGAAGATACTTTGAAAAGGATAAGAAATTGTAAAGCGATTGGACCATACATTATTCCAATTTGAGACTTAAAAATACCCAAGGAAAGAAGATATTATGCAGTTCACAAATCTTTTTAACGAGATTGTTAAGACCAATAAGATGTCTGGCCAAAGGAGAAAAAATAATTCAATACCTTTGTATAAAAAAAAAAGATGCACAAGATTGTGCAAATCATAGATGAATTAAGTTAATGAGCCACACAATTAAATTTTGGAAGCGAGTGATTGAGAAAAGACTTTGCAAAAAGACTTTTGTATATAAAAATCAATTTGGATTTATGTCAAGAAAGTTAACAATGAAAGATATTCATCTTTTGAGGAAATTATAAGAGAGATATCGAGAGTAGAAGCAAGATTTGTATATGATTTTCATTAATTTGGAAAAAGCATATGATAAAGTCCCACAAGAGATCTTTTAGAGCTTGAAACGAAAGGTGTTAGACTACCATATATTGAAATTATCAAAGATATGTATGAGAACGCAATGACAAACGTAAGGACTCCAAGAGAAATAAGCCCAGAGTTTTCTATTACATTGGGTTTATACCAAATATCAATATTAATTCCATACTTATTTGCTTTAAGAGTAAATTGCAGTTAGCACCCAAACGTTGATCACATTTTTCAGTTAGCATTTAATCGTTATGAAACCTCAGTTGGCATCCAAACGTGGCCAAAATTGACTCAATTAACACCAAAAACCGGCTGCTGACCTGCTGCAACCGGTTTCAGCAAATTTTACCGCCAAAATCAATTTCCCCCACCAAAATAACGTCTTCTCCCCTTCTCTTCCTCCTGTGCAATTGGCTCCATCTGATTTTCCTTCATAAATTAGCCTCCCAATTCGCAGCTGCCTCTCTTTCCGCCTACAAGCATTCATAATCTCTCACCCACCAGTTATGCACAACACAAGTCATCATCAACACTAGCATTTGCAACACAAACATTGTCATCAGAACTCCACACTCAAGTCTCACCAACAGTTTTGCGTCTCTGGGTCTCTCTTGGACTTTAACATTGAAAGGCTGGATTTTTCATTTGTGAACAAGGCTAAAATGCAGAGTAGCTGACCGATTGACGCGGTGATGAGGAGAGATATGTGCGTCATGAAGCAGAAATGAGTGAGCTTAGAGTAGAAACCGACGAACGAGGTGATGATCGAGATGGAGGAGATTACGATAAACACGCAACCAATTGAAGTTGGAGGCATTCTGAGGAAGATGGTCAGCGCAAGCGCGGCGACAGATAGGAGGAACAGAATGAAATTCAAGAATGAGAGGAGAAGATTTAGGAATGAACAAGAATTTCTCAGCTTGGAGTGGGCCATTGATTTCTTGAATGTTTGTAATGATGACGAAAGATGATGTAGGATTGAGAAAGAGAGGAAACTTTCTCAGAATTTTAAATAGCCTTCAGAAATATGGCCGTTGAGCCAGACATAACGGCTAAAACAGGGACCCCCATTGTTGCCCTTCACGAGCATCATCAAAAGTTTCACCATTTAATTATGTCCAATTTAAAGCTTCTTATTATCTGTACCTTCTAAAATTTGAATGCCTACGGCATCTCTCTTGGTTCCAAGTTAAAATATTCTTTTCCCTTCCTTTTAACACAAATGAAACTCTTTATCCCTAGATGGAGGTATTGTTTGGCTGTCTTTCACCCTCCCCAAACCCCAGCGATAGCTTTTGCTGTCGTTGGGATATATTGGGTATGATTGTTGTTGTTGTTGAATTAAAGAAAATAATCCTTCACACGAAATATCAAGACTGCTTATGGATGAACTCAACATATATTCCCTTCAACTCAAACACAAACATGAAGATCTCAACAAGATAGCGTGTAAAGACGAGTAACAATCTATAGAATTGAACAGAATCAGCATTTCAGTGGTGGTGGTGGATACGGAGGCGGCGGTGATATGGTGGTGGTGGTCTAACAAATCTACAAAAAAAATGTTTTCCTTGAGTTTCTAAGATGAATTCGGAGGCTAATTTATGAAGGGAAATCAAAGGGAGCCTATTGCAGCAGAAGGGAGAGAAGGAGAAGACGTTATTTTGGTGGAAGAAATTGATTTTGACGGTAAAATTCGCTGAAACCGGCTGCAGCAGGTCAGCAGCCGGTTTTTGGTGTTAATTGAGTCAATTTTGGCCACGTTTAGATGCCAACTGAGGTTTCATAACGATTAAATGATAACTGAAAAATGTGACCAACTCTTTGCTTTAATAATACATGAGGTCGCTCAACACATTCAAGTTAAAGTTACATTGAGCATGTTATTTACAGATGACTTAGTGCTGGTGAATGATACTAGCGAAAGAGTCAACGCTAAGCTGGAACGTTAATGGGAGACACTAGAAGAAAAAGACTTCAAATTGAGTTTAAAAACACTATATGAATTTAATTTTAGCAATAGAAGAATGACATTGGAACCGTGTGTGAATAGAACAAAAGATTCACATGAGTGATAATTTTAGCATTTAGTATCCATACTACATAAAGATGGACGAATTGACAAGGATGTGAATCATAGGGTACATGTGGAATGGTTAAAGTAGCGAAGGCATCAAGTCTTTTTTGTGATAGGAAAGTACCTATAAGCTTAAAGAAAAGTTTTACAGGATGACGACAAGACCCGCACTACTATACAGGTCTGAATGTTGGACAGTCAATTATGAGCATGAACAAAAGATGCGAGTGATGGAAATGAAAATGTTAAGATGGATGTATAAACATACACGGAATGATAAAATAAAAAATGTACATATAACGAGAAAAGTTGGAGTGGCTCATACAGAAGAGAAGATGAGAGAGTCAAGCTAAAGATGGTATGGACATGTGCAAAGGTATCCTGCAGATGCACATGTTAGGCGGTGCAAGACAATGAATTAGTTGCATGATAAGCGTGGAGAAGGAGACCAAAAAAGACATGGAGAGAGACAATACAGAAAGATATGTCTTATGCGACAATTGATGAACATATGGTCAGTGATAGAGCACAATAGAGACAATTGATTCATGTAGCCGATGTCATGTAAATAATATAAAATTTAAGTGAGAATTTTAGGTACTTAGACTGGAGTAGTTGAGATAATATGATATTTTTAAAAGAATCATATTATGAAGGCGATGCATTAGGTACTAGGACACACAAAAAGATGATATGATTTAGGCTACGACTCAAAAATAAATAAATAAATAAATAAATAAATAAATAAAGCGCAAGAAAAATGTTTGATCCCTATAGATGAACCACATAGTGAAAAAAAAAGTTTAAGTGTTGCTGTTTAAAAGAATCATATTATGAAGGCGATGCATTAGGTACTAGGACACACAAAAAGATGATATGATTTAGGCTACGACTCAAAAATAAATAAATAAATAAATAAAGCGCAAGAAAAATGTTTGATCCCTATAGATGAACCACATAGTGGAAAAAAAGTTTAAGTGTTGTTGTTGAAAACTTCTCGTAAAAAGCAACAGAAATTTTATTGTGGTCATTGATCAACTAGTGGCCCAATAAAATGATGACAAATAAATTTTATCTACATGCAAGCAAAGGAGTGATTGGCCAAAACAAGGGGCCCATAAATTTTCTACACATTTCATTGGTCAATGACCAACTAATCATACTTGGTCATTGACCATTGTAAAATTTGTGAAAAAGCAAAACGTTTACTTGAGGTGACATGAAAAGTTTGATATCCATGTAGTAAAGAGAAAAAAAAGGAAATTGTGCATGGAAAAGTACAAAAACTTGTAATTACGATGATGCTTCATCTGCTTTATCAGATATTTAGTCTTTCTAGTCAGACAAAACAATTTCTCAAAAAGAAAGAGAAAAAGCCAGGTTAACTTCTCTGGGAAAGTTTCCACCTCCAAAACAATTTCAATGATACAAATACTCAGAACTACCATCCAACTACTCCTAAACGTAACATAAAAGTTGTTGCTGCCGTTACTACATGTCCATCTAATTAACTAATCTTCCTGTTTCAAGCCTGTCGTGCTCCTTGTGCTAGTTGTAAATCCCTCTACATGAGTTGTGATTCACTGGCGACCATAAGTATTTAGGTGTAAGCTATGTGCCTATTGCAGTAATTGACAAACGTATGCCGAAAATTTATTTTGGAAAACAAAAACCACACTTGCAAATATTGCACACTTGTCAGGACCAATTAAAAGATTGTCCATCACATCAAGCAAATACCATGAACAAGTTTCTCTTTCAGTAGGTATGCACACACTCTACTTATGGTTGCATCACCAAAATCAGAAAAAATCTACAGGCAGGCAGTGTTTGGCAAGAGAAATTAGGCAAAGTTAAACCTGTTGTAAGTAAGCGTGAGGCGGTCAAGCATTTCACCAGCATTCCTGCTGGAGCTATCCATTGCAGACATTCTAGCTCCTTGCTCACTACAAGCATTCTCCAGTACCGCATTGAATAAGACCTGGAATTGACGAGCAAAGCTTCAAGCAAACTAGAAACCTTCGAACTGACAGATTAATTGAAAAAAAAAGAAAAAGACCAGTCAAACGTTTGGAACGAAAAAATGTGTCTAATGGTCAAAGATTAACCATTAACAGAAACACCACAATAGTTTTGTTGCAAGAGTGGATACACTTTACAAGTATACAGGGTTCTTATGACCAATGAATAGAGATCCCTAGGTAGGTTTTTCTAAAGCAAACACACACCCCAAAGAAAAAATTTGCTTCGCCACATGAGAGGAGATCCCCGGGTAGGTTTTTCAACACTTGAGAAGTTCAAGCAGAACAAAGTGCTCATGACCACAAATTCAACACTTAAGAAGTTCAAGCAGAACAAAGTGCTCATGACCACAAAAAAACTTCGGGATTGGGTTGGAAATCGGATACTTACACAAGAAAACTGAAACTCCGTTAGATTCTGAAGAATTTCAGACTTTGTCTCAGCACCTTCGATCTCATAGGAATCCAGTTCGCCAAGCTTTCCACCAGATTCAGCTTCTTTCTCCAAAGCCTACATAGAAATCTTATAACCAACAAGAAAACCTTTATGAACTACCAAAGTATCAAAATTACGTTACCTCTGGAGACAATACAGTAGATGATGTTGGGATAAATGAGACAACTGAATGGAATTTGTTGAAAACAACCCTCAGTGCATCAAACTCCACATTCTTCAAGATATCATCTGCAATCACAGAAACCTGAAAAATGCAGACTTTCAGTAACCTTAAAAGCTGTCTCAAGGATTCTTAAGGACTCATATCTCACGTCCTACATTCGTAGCAATTGCCAGGTCTTATGCACAAGTTTTGGAAAACCAAGATAAGCAAGCTTCTGGTGTTCATAAATATAAACCTGTGACTCACAAAGTCCCATAAAACTTCATGACCAAAACTTTCACCAGAACTACTTCCAGATGCACCAAATGCGCAATTTTAAAAAGACAACCTCGCTAATTCAGTTGAAGTTTCACCAATTCCCCACTTAAGAATTCAAAATTAACCACATAGCTCAAAAGTTGAAATTTCCACCACTTAGCCAGGTTATAAAATACATAGGCCCTTTCCAACAACCTTTATAATTCTTTTCAGCTGCATGAACAGTCAACATCACATTCAAGAACAGAGATGCTCCTCAATCGCTCTTATTCTTAAAAAGAAAATTATGGATATGAGCAGAGGACTCGAAAGGAAATGTAGCAACTATATACTTTCTCATTTTCTGACAAGACTAAAAGGAATTTCTCCCCTACTTATCCAGCAACACAAATGACGAAAAACCTGGGTATAGTTCAAAGGGTTCTTCTGCAGCTCAGTCATTGACAATTCAATCTCTTTTCTCGAGTCACGCACCAGTTGAGCCTTTGCCTTCTCCCCCAAAATGACGTATTTGGATTCCTTTTCAGGACCTGGCAGTCAGCCTGATAAATTAACAACCTTTGAACCTGAGCGAAATGAGCCACACAAACAGCAAAACATGAAAATACCTGAAGTCAACTTATGAAGACCCCTGCTAATCTTGACAGATGTAGAGTTAATTCCACCACAAAGACCTTTGTCCGAGGATACGACAACAACCACATTCTTCTTGACGTCAACACCTGATGCCACATGAAAATTTTAAGAGCGACTATCAGAGGAAGCATAAGTGGCGATATGAAACTTACCAGAAGCACAAGACAAAACTTATATAAGGGCATTATAAAAAGACTACAAGGCACAACAGTCACAATTCCTGCCAACCTACTATAAAATAACTCAAAATTAAAAACTCATAATGAAAGAAAAAGAAAAACAAGATAAGGATAAAGAACAATAAACAGGCCAACGTCAAACATAAAAGTTAATTTCATGGGAGTTTCTACAGTCACTTTGCCATGCAAAAGTACAGAAATGTGAGTCTCTTAAGTCCTGTCTTCTGTTTTACTTTTCCTTTTTGTGGGCGGGTTTGCTGTTGCTTACTATTTCAATGCCAACAGGCATCAACGGAGGCAAATAGAAGATGATTCTTGTCAATCCATGAACGCTGAATAAGATTAATAATCACATACATTCTCAAGCACCAAACGAAAGTTCACTTCCAACTTACTAGGGATGTCACCAAGGAGGGCAGTGAAAGGTTGCCATAGGCCACGTGAATTTTCAGCTCTAGTTTGAATTGCTCTCAGCTTTGAAGCTGCAACCATCTTCATTGCCTTTGTAATCTTCTGGATATTCTTAACACTCTTCATCCGATTCCGAACTGTAAAATTCAAAATGTCGACAAGTCAATATTCGAAAGAGTATATTGACATACACAGGCATGCAAGAACCCCCCCCCCCCCTCCTCCTCCTCTGCCAAAAAAGAGCACAAAGAAAAACCCAAATGTACCTTTATTACCAAATAAAAACTTGTAGCATCGCATACTTGTTATAAAGAGCACTTACCAATTTGAGTTGAAATACTACGAACTCCCCCAAAGGCAATCTCCCTACAAGGACATGTTAAATATGAAGCTCAGTTGATTGACAACTGAGAGACGAAAGCTTAAGTCCATAATTAGTACAATAATTTTGCAGCCTAAATGAAGGATTTGATCTCAAAATACTTGACCAAAGGTGTCTAGCAATTAGAAAACTATACTACGTTCTCCGAATTCAATAAAAGAAATCTGCCGAACAAATGATGAGGTGCAAACATCACATATTCAACCATTTCAACCAAGAGTTTGATATGAAAATTTTAAATCAAATGTTTAGTCTCAATTAGTGCCTGTGGTGCTGTCTGGTAAGTAACAAAAGAAACAAGCATAGGCACATAGATGAACCAGATACCGCTAGAAATTACCATAAGTAACATGCACAACCAGTGATCCAACTATTATGATAAAATTTTTCTGCTTCTTTAACTTCCAAAACACGCTATATGACAAATGTACATCAATGTCATTTAGACATCCCATCTCATGATTCAGAAAAAATTCAGAATGATTTGCAGCTGTTGCATGTTCTCGGATTTCACATTGGCCTTCGAAGAGAGTCCACGCTCTTCCGCAGCCAGTACGGTAATGCTTAACAAATTCCCAGCCACATGCTGTTTAATTCAACCTAGTATCCACAGAATGCAACAGCCTGTCTGGTCTGCCCAGAATATTCTCCGCACCATTCCCGTCCCATTCTCAGTTACTTGTGGCATATATACCTCTGTTTATCCAAATGGTTATACTATATGATACAGAAACTTGAATTAAACCTGAATCATTGGAGAACAAGTGTCTTATCACTTTCACCTTCAAGAAATGCTTGCCTCACCACCCAATCGGTGAAATAGCTAAATAATATCATATCCATCACATAAAAGAAATTAATTCCACACAGGAAAGAACCTCATCCCTGCTGCAAATAAGCAACCAAAAGGGCATTTATCACCAACGAAAAAAAATGCTCAACGAATCTAACATGAGGAAATTTTGATCTTGTGGTGTTAAAAAAGATTAAAAAAAAAATCAACTAAGTGCCCCACGAACGTTGACTTGTAAGCACAGAGAATTAGGTCGTACTCGGAAGAAATAAGAGATGATCGGACAGAATTCATGGGATTAGAGGAAATTAAAGGAGCGGCGAAGCGCCTTCCTTCTCGTCTCAACACAGCCATTGCCATTTCTGATTCCTTGCGCCGGCGTGATCGTGATCGTCGTCGTCTATGGATGTTTCCGTTCTCCGGATCTCCGGAATTATTTCAAGGGTTTTCTCTTTCTCTTTTGTTTTTTCTTTTGCACAGAAATAGAAACTTCACCGGGAGCAGGAGACAGCTCGTATTTGGGCCAGCCCGCTAAATAAGAAAAGGTCCACTCAACAAAATCTCATGGGCAAAATTCTGACAAGTGCATATTATTACAAAATTTTTCCGACCTAATTCACCGATAAAAAGAAGCATTATCTCTGTATAATTGTTTCAACACCTCCCACGACCTAAGTAAGGTTGAACACCAACTACTAATCCAACTTCGGTCTCACAAGGTGTGTAGATATGTAAATCAGATCCAAAACCTATTACTATAAGTTTGTCATAGCATAGAAACATTCCAAGGAGTCCATTGGCGTCGAAGGAATAACCGACGGACTGTCATGTCAGCCTATCAAGTCATTCCACGGGTCGATGGTGCTCCCACACTATACACCTAGCCTGAAGGGAGTTCAAACATTCTTGCTTTCAGCAAGATTCGAACTTCTGACGTTTCTTTAGAAATACCCTACATAAAACCACCGAGATATGTTATGGGAAACATACGATCTAACTTATATTGGTGGGGGAGAGGTTAGAGTTTACAGAAAGCGGGACCCTTTTCACTCGTGAGGTGGTCTGGGTCTATTCCCTAATGTGGATATTTTTTTAAGGCAGTTCTTGTATATAATGACTCTTCTATATAGTGACCCAGATCTTGGTGTTTAAATTAATAGTATGTAACTTTAAATAATAAAAACATCAATACATAAATACATATATTTAATTTACAATAACATAATTAAATGAAATAAAAGATGTATATGTAATATCTGCATGAGACTAGCTCTTGAAGCACAGAAACCATCGTCGTCTACGCACTCAACATGAGGTGAGGTTTACACTATTACATGTAAGATGATTCATATGTTAAGAAGTCAGACCACAGTATAGCTATCTTAATTAGATACGCTCGATCATTCCACCACTGTATGAATATATCGTGCGTCTGCGCATAATTCCGCTACTTACTCTATTCGCCATATGATACAGTGCAACCCTTGTGTCTATAGATTTAGGCGGCACCTTCCATGTGAGCATAAACTATCTCATCACAGATTTAGGCGGCACCTTCCATGTGAGCATAAACTATCTCATCACTCTATGAAAGGTGAGATGCTCAATAATATACCACACTATCAGTGGCATTTTCGATTATCTTTTCCTCTCTCTTCTTTTCTATTGTATTTCCAATTTTCTCGGCTGTTTGGTATTTCGTTCTTCCGGGCTTAAACATTTCTTTACAAGGCCTAGGATGACAAACATTCACATTTTTCTTGTGCGATCAATTTTTTATGATCGTCTTTCATCGTTTTCGTATACTTAAAATTTTAACGAAACCAAAAATATTGCTTTTTGGACTTTTCATCTTATATTTTGTTAGAATAGTTAATAATTCTCTTAATCGCTTGATGTCTTGTTCCTCTCTACTTAGACCGTAATTGATACTCTATTTGTTTTAAAAATATTGTCTAAATTTGGCTTGATTTTACTTTAAAGAAATCAAACTCTTGTGGTTACTATTCCAATTATACTATTAGTTAATCACTTGAAATAAAATAGAAAAATATAATTGTTAGTTGAAAAGGTAGTATATAACGGTTGACTATTAATACTTATTATTTTTAGAAAGTGTACCATATAAATTAGACAATATTTTTGAGACACGTAAAAAATAGAAGAGAACGCTAGTTTTGAAACAGAAAGAATAATGTTTAGGAAGACCAGATGTTCAACATGTTTTTATGATAAACTTTTTATGATCGTCTAACTTTTTCGTCATCTCTATAATTTGTGTATAATTACAAATTTACGGATACTGTTAAACAAGTGACAGTGATTAGTTATGTAAGAGTTCCATATTCATAAACTAGTTATGAATAATTATTCAAAATGAGTATGTTAAAATTTCTTAGCACTATACAGTGAAGAATTGTCGTATTTTTATTGTTTTAGGCTGCGTGATATTGGAGTCTCCATCTTAATGTTTAATATTTGAGTATTGTTAAACGAGATAAAATCTTCTTCTCCATTTCTCTCTTCCCAATACATCTTCCTAACAAAAATTCAATTACAATCACACTTCAAAGTGTATTATACATACAGCCAGTGGCGGAGCCAGGAGTCCCTTCTTGGAGGGGCACTGACAGGCTTCGCAATAGAAATACCACCGGTCACCGTTTCGGACGAGAAAACCGACAAAATCTTCTAGACATATTTTTGTATTGTAACATAAAAAACGTGAAAGAAAACACATCTACCAACCAATGTACAAAAAAAATAAACAATACACAACAAATAATATACAGATCATAATTATTAAATGAATATAGTAATATACATCAATACATAATTGCAGAACGAGAAGGATTTGCCAAGGGATGCAAAAAGGTTCTTCGAGATTGTTGGAAAAGTACTTAAAAGTACTTTAAATCTTGTGATCCAACCTTGTATAATGTTATGTAACCTTTTGATAGGAGATTGGATGAAGTTTGGAGTGTTTTATGAACGATGGAAGGAAATGGGGGTGTTCCAAACACTTTAAGCGCCTTATGTAGGCGTTCGAAGTGTTCTGGAACACTTCCAGAACACTTGAAGCGCTTCATGTGGCGTTCGAAGTGTTCGGGGACACTTCCAGAACACTTCGAACGCCTTGTAGGCGTTCAATGTCACATGAAGCGCCTAATGTGATTTTGTACAGTCGTTCAATGTGACATGAAGCGCCTAATGTCATTTTGTACAGTCGTTCGAAGTGACATTAAGCGTCTAATGGGTCGTTCGATGTCACATGAAGCTCCTATGTCATTTTGTACAGTCGTTCGATGTCATTTTGTACAGTCGTTCGAAGTGACATTAAGCGCTTAATGGGTCGTTCGATGTCACATGAAGCGCCTAATGTGACCTGACTGTTCACAAAAGATGCATCTTCTTCTCCAAATGACATCTCCTTTCATATTGAACGTCCATAACCGATCCATGGAGGAAAAATCTGCAGAAAAAGGGTCTTTTGAACTTGTTTCAAAGCCTATAAATAGTAGGCTTTGCTATCTTCAAAATATATATGAAAAACTCTTGAATTCTTGTGAAAAATTTCTGCAGCATTCTTCTTCTACCTTTCACTATCATTCTCTTCTACTAAACAAGTTCAATACTTTCTCTCTAAGAGCAATAGAAAGGAAGTAAGCCGTTATATCCTGGGAAGCATTTGCTAGAAGTATACCTTGCTCTTTGGTATAGGCAAAATTGCTTTAAGGACAGTGACAATCCGTCACGTCTCGGCTGTTCTACAGTTTTGTGTTGCCAATATTCTTTGCAATTTTCCAACAATCTTAAAGCAATTTTTGTTGTGAATATGGCAACAAGACAAGCACCTGTTCCTGACATGTCCAAAATGGAGCCATTTGATGGTAAATTCTTCAAGCGTTGGGCAGCAAAGGTGTTGTTCTTCTTGGAGATGATTTCTGTTTCATATGTGCTTTCCAAAGACAGGCCAACAGATGAAACAGAAGGCAAAAAGTATGATGCTGACAATACTACGTGTAGAGGACACATTCTGCACTTTCTCTCCAACTCTCTATTTGACATTTATGTCAAATTTGCGTCAGCTAAGGATATTTGGGCAGCACTTCAGAACAAATATGGTTCTGAAGATGTTGGCAAAAGAAAATATGTGGTCAGCGAGTTTCTGAAGTTCCAAATGGTGGACCACATACCGATCAATGATCAAATCCACCAATATCAACAATTGGTGGATAACATGGAGCAAGAAGGCATCAAAGTTGATGAAACTTTTCAAGCAGCCTCCTTGTTGGAAAAGCTACCTTCTTCTTGGAGCAAATACAAGAAGAGAGGCAAGCATGATGATGCCAAGTTGACCTTGGATGCAGTCATCAAGCACATTCGCATTGAAGACAATAATCGGCTTGATGACAATGGACGAGATGAAAGGAACTCTCAAGCGAACGTGGTGGAGCACAAACCCAAGAAACAAAAGACTCAGCACAGTGGTAAAGGTAAGATATTTGTGCAGGGACAAGGACAGAAAAAGATGAAAGGAGCGTGCTGGGTGTGCGGAAAGCTTGGACACAGAGCGGCTAAATGCAACCAACGGAAAGGTCAACCGAGCAATCAAGCACATCTGGTAGAGTTCTCAAAAACAAATGACGAAGTCATTGCTGCGGTCGTCTTATCCGAGGTAAACCTTGTCGGTGGTGCTTCGGAGTGGGTGGTAGACACAGGGGCTACCAAACACATTGCAACCAGTAAAGATCTATTTTTTGAATATCAAGAAATAGATGATGGCGAGCAAGTCTTCTTGGGAGATGCACATGGTATCAAGGTTCTTGGTAAAGGAAAGGTGCTCCTCAAGTTGACTTCTGGCAAGAGACTGGAATTGAACAATGTGTTGCATGTTCCTGCGATGCGTAGGAACTTGATTTCCGGAGTACTGCTGAACAAGGCTAACATTAAACTTGTTCTTGAATCTGATAAGCTTATACTTTCTAGGAATGGGGAGTTTGTCGGGAAAGGTTACTGCTCCGGGGGCTTACTTGTATTAGATGCTATGTGTATTATGAATAATAAGAATGCATCTAGTTCTGCTTATGTTGTTGACTCTTTGAATATTTGGCATGCAAGGTTAGGACATGTTAACAAAGATGCGTTAAAAAGACTAAAGTTCACCAACTTAATTTCATATGCATGTGAAGATGACTTTGGAAAGTGTGAGTTTTGTGTAGAAGCAAAACATCACAAGAAGTCATTTAAGTCTGTTGAAAGAACAACAGATAAGTTAGAGCTCATTCATAGTGATCTTGGTGATTTTAGAGGTTATACAAGTAAAGGTGGTAAAAGGTATTACATAACTTTTATTGATGACTTCTCTAGATACACTAGAGTTTACTTGTTAGCACATAAAGACGAATCTGAAAGCATGTTCATCAGGTATAAAAATGAGGTTGAAAATCAACTAGATAGAAAGATTAAGAGGTTGAGGACAGATAGAGGAGGTGAGTATAATGTGTTATCTTTGCAAAGATTTTGTGAAGATAATGGAATTATACATGAGTTTACACCGCCTTACACTCCTCAATCTAATGGAGTCGCTGAAAGGAAAAATAGAACGCTTAAGGATATGATGAATGCCATGCTTATAAGTTCAGGTTTGCCAAACAATATGTGGGGAGAGGCAATCCTTTCGGCATGTCATATCTTGAATAGAATCCCACATAAAAAGACCAATAAAACTCCTTATGAACTTTGGAGAGGTTACGCACCTAACTTGAATTACTTCAAAGTGTGGGGGTGCTTAGCCAAGGTTGGTATGCCAGAGTTCAAAAGAAGTAAAATTGGTCCTAAGACTAATGATTGTGTTTTCATAGGATATGCTCAAAATAGTGCTGCATATAGATTCATGTTGGTTGATAATGGTTCTATCGTTGAATCTAAGAATGCTGAGTTTTTTGAGCATATTTTTCCTATGAAGAAAGAGTCATTAGTTAGTCCTAAATTTGGAAAAGGTGAGTCTAGCAAAATGTCTAGTAATGATACTTCACCTAGAAGAAGTAAGAGGAAAAGAGTAGAAAAGTCCTTTGGAAATGACTTTGTCACTGCATTCATTTTAGAGAATGACCCCACAACGTATCAAGAAGCGGTAATGTCTATAGACTCTAAGTTTTGGAAAGAAGCTATCAATAGTGAACTTGAGTCTATACTTAGCAATAATACTTGGGAGCTCGTAGACTTGCCTAGAGGTTGTAAACCTATCAGTTGTAAATGGGTCTTTAGAAAGAAACTAAAGGCGGACGGTACAATTGATAAGTTTAAGGCTAGGCTTGTGGCTAAAGGATTTACCCAACAAGAAGGAATAGATTTCTTTGACACCTATTCTCCTGTTGCTAAAATTACCTCCATTAGAGTGTTAATAGCTTTAGCTTCCATTTATAAGTTAGTTGTACATCAAATGGATGTTAAAACAGCGTTTTTAAATGGAGATTTAGAAGAAGAAATTTACATGAAACAACCCGAAGGTATGATAGCAAAAGGACAAGAGCATAAAGTTTGTAGGTTGAAGAAATCGTTATATGGTTTAAAACAAGCACCTAAGCAATGGCATGAGAAATTTGATAATGCCATGTTGTCTAATGGCTATGTTGTAAATGAAAGTGATAGATGCATTTACAGTAAATTTGAAAGTCATGATGGTGTTATTGTTTGTTTATATGTTGATGACTTGTTAATCTTTGGTACGAGTCTTGATGTTGTAAATGATACTAAAGCGTTTCTATCATCTGTTTTTGAAATGAAAGACATGGGAAAAGCAGATTTAATTCTTGGTCTTAGATTGATAGAAAAATGTGGGGGTTATATGCTTTCTCAATCTCATTATGTTGAAAAGATTTTGAAGAAATTTAATCATTATGATGTCAAGCCTGTTAGTACCCCATATGATGCATCTATAAGATTGGAAAAGAATAAATGTGATGGTGTGTCTCAGTGCGAGTATGCAAAGATCATTGGTAGTGTCATGTATCTCATGAATTGTACTAGGCCAGATATTGCATACTCAGTTAATCGTTTGGCTAGATATACTCATAGTCCAAGTAAAGAGCATTGGGATGCTTTGAAACGACTATTGAGATATCTAAGGGGTACTATGGACTTAGGACTTACCTTTACCGGTAGTCCTGCAGTTCTAGAAGGTTATTGTGACGCTAACTGGGTCACAGATAACGATGAAATAAACTCCACCAGCGGGTATGTGTTTACTTTGGGTGGTGGTGCCATTTCATGGAAATCCTCTAAACAAACTTGTAAAGCTAAATCAACAATGGAATCTGAATTTGTTGCTTTAGAACTTGCTTGTTCAGAGGCAGAATGGTTAAGGAATTTACTAGTTGATATTCCTTTGTGGACTAAGCCTATGCCGTCTGTTTTTGTTCATTGTGACTCACAGGCAGCTATTGCTCGAGCAAGGAACAAAATATATAATGGAAAGAGCCGGCATATCCGTTTGAGGCACAATATTGTGCGTGACTTGATTAGTTCTGGGGTGGTTAACTTGGAATACATAAAAACCGAGTTAAACCTGGCGGATCCCTTAACTAAAGGGTTGAACCGGAAAATGGTTCTTAAAACATCGAGAGGAATGGGACTTGTTCCGTTGGATGTGAATTCTCTATGACAGGAACCCAACTCACTATTAGTAGAGATCCTACAAACGGAGTTCAATGTGGTAAAAACACGTCATAGAAGAGTTCTATTAAGTACTATCACATATGTCCCTTCCTATGTTGATGTTTGAGGATAGTACTCACTGCATGTTTGAGGGTGAGATGTAAATCTCTTAATGGATAATTCATAGCCATCAAAGATGGTGGTGTGTTGCAGTACACACTTGATGAATATCACCTATATAAGTGTGGAAGTGGGGCCGCTTCCTATGAGAGCCTGGAAAACTCTCTAGAGCACTTATGAATCCTGGGATTGGGTGCAGGGCCTTTAATGCACCACACCGCGAACTTGTAAGAAGTTAGATAATGGCATGTCATTTGTGTGTTCATATAAACAGTAGTGAAATATGTGGTTCAAGACGGTTGTCACCCTATTTCCGTTTATATAACAGCAAATTGTACTACCGGCCAGTTCAAGACGTTTGTCACTGCTCCGTTATGTGTCATTATCTTCGTTTGATAGTGAAAAGATTGGTTTATGCTCGTTCGTTTGAAATTATACAAGCTTGGATCATGTGGGGGATTGTTGGAAAAGTACTTAAAAGTACTTTAAATCTTGTGATCCAACCTTGTATAATGTTATGTAACCTTTTGATAGGAGATTGGATGAAGTTTGGAGTGTTTTATGAACGATGGAAGGAAATGGGGGTGTTCCAAACACTTTAAGCGCCTTATGTAGGCGTTCGAAGTGTTCTGGAACACTTCCAGAACACTTGAAGCGCTTCATGTGGCGTTCGAAGTGTTCGGGGACACTTCCAGAACACTTCGAACGCCTTGTAGGCGTTCAATGTCACATGAAGCGCCTAATGTGATTTTGTACAGTCGTTCAATGTGACATGAAGCGCCTAATGTCATTTTGTACAGTCGTTCGAAGTGACATTAAGCGTCTAATGGGTCGTTCGATGTCACATGAAGCTCCTATGTCATTTTGTACAGTCGTTCGATGTCATTTTGTACAGTCGTTCGAAGTGACATTAAGCGCTTAATGGGTCGTTCGATGTCACATGAAGCGCCTAATGTGACCTGACTGTTCACAAAAGATGCATCTTCTTCTCCAAATGACATCTCCTTTCATATTGAACGTCCATAACCGATCCATGGAGGAAAAATCTGCAGAAAAAGGGTCTTTTGAACTTGTTTCAAAGCCTATAAATAGTAGGCTTTGCTATCTTCAAAATATATATGAAAAACTCTTGAATTCTTGTGAAAAATTTCTGCAGCATTCTTCTTCTACCTTT
This sequence comes from Eustoma russellianum, assembly GCA_036186865.1. Taxonomy (NCBI): domain Eukaryota; kingdom Viridiplantae; phylum Streptophyta; class Magnoliopsida; order Gentianales; family Gentianaceae; genus Eustoma; species Eustoma russellianum. Next base: position 5,470,280 of record AP025047.1, on the reverse strand, counting down.
CACTATCATTCTCTTCTACTAAACAAGTTCAATACTTTCTCTCTAAGAGCAATAGAAAGGAAGTAAGCCGTTATATCCTGGGAAGCATTTGCTAGAAGTATACCTTGCTCTTTGGTATAGGCAAAATTGCTTTAAGGACAGTGACAATCCGTCACGTCTCGGCTGTTCTACAGTTTTGTGTTGCCAATATTCTTTGCAATTTTCCAACAGAGATGACATTGATTGAAATCGTTGCATAATATCACAAAAGCTAGTGTTTAACAATGGACATTTGGAAAAGCATATTACCTTTTACAGTTTACTGTCTGAATGCTGAATCAATGACCAATTATATACATAGTTGCTAGAAATTGTAAAATAGTTTTCACACCAGCAACAGCCAGCACTAAATATTTAAATGCAACCTAAAGGTATGTGTAACTCTCAACTTTAAAACGACTTTAGAGCAACCAAATAAAATCACAAAAACTGTGCAATTGTAGCATCTTCCCCAACGGAGTGGCACAACCGTATGCCGTTTTTAAATTAATATATATCAACTACCGAGCATCATCCCTCACAGGATTCGTAAGATTAGCAACCAATTAAAAAAAAAAGAAACTTTCATTTTCATAAGCAAACTAATGCAAAAAAGTCTACTAGTTTTCAACGATTACCTTACATGCAAAAAAGACTACTAGTTTTCCAAATCTTGAATTTTTTTAATATATTTAAGAGACCAAACTTCCGGTAAGTTTTAAACACATTTTAGTCACTTAGCAGAGAATTGCCGAACGCTAAACATTATGTGACCACGTAGCAGAGGGTTAGTGTTCTGTCAAGCAAGGGCACACTTTGAACTGAATGGCCAAAAATACAAATACACCTACCTATCTATAGGATTTTTCCACCGACGTTGGGGGGGGCACGTGCCCCCCAGGCCCCCCCTTCCCTCCGCCCCTGCATACAGCTGTAAACGAGCCGAACAAGCCGAACATTGGCGTTGTTCAAGTTTGGTTTATTTAACTTAGCGAACGAGTCGAGATTGTTCGTTTATTTAAATAAACATATTTAATTGTTCAAGCTCGATTCGTTTAACTCACGAACAACATTAACGAGCCAAACACCTTAAACGAACGTTTCCATTTATCGAGTTCGAACAGAAAAAGTGGTTCAAGCTCGGTTCATTACCTTTTATCCGAGCGGAGCTCAAACTCGAGCTCGAACCAAACGAGCCAAACAACCGAACGGCTCGGTTCATTTCCATCCCTAACTATACATAGACACATATACAGTACAGTTTGAAGTGTATGTGTGTTGTAGCCTTTTCTTAATTGCGGAGAAGTATTGAAAAGAGGATCTCATATTTTGTTAAATAACATGAATAATGTGGACCTACAAGAAATAAATAGATAGTACAAAAATGTGTTTTTTTAAACCATCTCTCATATTTTTATCTATCTACATCTTTTATTGTTTCAAAGTCATGTTTCTCATTGCTTTTTGCGTCGCAATATCAAGTGACATTTGGTTCGTATTTGAGTATCGATATCAGAATAGGAATGAGTATAACAGTGTATGCGTTTGAACTATATGAGTTTGGAGTGTAAAAGTGATAGTTGTTTGATATTGAAGTGTGAATGAGTATGATTGACATTGATGGTGTTTGGAACGTATCGGGATTGAAATGGATATCGAAGATGAGCGGTTGAAAAATTGTCAGAAAAAATTTGATCGGCCTGAATACTGACCGGCTGGCGGAGGGCGACGTTGACAGGCCATGCCCCCATTTTACCATATTGATAGACAAGAGAAGCTAGTATATCGAAAAACGATTTTTATTACCAAATACTTCGATATCAATCCAAAACTTATACTCCATTTCTCCAAATAAACAACTTTTATGGTTTTGGATTCCTTTAAACCTATACATTCAATAAGGAACGCCCCTCAATTTGGAACACACGTGGTTTAACAATTGTACATTATATTGGCACAAATATGCAATCGTTGATTGTTGAGGCTATTGACATCACTCTTTTTTATATTTCCACAACTATAAGATAAGATGTGGGCTTCAAAGTAAAATGTTAAAAATATAAAAAAATATTGGTGACAATGGCTTTTCTTTTTTTTTTTTTATTTTTCTAAAAAATTCCCTTTGGGTGGCATTTGGTAATCCTTATAAAATGCGTAAACAGAAAAAAATACGTATTTAACGTAAAAAATAGAAGAAAAATAAAAAAAAAATAAAAGAGGAAAAGACTTTTTGAAATGCTATTGCTATAATTTCCCTTTTTCGAAAGGCCATTGAAAGAAAATTGGAAAGAAACAGAAAACCGTTTGGCTGAGAAAAACCCCGCCTTAAGGATCATCTTCATTTCCCCATAAACCCTAACGAAATTCTGCAAAAACCTTCATTCTCAGCTCTCATCGCGACACCAATGGCGGTTTCCAATCCATCTCCTCATGACCAGAAGAGTTCTATACCTCATCTCTCCAGTTCTCCTCATCCCCAATTCTTTGGTGACTGTCTTTTTTTCTTTTTCTTATTTCTTCTTCTTTCCCATTTGTTAATTTGTATTTTAGCTAACGAACCTAGCGATTCTCAGTAAGCGTCTCTAATTTGTAAACGGTTACAGTGTGGAAAGAATTTGTATGGGGAGCAGTGGCGGGTGCATTTGGGGAAGGAATGATGCATCCGGTTGATACCATCAAAACTCGAGTTCAAAGCCAAGCAATACTTAGTGATTACAAGGTACCACTGTCATTCTAATTTGTGCAATCTGTTTTGTGTTAGTTTAGTCTCTTGCTGTAATGCGTATTCACATTATTTTTGTTTCCTTTTTATAATCTTCAGAACCAAAAGAGTATATTGCAGATGGTGCGATATGTTTGGGCAGCGGATGGTTTACCAGGTGCTTTTGTCTGCTTTTACTTTTCATTTTTTCATGTTGTATGCTCACCATTTTAAACTTGTCATATCCATGAACTCGAATATTACTGATATGAAAGCTTGATTGAATGCGCCTTTCTATTTTTTAGCTCTGACAGAAGTTCACTGACAGGTTTCTTCAGAGGTATTACACCGGGAGTGACTGGGTCTCTTGCTACTGGAGCTACCTATTTTGGAGTCATAGAGTCCACCAAGAAGTGGATTGAAACGTCACATCCTGCCCTTAGTGGCCACTGGGCACATTTCATTGCAGGGGCTATTGGTAATTCTTTACTGTTATAGCATGGATTTTTGGTGTTTGTAGTTGAGTTAACCAGTTCAGAAATCATATGATGATTTTAAATGTTGGCTTTCAGGGGATACACTTGGTTCATTTATATATGTTCCATGTGAAGTAATGAAGCAACGCATGCAGGTTCAGGGTACAAAAAAATATTGGAGTTCAGTTGTCATGAAAGACTCTGGTCAGGGAAAAGTTGGATTGCAAATGTATGATTATTATTCAGGAATGTTTCAGGCTGGTCGCTCAATATTAAAAGAACAAGGTCCAAAGGGTCTATATGCAGGGTATCTTTTTGTTTATGTTTATCTTTAATAGTTGTGATCATTGACTAATATATTTTGTTTCACTGTCCAATAAACGACTTGTCTTTTACGATAAAAGTCAAGTTGGTTTCATCTTCAGAGAGTTGCAGGCTGGTTCAACTTTATGTCTGTCAACCTATGTGGAATCTTGTGTTTATTGCCTATATCAATCTCCCATGAAGAAGTTTATCTCTTCCAGAAATTCTGTTCCTTCGATAGTCATACATGTTAATTGAAATAGTCTGTGCACAATTTGGTTATGAAATACCATCTTTTCTTGTTCTGCCTTATGATTTTTCCTGTTAGTACTAAGCTATTGGATATGCATTAACATGAGGTCACCTAATTCTTACATTAAATGGAAGTGTGTCAGTTTGCAAACTTTATAGGCTATTGTGTGTAACTATGTTCGTTCTTGTTTTCATGAAGAATGTTGTCGGCTCTTGTGCCTCTCTGGCTCTCTTTCTCTCTCTTCACAACAATAAACTCTTTCTTTTCCATTTCTGGTAGGTACTGGTCAACACTTGCAAGGGATGTGCCATTTGCTGGTTTAATGGTATTTGTAAATTTTGAGCTACTTCTTCATCTGGTTCTTTTATATCCCGTGAAGTGGCTAGAGATTTTTAGCAATTTTACAGGAGATAAATTAGTTCTGGTTCTCTAAGAGGGGAGCAAATTCACAGTTAGTTGCATGTATGATTGCTGCTGGTTGAGAAAGGAATTCGAAATTCGTTGAAGCATGTTGATATTTTATTTTGTCCTCTCCCCTCCATCGGAGTATAAGCTTTTGTATTTTATTTTCTTATGATACGTGTCTCTGGTTGCTAGTTCAGTTTCTTTATTGAAGAGGCTTATTTCTCAAATATTATAGCTACATATCCAGCAACTAACCTTCTTGCATGAGCTCTCTATATGTTTTTTTTCCTTCACATGTTTGGCTATGGGGTGCCATTTTATTTAGGCTATATTTTGGTCCATGATATCTTCAACTTGCAGCCATCCCTTACGTGTGTGTTTCCCTTGCATTTACTCCCCTTGCATCACTTCCATTTATATAGATTAATTCTAGTTGATTCTTGAGTGTTTATTTTGTTACAGCTAATATTCTTAATGGCTTATAGGTTACATTTTATGAGGCTTTCAAAAGTATGACAGAGTATGGGATGCAAAGAGCTTTCCCCAATTCAGAATTTTCTATGAGCAGCTCTGTGGAGGGGCTCTTGTTGGGAGGATTAGCTGGTGGTAAGCAGTAAGCTTTTTGTCGTCACTTTATTTTCTTTGAATGTCCTTAATATTTGCTGAAAATCTGTGACAGCTCTGTCTTAGATCTATTTGAAAATTATGACAGGCATGAGTGCATACCTTACAACTCCCTTGGATGTTGTGAAAACACGATTGCAAGTTCAGGGAAATACTTTCAGGTAGTTTACTCTAATCCAGAGTACATATTTGTCCAAGACTGTAAGATAAGTTTCAAATTGAATGCGAAATTCTACTGGAAAGAGAAAAGCTCTCCTCACCTCAGAAACGCCCTTTCAATTGTAATATTATTACTCAGGGAATTGGAATCTGAAAATTTTGACCTCACAAGAACTGAGTAGCTCGCTGGTATAGCGAAGTGCTGGATACTATTCTAACCAAACCATTTATGTAGCTGGACAGATTTTGTTATTGTTTCTCAGCAAGAGTGATTGATTTATCATGCTTTGTACTATGCTATTTTAATGCAGTGAGTCTGCGTTACGGCATGGCAGTCCTTCCAATGCTACTTTGTGAAGAGCAACTTTTAGAATGGAATGAGTGAACAGTAGAGTTTTTTTAAAAAAAAATTTTAAGAAAAAAATTGTATTAAGGTATATGGTCAACTTCAACCACAGTTCCCTTTCCTGAAGGGGACCGCCCTTCATGTACATGAAGTTTCTCTGCATTGTCTGGTGCAAGAGTGGCACTTGCCTCGTCTGTTTCTTGTTTGTACCATTATGTCAGAAGCAATGGTGTTGAGAGAATAAGATCCGTGTTACTCTTAAATGTTCCAGGTACACTGGCTGGTCGGACGCACTTCATAAGATATGGGAAACAGAGGGCATAAAAGGGCTATTCAGAGGTAGTGTTCCCAGAATCATGTGGTATATTCCAGCCTCCTCATTGATGTTTATGGCCGTGGAGTTCTTGAGGGACAATTTCAACGACAAGCTGGATAACAACATACAAGAAGTTTCAAGCTTGTCAATAGATAAAAAGAGCTCCCCTTTACAGGAGACATCGTGAAACCGGACTAAGTACCCATGTATATAGACATCAATTTACATTCTCAGAGAACGTCTCAACTATAAAGAATCAGTATCTGGATGAAGGGATTGGCAAGTGCTGCATTAACAAGTGCTACTTTTTCATTTTCATTCATTTTGGTTGCTGAGAAATAGGATGATCCCATGGTCCTAAGGCAACGAGCCATGGGTGACTACAGAGAGAACTTGTCAATTACATTTTCTGGTTCATAGACAACCAAATTGGATTGTGGAACAATATGATTTTCCATGAGATCCTGTGATTGTTTTGCTGTTTCTCCACTTTAGAGCTATTCATTCTTCTGAATCTTGCATATTTTGAATCAGAACGGATGCGGTTTTCCCTCCACTTGGTAATGTTTCTGTTCAAGATACCATTTAACACCCCCCACCCCCCTCTCTTTCGCCGCCCTCCTTTGTGGAACTTTTTCATTGACAAACTTTATTATGGCCTCCGTTCAAAAATATCAATAAAAATATGTCTATTTTTATTTTTAACATATTATGCTAAAAATTCGAGGCAGATTTATATTTTAGAGAGAGTATCGTTTATTACTTGTTTTTATAAAGTGTTGTCTTTGTGGAGCTCTTTAGTTCAGGTTTGAGTCTGTCGTTCTTAAGCATTTCTTTTGGGGTCAAATTGGAAACCTTCATTAATTAATGATCATAATGTATATATGTAATAACTATCCACAAAATGTACCAATGGTTATTAGCTAATTTGGAATGAAAACGGTTTGGCAACTGGAGTTTGTATTGTATGTGCATGTAATTCTATCTTATTTTGTTTATTTTAGTTTTGTCACACCCAATTTATGAGATATTGTTATCGTCTTAATCATATTGTCATAGTTGAATTTTTAACTTAATGTAAATTATATTATATTGAAAAGTTAATTATAACAATATTACGGGAGAAGTAAATGTTATGGTCATGGTATTTAGAATTTTTCTTTTTTGAAATACACTTGTCCTTAAACGTGATCTATGTGTGTGTATACATATATATGTATGTATGTATATGCTATTGGTGTTAGGATCTCAAGGAGATTAAATACCATATGGTGCCACGTTAAACTCAATCACGTTAAGCTTGGTTGAGTTCTTTATTACTTCCAATAGATGGTATGCCAAGTTCAGAAGAAAAAAAAAAGATGCAAACTTATTTTATTAAAACTAATTTAGAAGTATCCTTTTCCCTACAAGAATAATATAAAGAAAATCAATTACAAGATATTAACTTCTACACATCATCTTCACCAGTGACTCAAGAAGGGGAAAAAAATAAAGCAATTTGCTTAAAAGTTGAAAATGATGCTTAAAAGTTGAAAAAGATATAACGAATTTAATCTAGGACTGGAAATGATAAAATAATTTTTCAGCAATGTAACTTCTCAACACCAATCAAATATAAAAATACAATACATACCCATGAGTATGTGTGTACACACACATACATACATATATATACATATATATGTGTACCTACCTACCTGCATGCATACATATGTGTATGTGCATGTGTGTGTATACACACACACATACATACACAAATTACCTATGTAAGTATATGGAAATACATACATACATGTACATATATATACATATACACATGCACAAATTTATGTAAATATCCACATGTATAAGCACACACTCATATATATAGATTCAAACACTAACTCTGGAGCATTCTCTATAATTTAAAAGACAAATTTCTACCTATTTCTTCCCTTTATCAGACATTTCTCCACCAATGTGCTATGCTTAACATAAAAAAAAAGGAAAACAAAAGAGAATTTGTCTCAACCAGACCTATTACATGGTTAACCAATCATATTTCTCACACGCCGATGATATAGATAGGTGATGTAGATGGAACCGCTTGATACGGTAGTAAGGGATCATCCGTATAAATATGCACGCTTTTTCCTTCGACCAAGGTTTTGTCCACAAGGGTGGTTTTCCTTGGCAAGGTTTTAATGCGACATATCATATACGTTTGATCCTCGCCCCCATC